>JAQBSW010000010.1:127500-424935 GCA_029291075.1 Eudiplozoon nipponicum
TCAGATGTTGTGCCAAAACGATTCCTCAAGCAGTGCAGAAGAAATAACCAAAAACCGACGAATAAACTTATACGTCGCTTATTGCTCAATAGTATCGAGGACAACCTATCAAAACTGCAAGATGCTGAGAGCATCATTCAATCACTGGGTTGTAAAATTGCAAGACTGAACGACGGCGAATACACCCCTTTCACAGAGAAGATAGAAACGCTGATGATCAAAATTTCCTACGAACCCAGACGCTTTTATTCACAATTATTCAAAAGTGATCTTTTCAAAACACCAGATAGAATTACTCTCCTTAGGAGAAAAAGTCTGCGTAGTCAAGAAAAACCTAAGTGAACGTGACATTATTGACATTCAGGCTGGAACGAAAAATTTCTACAATGACTTAACGAAAGACACCGCCCCACATGCATTCAATGGACAAGGACTGAAAGCTGAGATAGTAAGCGCACTAGAACAATACAAGAAGGAATTCAAAAGCAGCCAAATCATCACAAAACAGCACATAGACGAACTCAGAAAACTCCAATCAGACAAATCCATACGACTTGCCACACCCGACAAAGGATCAGGAATTGTTATACTTGAAGCCGACGCTTACAGGAAGGCCATGAACGATATAATAAATGATCAATCTAAATTTAAGCATGACATCAAACAGAAAGATGATTCAACGAACATCGAATCAAGAATTAATGCAATTTTGAAAAAGATTGAAAAACATGTTCTAACATCGATGGCTGACTCCGAGATTAGATCAAAACTCACAGAAGACATCCAAAAAGCAAAACCAGTCGGAACAAACACCGCAAGATTGTACGGCAAACCAAAAACTCATAAAGCCGTGACAGCCTCAGGAGCTCCTTTGATGCGGCCCATTATGTCAATGATCAACGCTCCACAACATAAACCAGCCAAGTTTCTCTGCAAACTACTTGAACCAATACGGAGCATCATAAACGCAAACACTATCAAGGACTCCTTCGAACTAGCAAATGAATTGAAGGGGAAGAACATCCTACAGAATAAAATGGTCTCGCTTGACGTCTCATCCTTATTTACAAACATACCACTGGATAAGACAACGGAGATCTTGTGTGACCTCATCAAAAATGAGTTTTTGACTTCCCTATAGACACCAATGACATCAAAGACCTCATATTAGCATGTACTAAAAACGTGCAATTTACATTCGAAGGGATATACTACCGTCAGATCAATGGTGTAGCTATGGAAAGTTGCATCGCACCCTCCTGGCAGATGTATACATGTATCACCTGGAAAAAACGAGCCTAAAAGGTATAATTGACCAGTGCGCACTCTACAAAAGGTATGTAGATGATATCTTGTTGTTCATCTCAGAAGCAGCAGACCCTTCCGAAATCCTCAAACAAGCAAATGGAGTCGATCCAGACATCAAATTCACTCTCGAGGTAGAGAAAGACGACAGTTTTCCCTTTCTTGACACCAAACTCACTCGAGAAGCAAACGGAGATTTGACACTGGCCATACATAGAAAATCCACTTTCACCGGACAATACATTCACTACAACAGTAGTGTGCCAAAATCCCACAAAAGAAACTTAGTAAACAACCTAGCAAACAGAATCAGGAAGATCTGCTCTGAACACAAGATTGAGGAAGAACTGGGCTACCTCAGGAAAATTTTGCTAATGAACAACTACCCAGAGCGTTTCATTGATTTCAACATCAGACTACGGCAGATTCGTACTAGAGACGATACCGTCAAGCAGGTTTTCCTAAACTTACCATTTAGAGGCGACGTACCAGCCTCAATAATTGCACGACGCTGAATAGAATAACTAAGGACAACTTTCACAGTGTTAAAGTTAATATGACATTTAGTACACAGAGAATCATGAGGTTGGATGCCAAAGATCAATTGTCAATTCTCTCCAAATCATTCATAGTCTACAAATTCTCATGTATGTGCGGTAGCACATATATCGAACGTACGAAGAAGCAATTGATAAGCAGAATCCAGCAACATTTGCCACAGAAATTGATTAACAAAGGCTTGCCACCGTCAGGAAAATCAGCTATTTCCGATCATATATTGGCAACGGGGCACCCTGTCAATTCGACCAATTACACAATTCTACATAAACCAAAATCAGAAAAATTATTATTTATCTATGAAGCCCTTTACATAAAACAACAAGTACCTGACCTTAATAGTCAAAAGTTTCAT
Source organism: Eudiplozoon nipponicum (assembly GCA_029291075.1). Classification (NCBI taxonomy): domain Eukaryota; kingdom Metazoa; phylum Platyhelminthes; class Monogenea; order Mazocraeidea; family Diplozoidae; genus Eudiplozoon; species Eudiplozoon nipponicum. The sequence goes on from JAQBSW010000010.1 coordinate 129,719, forward strand.
CAACATGATATTCTTATCGACTGGCCAAGAATAACAAAATTCAACAACAATCTACTAGTATCCAGTCAAGAACAAGCAGGCCCTCGACTAGAATCAACAAACATACAGTCGGATTGGCAACAAACTGAAGTGCAAATAACAGAGGCGCATACGATGACAGAAGTCTCCAAACAATGTGAGCGTTTAACACTGCAATCCACACTGGCGCTGTTACCATGTGGAAACGACAACTTTGCGCAACAAGGTGAAACGATCAACTATACCGGGAAAAATAGCACTTGTATATGTAACAGTGAACAATGCGCACAAATGGTTAATTCTCAAGCTATCAAAACAATAATGACCAGATCTCAGACATCACTTCGCAATACTGCGAGAATGACCTTTACATGCAAACATGCATACACACAAACACAAACGCATACACACTCACCAACTAGCCAAAACAAGAAACATCAGTAAAAACGAGTCAGATTTGTTACCACTAGCATAATCAATTGAAAACCAAAAATGTATAAATATATATGATTGTATAAGAGATGATTAGTATTCACGAAATAAATGGCCTTTATCCACTTTGTTATTTGTGTTTTCCTAATTATAAGAATATATATATATATATATATATATATATATATATATATATATATATATATATATATATATATATATATATATATATATATATATATATATATATATATATGCATATATATATTATATATATCTATTTTTCTGGCTGTTTATCTATCCATATATCTATGTGACCATAAATTATTTGATTCATTAAATTGCTATAACCGTATATACGTTTAGATTAATCTATAAGTTTTGCTTAGTGAAATTATATTTATTCGGTTATATTCTAACTTTTGTTCTGCCATTCAACTTCATTTTAAATGAACCTTTATTTTAGTATTTTTTACGGCTCTATATTTTGCCAAACTGATTTTAATTATGTGTTAGTATTGATTTTCCTATTCATTTTCATTCCTCATTATTTAAAAGTCTATCTGTATTTTTTGATTTTCTCTAATAGAATTATGTCGCCTGTATTATTTAAATCTTACTGTCCAACTTTAATTATTTATATGTATATATATTTCTATCACCATACAGTTGTATATATACCGCCTTTTTTATTTTCTAATACGATATTTTACTACCTTTCTATTGATGAATTCGCTATCAATCCATATTTTTACTTTGATAAGATTTTTCTGCTGCCTATATTTTATATTATGTAAGCTTTGTGGTATTTAGGAATGTTGCGGTCAATACAATTCGTCGTATTCTTAATATTTCGCAAATGCTTTATGCACATGAGTATGTATATCAAATATTTTATTGAGTAAATCTATTTTGTAACACGCCTAGGGTGTGTAGTTCAATCTAAATGTGACCATTTATCTTCTGACATTTCTGTCAGCATGTTTCTAAATTTGTGCTTCATCATATGACCGGCAAATCTGGATGGCATTCAGTCGCTATTTCGTACATTCTGATAAACAAACATAAATGAATCGAGTATAAATTAAGGTCACGCGCTATATATTTAATTTATTTCGTGAACGAAATACTTAAAAAGTAACTACTGTCTCGTCCACCGCTATTGATAGACTTTATCTATTTTTAATATTAATTCGATTTTATAAACTAAATTGGCATACTTGCGTAAATAGTTCTAAGGCTTCGGTGCATCCTCTCAGAAGCGCGTTAAATTCATTTGTCAAAGAGAGTAAAACGAAATATTTTAGTCCACTGTAATTCTTGTTATTAATACACCTACGGTGTTTGTGCTTGTGTACTCGAATTAGAAGATTGGCATAATAATCAATTGTTATGATATTCATCATATGGTGTCTTAATTGTGCTTAATTTATAAATGTTCCTCAGATAACTGTGCTTCTTAGTCGAGTTCGATTTATTAAAATAAATGTGTGGTAATATATGGAAATATACCTAAATCTAGATTTCAGTATTTGGCATTTTTAGTTTGAAATTGCTCTTATTTGTACTTATATATTTGTTATGGTTTTTCTTAATTTTCTGTTAAGTCAAATGTGCTAGATTGAACTGTTTTGTGTTTTTCCGCGGTAAAACTGAATCAATTACGCAACAGGCATTAATATTATGTTATTCGTGAAATTGTGTCATATTTGATCAGTTTATCAAGCCTATGAAATTGTGTTCTAGTTTTCACAGTAAGTCTTGTTGTGTCTCGCATTTATTCTTATCATTTAGCTTGATTAGCATAAAACCTAAGTAAAACAAATTGTATTGTGCTTGAATAGATAAGACAGTCGTTTATTTTAAACTTTAATTAAGAAATAGAGAAATAAATTAAATTTTAGCTATTTCTTCTGTTTTATTATATGATTTAATTCAATAGAAAAAAGTATAGGCTTCGCAAAAAAGTACTTTTGAACACTAAAATTGTTTATTCCAGCTAACAGGTAAATCTCACGGACACTATCGTGTGAATTAAATTTTATTTACTTTCATGATTTTGCGTGTTCCATGTAGGTCACCATCACGATTTATCTCATTAATATTTCATGAGCCAGTTCAGTTTCTCCTTCACCAGAATACTTTTATACGGTGAATAAAGCACAATGCACTACTTAATTAAAAGTTTTAAAATTTCTTTCATCAGTCAGTTTATAAATCTATCATAATTTGTACGCAAATATACTAAACTGCTCATGTGTTTATGCGTTGCCAGTAGTACATTTATAATCATTTATGCGTACAATTATATATGATTCACATTTCTATAAGATTTGTGCCTTTAGTAGCGTAAATAAAGATATGGAAGTATCTAAAAAATGCTCCTAGATTCAAATATTAGCCGCGACATTCCTGAAAATTAGTGATGGGTGCTAAATAAAAACGGAACAGGTTGAATCGGTGAGTTAAATTGCATGTCTTATTCAATTTTTAGGTCATGACTAAAATATATATCGAATCAAACTAGGCTAAAGGGTAATAAAATTAAACATTCACTGATTGATGGTAACATTTATTTAAATCAAGTTTGCGTGCTTGAAGTAAACACCAATCCAATTGTATTTAACCAATCGTCGAACAGCATAGCAAAACTAACGATAATGTCACGTAAAGACGCATTTCGTCCTTCCATGATCATCATCAGAGTACGACGGCAAACTGACCAATATTCTATTCTAAATTTAAAAAAATTTTACTCACACTTTCCAAAGTTTTATGGTGCTTGCTCTATAGTTTCATTTTAAGGAATATAAATTGAAATTTTATGTCGAAAGCGATACTCAAGGAGATGCAACTAAAGGATAGAATGCTAGAATAAAGAAAGTTTGAAAATTGCTGAAGTTTGAATAGATTTTTCAGCTTTGGTAGCGTACCGATTGAACTGCAAGCGTCTGAACCGAATGTGTCAGGTTTCAAACTACATTAATCAAAGTTGTGATCTTGATATTAACACCTGATCCATTGTAAACAAACATTGGTCAGTATAGACTAAGCATCTTATAATGTAGAATAGGCAATTCATTCAGTAAACCAGCTTCGTGCTTATTGGGAACTCCAGAATTCGCCTCAAAGCGAGCTCGAACCTGGGCACGTCTGCTTCAGAATCTGGTGCTTTAATCACTGAACAACCTAGCCGACCTAGCAGTTGTTCGGCGTTTACTAACGAGGCGATAGTTTTGCAAAATTTAAGATCATGGCATGGTAGATATTTTTTGCAGGCATTTCATTCTAGCAAAGTTTACATGGGACAACAATGGATGAGAGCAGCATTTATGAGTTCTAATTAATTATGAATGCATTTTGATTTGATCACCGTCAATCAATTTTCCGTCGTTCTCTGACAATGACCACGAATGGTTTAAACGTGTAAGTATTTGTAGTTGACAGGAGTTTACATTAGTCAGCGAATGGATTTAAGACTGGAATTTGGTGTTCATATCAAATCGACAAACTTGACTTGAAAAAATGTTTATATATGCCTTAAGTTTAGGTGACTCGGTTTAAAAATTATTCTCGTCCAAAAGTTCCAACTAGAGACTTCCTGTCTATCAGTGTTTTAGAGAAACTTTATCATCTGTGAAGATGATATTGGCATTAAAGAACAATTACTAGTGAACTTAAAACAACCGTTTATGTTAGCTAAACTGTGTATAAGATAAACATTGAAATTCCCCAACTTGAAATTTTTTGGTTTCTATTGCATACTCATCCGTGTTTATCAAGTTTCCACTGCCGGGATTTGAGTCTAGGAGCATTAAGTTCAGAGCCTTGGAACTCGTATATCTACCATCCACGATCCGTGCATTGCGTGAATATTTCAGAAATACACACAACGAATTATTTTGATTGCGCAATTTACATCTGCTATTTTACATTATGGTTAGACAATACCGAAAATTTATACTTTTTCAGATCCTGAAATTACACATTAACGCGTTTATTAATTCTTCAGGTGGCATTACGTCTGTCCTATAATGAAAAATGGGTATGGGCTAGTTTAAACTTTCGTTCGAAAGTGATATGTACCTAAATTAATATAAAATTATCATTTTTAATAAAATTTGTCAAAAATCAGCTTTCTAATGGTTTAAATGTCCCTCACATCAATTATTTCCACATTAAACTATAAAATACTTATAGAAGACAAATGTTATCCGATCCAACCAAGTATGGCAGACTTTATTGTGGAGAGCTCTGATTGATTAAAAAATATAAAATGAATACGGATTCGATGATTCCATTCCATGATTCCATTGAATGAATGATTTGTTTGCTGCTGATAAATTTGAATATATATATATATATATATATATATATTTAAACCAGATTAAATTTAAAAATGTATACGATAAAACTGAAATTTAACATGCGGATCGATTTCATTTGTATTGAGCATTCATCATGTGTTATCCAAAACTGCAGTGAACGAAACTTAACCAGGGGCACATTAGCTACGTAAATTGTACTCGTCGCCAGTACCTGACGCTTCATGCAGTCTTAATTTATTATTCGCGATAATATTCATTCAAACTTCAGATTATTTGTACTAAGATTTTAATTTTCTGATAAATAAAAAAAACTTTGGACATATGCATAAAATAGATAAGCACTAATCCCATTCATTTTAATCAACTGGCCAGCAAAGCCAAACTACCGTAAGTCGCATGCACTGACGAGTTTTGATTGTCCATAGTTAAACCATCAGCATGATGGAAATTGGAATATGAGGATTAAAAGGTCATCTATGTTTAAAGGATTGGAAATAGAGTTCAATCATGCTATTTTCGTGACTTCACAGAAATACATTTATAATATTTATTTCAGCCATTGTTATGCATTTTTTATTTAAATTGAGAAATAAGTCCTGTGTGGAAGTATACATTTTTTATAAAGCAGGCAAGCACAACACTGTTAAAAATGGCCATTTTCTTTTCGCCAAAACTAAACTCGACTGTAATATCAGTTACATTATCTAGTTACATTTTAAAGTAAGGGGGATTATGTTGGATTAAACTCACATGGTACAACGGCAAATAGGAAGCAGGGAACGGTTATGCGGAAAAAGCGCGTATGTCCACCCACGCAAACAATTACCAGTTTATACAATTAAACAATCAATTGTTGCAAGGTTGGCGGTAACAATTCTTTAAACCAATTGTGTGATCTTGAAGTAAACACCAATCACATTGTATTTAACTAGTAGTAGAACAACATAGCAAAACTACCGCCTGTCGCACGCACTACGATGCGTTTCGACATTCCATGATCATCATCAGAGTACGACGGCAAACTGACTAGCGAGGATCAAACCGCAATGCATATATATGGAAAACAAAATTGGATATGCGACTCTCACCTCTAGTAGTCTCGCATTCATTGGAACACATGGAAATCCACCTGATTTAGCGTGTGATATTTATTGAAATAATGTGTTCAGATGTTGCGCAAACGTGTGCGTAGTCGGAAATGTTATTGATTTTGCTTCCTTCCTTATCGGCTAGTCCGGCGTACATTGCACACTGAATATTCTTGATGAAGAATAGAAATTCAAACCACCAAGATCGTTCAAGTCAATGGTCAACACCTGACACTGCACAAACCGGCGGGTTACTAAATGAAATATTACAATCAGCAGAAAATAAAATCTCCAACATTTGTGTTTGCGATACTCTTGACTTTGTTAAAAAAAAATAAAATCCTGTCATGTCAAGAATATAATGAATTTTTTTACAATGTAGACGTTCACATTCAGTTCACTTGAGAGTGACAAAACTTGTAGTCTAATGCAATGTCTTTTCTTAACGTATTAATAATGAGACAGGAAGAGAGCAGCCTTAGAAGGAAAATATATCACAAGCAGTTATCGGCAGGACAGTACATTCATTACCACAGCGCCGTTGCAACTTGGCAATTTTGAAATGCAATTTGTCTGACAGAATAAAGAAAATCTATTCTCAAGCATTCCAATGTCAATAACTGACGGTGTGCAAAACAACTTTATTAGAAAAAGAGTATACCGAGAAAAAAATTGTCGAAGCAAATACGAAACATCGACGAACAACGACGAAATGCAACGCAACCTTAGCAATTGTAAAAGCAACATAAGTTTATATACCTTTAAAAGGGGGCGCTCCATGCGAAGTACCTTCTTCAAGAACAAAGAAGCATTATTTTCACGGATATCTAGTACACAATTGATTTTTTTTACACTGCAAATCACCAACTAAAATACTACATCAACGAAGTACTCTGTACAATTGAACAGTTTAGTATATTTTATTTATTAAAATGTCATTGCAGCTCAGCGCGCTATGCCGGCCGGACTAGCCGTTGACTAGGGAAGCGAATTCAAGAACATTCTAGACGACGCATAGCTAGCATATAGGAGAACGCTTCCGCAAACGCTGAACACATTGTGCGACAGAGGGCGGCTCAGTGGTTTGAACAACAGATTCCGAAGCAAACGTGTCCAAGTTCGAGTCCTGTCCGCGGCAAATTTTGGACAGTACATGATGAGTTCCTAATAAGGTGGAATCTGGTTTACGGAATGAATTGCCTTTTCTATAATATACAGTGCTTAGTTTATACCGAAAAATATATGTAAATAATGGGTCAGATGTTTACATCAAGATCGCAACCTTGCATACATTAGTTGAACACATTGTTTATAAAAATCACTCCCCGAATCAGGCGGATTTCCAAGTTCTCTACAATGCCGCCCCTTTATAGGAAACTAATTATTTTGTATGTCATTAAGTCCGGGAGGATTTCCAAAATTTTAAACTGAGTGAAGTGAAATCGGAAAGATTACATTATTTGTGTTGTTCAGACATTCAATTCATTTGTGACGGTAAACTATGCAGACACAAAAGGTCTATGAATAATAAATATGTATTAGGTGTTGCGAACGTAGTAACAGAAGGATAAACCAAAGGCAGCATGAAGGGAATGCTTAATCTCTTGCACATTCGTTTCGTGTACTTTCCTATTGTCCCACATTCCTCACCCAAATATATAGTGGTTAAAGTGCGTAATACCGACTCCTACTGATGAGTCGCCAGGAAGCACGAAACGAATGTGCATGAGATTATACTTTCTGTTCATGCTGTCTTTGGTTTATCCTTCTGGTCACAATTGAACTAATTTATTAATAGGTTCGCACCACCTAATACATACTTGCATATATACTAGTTCTCCGCAACAAACAGTATCTAACGGGTCTATGAATAAGTTCGACTCCGGCCCCTATTATGACATTCAATTATACGTATGTTGGAACGAAATAACTTTGATTATTTAAGTGAAGTGAATCTAAACAACCATTATACTGATGACAAATTTTTGGTCAGTGATAGCTGTGAAAATGCCGATGAGCTCTGTAATAAATTCAATGAATGCCATTCGAATATTAGATTTTCAATTAAAAACTAAAATAATTATACAGCAGTTTTTCTTACCGTGTTGCTCTAGAGTAGAGGAGATAGCACACTTTGTGGATCAGTATTCCAACCAAAAACTTAGCCGGTACAATATTTACATTTCTACAACTACTGCCCACTAAAATGGTATGAAATATAAGTCAATATATTGTGCCACAGGGGTGATGATAGCAACTATATTAATCAAGGTTGCGATCTTGATGTAAACATTTGATCAATAACGTACATACGTTTTTTCAGTATAAACTAGGTATTGTATAGTGTGGAAAAGACAATTCATCCAGTAGACTGGTTTCGTCCTAATTGCGAACTCATTACGTACTGGCCAGAATTTGCCGCCGACTGGGCTCAAATCTGGGCACGTCTACTTCGGAATGTTGTGCTCCAACCACTTAGTTTATACGGACAAATATATGCAAATAATGGGTCAGGTGTTTCTATCTAGTTCGCAACCTTGATTAAAGTGAATTGCCTACTTGTTCGCCTAAGTGCTTTCAAATTGATTTGGATTGCATACACAATATGCTTACAATTGACGTTTATTCACCATATTAATTAGATGAGTAGGAACTTAATGATATATTTAAACCCGTTGTGAATGTCTCTACTGGTAATAAGGAACCGGTGATGTTTTACTTAAAATAAATTGATGAAACAGAAATTAAGCAAGTAAATGTTGGATTGCCTTCCTCGATGTCGTTCCCATAACTTTTGGCTGACATAGTTTTGGAAGCATCCATCACCAAACATCTACTATCTTGCGTGAAAGCGAAATTTCTACTGCACTTTGCGTCTAACGTAATTTGTAATTGGATTTGTACCTGTGGAAAATTTAAAATTAAGTTCACGCTTGTTGAATATCATACAAACTTTGCTTGTGCAAAATAAGATTGGTGTTACACATGCGTCTACACCTAAACATTTGTGGTTCTGGACGAATTGCGACGTTTCAAAAATTCTCATTTCAATTTTTATGAAGGCTAGTTATGTTGATATACTACCATATTTAGAAGTTATTTCATTTTATCCACGTTATCAATAACTGCGTAAGCGTAATAAATGTATGTTTATTTTATTTCTTAATTCGTTATGATAATCCAAACTCTTTGATGTATTCCTACACTGAGCAGCTTAATTTCTAGATGTTACGTTTTGATTCACGAAATTTATGCAAATATTTTTGCACGTGTTGTTTCCTCATAGGCGTGATAAATTTCGTTAACTTTGAAATTCGTAGTTTTGATTTATTCTTAAATTGAAAATGTCTATTGAAATTTTTTTCTCTGCACAGATTGACATTTCACACTTCCGTATATCAATATCTGATTTATAGTCATACATTGCGTCAGAAATACAGCTTCTTTGCAGGTTTCAATGTATCACGTCATAAGCAAACCAACACCTCACAGCTAACTTTTCCCTACTAAAAAAGAGGGCTACGAAGATAATTCTAGTAGGCATCAGCAACAAAAATAGCCACTGAGCTCGAATCGATGACATAACGCGAAAGGTTTCTAACCAAGACTTATGATGTGCACGTGAATCCAATCCTGGCAGACGAGTGGGGTCCTATACTACCCAATTCGGATATAAGGGACTTCATCTGTTTCTGCTATGTCAAATTTTACCAACCTTATTTACTACTCCAATCTGGTGCTGGATAAATGAACACAGCTCCACGGGGCAATCGAATTGAGGGCATATGCACACAAAAAACAATTAGAATTCAGCCTGTGTTAGTCATAATACATATTAGTGTGGTCACAATTCTTTAAAACAAGCTCGCAAACTTGATTTAAAGAATTCAATAGATTTATTGTCAGAAACAATAAATAACTAATGTCTATTTACCTTAAGGCTTCTATTAATGAACACGATTCTAGATTTACGAAAAGCACAACAACCGGAAAATTTAAACCGAAAGTGCACGGGAAAGTGGAGACCGCCGGTCCATATACACGTGTCTACACCAGTCCAGGCACAACGCCCACGCATGCTTTGACTTTTACAAATCTGGCGGCAATTTGTTTATCTTTTAGCTATCTTGCACTCGAATTTACTGTTTCAGAATTTTAGAATATAAAAAGCAGCTTTTTTAAATTACGAAATCTACATTTGAATCTGTGGAATTTTCAACATTTTAAAATAAAATATTGCAAGTTAGCTTTTGTTTACCTGATGGAATAACATAATCAGTATTTACTTTGCCGTTGCGTATTTTTGTTTGTTTGCTTTGTGAATAGACTCTGGCAATAGTTTGATTATTCCACTGATTAGTTTTATGTAGGTTAATATTTATTCTTGAAATGATTTGTTAATCATAGCTTTCCTTATTTTGACAACCTGATTAGTTGCTGTTTTATTTTTTTACGAGAGAAATGACTCGTGCATTTTATGCTGTTCCTTCTCCTTTTCGGCAATTTTCCTCTAGACTAAGTAAATATGCTGGCTTAAACTGTTTTCTGAATTTCCACATTTGGCCATTATTTGGCTGATTTGTAGTTGCATTGAGTTAATAATATTTAGTTTTTGTCACGTCATTTAATTCTTGGTCTATTGTGCTACATTTCTAGTCGATCATATGTTACATACGGTTTTGTTTGTAGCAGTATAGCTTCATAAGTAAATTAAGAAATTAAACGAACATTGGTTGCGCGGGTGGTGATAAAAATTATTATAATCAAGATTGCGATCTTGATATAAGCACCTTACCCATTAATTACTTACATGTGTCAGTTTAAGCTAAGAATTGTATAGTGTAGGAAAGGCAATTCATACAGTAGACCGGTTTCGTCCTTATTGGAAACTCATCACATACTGGCCAGAATTTGTCGCGGTGTGCCGGTTTGGGTTAAATTTTATGAATAATGATTTGTGCATCATTTTGTTATATTAGTCTGTTGACTACAATTTTACAACTGAAACTCATATCTTATTAGTATTTCTCAAAATTATTCAAAAATGGTTCTATTTATGCATACAGCTAACACGAGTTATTTAAATCATGGTTTACATTTTGACATGAATACCTATTCCATTTTATATAAAAGTAAATTAATTCAATAGACCGGTTTTGAACTTATTTGGAACGCATCGCGTACTGCCCAGAATTTGCACCAATGAGTCTCAAAATTGGGCACATCGGCTTCGCAATCTGGTGCTCTAAACACTGAGCCACTCTGACGCACACTACACACAGTGTCCATTTTTCTTGGTTAGTCTTTTCTTTAGGTGGAGCTCATATGACATCTTTTTAAACCCATGTTCCGATTAACCATCTCCAATCTGTAATTATAGAACAGAAACCACACTACGTGAGGAAATGCTATCGAAATGAACATTTATATAAGTAAACGAACATTGGTTGCGAGGGCGGTGATGACAATTACTTTTAATTAAGATAGCGACCTTGTTATAAACACCTGACACTTTATGTGCATACCTTTGTCGGTATAAACTAAGAATTGTTTCATGTAGAAAAGGAAATTAATTCATTAGTCCAGTTTCTTTCGTATTATTCAGAATTTGCTACAGACAGGGCTCGAAATCTAGATGTTTGGATTTGGATTTCCGAAAATATGTTTAAATTTCAAAATGTTTAGATATGAAATTTTTTTAGTTCGAAGCTTGCATTTATACGGAACCAATAAGATTAGAACTGTTGATTCTGACTGAAATTATGATGAAAACGTCTCTGACAAATTTTATTCTTTGAGAATGGACAATAACAGTTTTACCGTATACACATTAATATTTCCTATTCATAAATGTCTTAATTACACTTAATGAACTGATTGATTCTTTGAAAAAATAATTTAAAAATGTGTAAAAATGTAAATAAACTCTTTAAAATCTTCGAACAATTTGTGGTTCTGTGCCCGTTCCGGGGTAATATTACTCACAATGATGGCTCACTAACAATAAACCCCAATTTGTATGCGTGAGCAGTGTTTACTCCGATTGTGAAGTATATCATTGTTTCAAGATAATTTGTCTACAGTTACAATTGATAGCCATATTTTGAAAGTAAACAAGCTCTAGACTGATTTATTAAAGTTTACCTACTTGAAATAAATATTTTCCATTACATTTATTTTCGCTAATTTATACTTTAATTCTATAGGAAGTCTGTCCGCTTCAACTCCACACAATTAGCCTAAAGACGCATATTTCCCATTTGAATAACTTGTACGTTTATATGAAATTGTCAAGAAAATGTTGTAATTACCATTGCGTCGAATAGACGTCAATGGCATAATTAAGGCTAATCCAATTACAAGAAATGCTGAATTTTAACTTAAAGCGTTTTTTTTTTATTTCATCAATTTAACTAGGTTTAGGGTGTAGAGTAAAGTATTATGCTTGTTAACAACTATCTGTCATAAGCTGTCTTTTCTAGCAGAACAATTAATATTAAGCTAACATTATTTTCAATGTCCATTCGTCTACGGTGGTTTGCTCGTAAGCCGTCCTCGATTATTAAATAGTTCTGATGTAAACAAAAATAAGACAGAGGGTCGTTTATATATATATATATATATATATATATATATATATAACGGCGTTGAGTGTGATAAATCTTTGACAGTCCATTTGCTATTCATATTATTTTCATTACGATGAAGTTATATGTACACATTAACTTACCAGATATGGCGTATAAAATGAAAATTTGGTTCAAATAGGGCTTGAAGTATATGCCAAGTACAGAAAAATCGAAAGGTAAAATCGTATGTACACGTGTTTATTCATTAGTGACGAGTCAATGGAAGAAGCCGATTCCGCAAATCATATTTAACACATACATTTTTTAACAATTTCAAATAGTCTCCCAGTGTAAACTCATATACGTAAGTTTATCATAGCAGAATTGGAGTCTTTATTATTACGATTTGAAAGGCAAATAACAATATATGTAATACGTATCACCTGAAAACGGTGAATAAAGATAATTTTCAACATCTGTTTCTCCAGTAAAGTCCTGTAATACAGCCTCGGTGGTGGAAAATGATAGTCATTTTCATATGACGACCTGGTAAATGCCTAAGAGAAGAGCCATTGTTAAATTCGACACATAAGTATATATTTAAAGAGCCTTTTTTGTTTAGATAAAGGATATGGTATTTAACTTTTCCTTTTGTTATGGTCTCGAGAACACATAAACACAAGCATGACGTACGCTTATCTAGTGAGTCACCAGTATTTGTTATTAAATCACTGTAATTTAATTTCGATGAGTGTACACATGCAGACTCATACAAAAACCAATATGACAAAAACTTACCTAATTATGCTCAAGAGATCTAACAATAAGTATACATGTGGCAGTTTAAACTAAATTTTCCACTTGACATATTGATTATCAAATTGTTTGTGAGATGTGCTTTCTATTGAAAAAGAATTCCGCAACGAGAAGTCTAAATATGTGGAATGATCAGGTAGATAGTGGATGCAAACACCTTGTATCGCAACACAAGGAAAAGTAAATTAATCTATTCCCCGTCGTGCAACATATTTCTTTTAAAGGATATGTTTTTTTGAAACTTGTTTATACGTGTAACTGATTTCAGATTCAATATTATGTATGATTGTAAATATTATGAACAAATATTATAGATAAATTAAATATCAGTATTAATATTTACCGGTTGGTAGACAACCAATCAATAAACGCTTCAAGTTGTATTATAGCTTACAACATTTTATTGTGTAACTTTACATTTTGATCCTATTCATTTTATTTTTTATTTAGTTAATCCCTCTATCGTCCTTGAAAGCCTGATTTTATTCAAGAAAAATTCTTAGTTGACATGAACGCAACGTTATCTCTTTTCAAAGCAACGCAGTAGAAAAACAAAAAAGTAGAGTAATTTCTATTGCAATGCATATTTTATTTAGCATAAACAAGCAGATTATTGCCATATTTACATGTAGGAGATTGTCAATGAAATCTATTTAGGAAACGTAAGCAACCTTTAATTATACATGAAAAGAAATTTATATTTTAAAAAAATGGTTATTTTAATTACATTTAAGCCTTCATAACTGTTCGTTGTGACCTAGATAGCAAATAAATATTATTTTAGATAAAGTTAATATTTGTAATTAGATTTCTATTCTAACAAAATTTGAAGCACGATGTTTGAGTTTAACTTTGTTTCTAGGTGAATATAAATCAAAATCATACAGATTAGATCACGGCAGGTATAGTTAGACATGACATAACTCCAGTGTAAACTTTCGCGCTTTTTATGATGGCAATACTCGAATTCTTTGTTTTGTTAATATTTAGCTCAAAATTGTCATCTGGCAATTTGTAACCTCGTTCAGTATAGCCGTAAATATGATAAAACACGATTGTTATCAAAAAGTAAAGATGGAAATAATTATCATTAAATTATATAAACTATTAAAACCAACTGATGAAAAACAGCAGGTTCTTTTTTTCGTTTTCCGAAATTATATGTATTAGGCAAGATATTTATTTGATTGAAATAATATCTTTTTCTTCTTTCAACATAATGTCAAGCAGAAAAGCGTATGGATAGATTTAAAGTTGACTTTGCAGAGTCAAAGTAATTAAAAGTCGCGCAAAAACGAAAACCTGCTGTTGGTTACAGACGAAATGCATAAATTGTCTGGTTGGATTAACATTAGTAAATATACCGCAGTTTTTTATGTAAAATAAAGTGGAGCGCAAAATGACGGTATTTGTGATTTAAATTCGTTTTGTAATGAGTCACAAGTGAGTAATTTGCTCAAGATTGAAGCTTAGGTTATGTTTGAAAATACAATTTAAATAATTTTTACTAATCACTACAAAATTATCAATTGAATTATTGATTTACAATTGCGCTGACATTATTATCTTTATTTATTTAAGTTTTAACAGATATTTGAAACCTCGAAAGATCGCACTATGGACAATATTAATAATCAATCGCAACGGTCGTTTTATCGATCAAAAAGCAACTGTCATGAAGAAAATGAAGAACCAGTCTACATGGGTAAGCGTTTTTACAACTTAAATTGTGCAAAACGGCTTGTAAACAGTAATTATTTTTAGCCTGGTGAACGACAGACACTAGCCATATGCGCCAATAAATTTTAAACCACTCTAGCAGTAGCAATGAGATATAATTATTAATCTGTTGCTAAATATATAAAGCTTAAGTCAATCCTGCCCAGTGCAGTCAACAATTTCAATTATAAAGAATACTAGCTCAACGTAAATGTGAGCAGTTTCCAGCCACGCCATCTACATAGTAATCGAGAATAATTTTGATATTATTCGTGCACTAAAATCACTGTTGCCAAAGTTGGTCACAGAAAGGTATAAATAAGAAGTATTGATCTACCAGTTGTATCGCTACAGGGTTTAGTTGAAGATTGACATTCTTTCATGTATGAATTAATACATGTATGTATGTATGTATGTATCCATGTATGCATGTGTGAATGTTTTTCTGTATATATGTATGTATGTAAAAATGTATGTATGAGTGTATGTTTGTATTTATGCATATATGCATGTATGTATGTATATATATATGGTTGTACGTATATATATATATATATATATATATATATATATATATATATATATATATATATATGTATGCATTTACGTATTTATATATGTCAATATGTATGTATGCATGGAGGCATTCATTTTTGTACATATATATGTATGTGTGTATGTTTGTATGTATGTATGTGTGTATGTTTGTATGTATGTATGTGTGTATGTATGTATGTATGTATGTATGTATGTATGTATGTATGTATGTATGTATGTATGTATGTATGTATGTATGCATGCATGCATGTAAGTATGTATGCATGAAAGAAAATGTTATGTACGAACAATTTGATGTAGGTAAAAATGAATTTATGCTTACGTATCTGGATATGTCTATATTTAGGAATACTTAACATTTCATATTTGAGTATATGCATAAATGTATATATGAATTTAATAATAATAAAATAATGACATAATACATAATATTATAATAGTAATAATACAATAATTATTATTATTATTATTATTATTATTATTATTATTATTATTATTATATATATTATTATAGCAATAATATTAATAACAATAAATATTTATTTATAAAAAATGTCTTCTGGCCCGACAATTCAATAGATCAAGGTACTAATCAGTGACTCGGTAAGGTGCAATGAGAAGTCCAATAACACCTAAGAGTTTTAAGGTATCGATGATTTGTATGTTCTGAGTGAGATAGGGAAACTATTAAGGAATAATAAAATCAGGGTCAGACCTCATTGGACGTGTTTTATTCCGAGTTAGGCTTGAGGCAAATTTCGCGAAGCTGGGTTTCCAGTAGGGATATTAGCTGAGCGAGTTATGATACGAGAGAGCTGGGGCTTCAGAGCAGCTAAAATATACTACATAATAATTTATATAATTAAACGAAAATTGGTTGTGCAGGCAGGGTGGCTCAGTGGCTAGAGCACCAGATTCCGAAGCAGACGTGCCCAAGTTCGAGCCCTGTCCGCAGCAATTTCTAGCCATTACATGATGAGTTCCCAATAAGGAAGAAACAGGTCTACTGGAGGAATTGCCTTTTCTACACTAAACAATTCTTAGTTTATACAGACATATGTAAGTAATTAATGAGTCAGGTGCTTATATCAAGACTGTAAACTTGATTATAATAATTTTTATCACCGCCCGCGCAACCAATGTTCGTTTGGAATAATAGAGATGGAGCAAAGTTCCTTAAAATAGAAGATAGATGAATTGTCACTTATAAAATGACTGAGATCGTCGACTTTAACAATTATGGGGTAAAGTACTAATCAAAAGACACGTTTTAAAGACTTCAGCAAGCAGAAAGAAAAAAATCCCCCCTAGGAGAGAAATCAAGCCAACAGAGTTTTAAAACATTTCAAATTGATGTTTGGATTGAATGTCCTTAATAGCTTGAACAATCATGGCTGGAGAGACTTGAAATTCGTTTTGATTCACCTAGTCACCGCTTTTAAAGCCAAATCTTACTCCTTTGATTGGATATTGTTTCAGTTAATATACAGAAAATTGAGATAGCTGCCGAATTTCACACAAAGCATTATCTAGCAATATAACACCTGATTCCATCAAAGACTTGTTTCTCAATGATGGATGTCTTGCTATTTGTGAATATATTGATACGCATTTAAATCTACGTTTGTTTGAATTTTTCAAGCTTGTAATCCCAGTTTCCATCCTCAAGCCAGCGTAACTAACAAACAACTAAATCTAGCAATAGCTGTTTGGATTGGGTAAGAATGTCTTTTTCAGTTTTATTTAGAGTATCCAGAAAATCATGTTGTTTATATTTATTTTGGCTCTCTTGTTTCATCTAAATCTGTATATCTAGTCCAAATAAATCCATCCAGTTTGTGATTTATTAACGTACAAAAGGCGGGCTATTCGCGTCATTTACAAGATAAGTTTGCCGCACACGTTTCCATTTCAAGTAAAGATAATGCTAACAAGTAAAATTCAGTCATAAATTCATTTACTTACTAATTTAGCATAAACGAACCAACTGGTACTTATTCGTAAACTCTATCATAATTATCTGGACATCTGGATTCAAAAACAATCTCGTCAGTTAACACTTAAAAAGGAAACTACTTTTCCACGTTCTCCGAACTTCGAAGTGTGGTCGGTAATTAAAATTCTGCATAAGAAATAAACACGACAAAAATTCCGCCGTTCTTTAAAATAAAATTCATAGTATGAGATTTGAAATTTTTTAATTTTCGTTTTATTTCGATCAAACTAGTTTTTGTTCATATTAAATGTCTTCATTTAATTTTTTGGCCCTTGAAAGCTATTCTTGATATCTTGATCATTAAATGAAAATCTTTATTAAAATGAGTATGGTTTAAGGCCGTATTTTAAATGAATGCTAAGATTAATGTTAGACCTCTTTAATACACTGCTATAAATGAGATTTCAGCGTACAAATGCCTCAAACTTTAGGACCAAACCATCGTCATGGCGTCTACTGTTTAAAACCATGTAAGCGAGATATACACACACGTACAAATTATAAAACATTCATTATTAGCTGAATTGCTTACGTTCACGTGAATTTTCCTTATTAAAACGCCCGCTGTACGTATTAAAACATGTATTATTGTCAAATATTTGAATTTTGTCAATAGGAAAACTTCAGCAAGAAAATGAAACTTACCAATTGACTTAAAAATTGTCAAATTTATTTGTATGATGAGACAGAAGAGCCCGGACACGGTTCTGATATATACACTGTTAAAATGTGACCAGTGGACATTAAAACTTTGTTTCGTGAAACAATTATCAGATCATTGCTCAATTCTATGTCGCAAGGAACATTTCTTTTGTACAATAAAAATACGTTGTATTTATTCTCATCACTAGTCAGACTGTAACAGTTGGTTGCCGTTTAGAATTTATTTTACGCATTCAAGACAGAACTTTTATGAGAGCAGATATCGATATTTAAAAATAAACATTTTTTTCTGAATTTTGTTAAATTTAGCATTTGACAGGGAACTTGAAAAGTCTTTCACTGAAGAGGACGTCGATATTTATAAAAATTTTCCAGAATCTTCAACGTATCCTTTTACTGGAACATACTTATTTCATAAAAGCTGTATGAATACTGCCTGGCAAAATTAAAAACAAAAAGTTGAAGTAAAGGTTCAATATTATACTTTTTTTGTTTTATTGAAATATTACTGGCTACGGAGGACTGACGTGTATGATATCATATATTTATGACTAAGTACATAGTGCCAAATTAGTTTTAATAGGACAACAGGAATATGCCAAAGTTAGCGTGAACAGAAGATCTAATTTCCTGCATAAGTGTCTTTCGTGCTAACTGGTAACTCATTAATAGAAGCCGATAATGCGTCCATAATCCACTGCATATTTGCTCATTAGGAAGGTGCAACAATTTGTATATGTTTTTACATTAAATTCGCAGTAGAGTCAACTAAAAATAATAAATTTTGGATTAAAGAGTCAAAGCCAACTTATTATATCTAATATGTACCAAACCAAAAAATGATGCTCACTTCATATGCAAAAAAATAAAATAAAATTTATAAGTTGCATGAAAATTTTTTTTCTGTTTTCTTCTCAACTATCTACGAATGAACATATAAAAATAAATATACATACATAAATGCATATATATATATATATATATATATATATATATATATATATAACAAAAGGCAAAACAAACATAATTTTGAAGGGGAGAGGTTGTTAAATAAAGGAACAGCCAATCATTTCACACTATTTCCTGCATAAATTTTCTGTTTGTTTTGCTTTCCATTATATATCTGTTCATTTGTCGAAACTTAAGGAGAAAATTAGAAAGAAACGGTTCTTGTATCCGATAGAATTTTTACTTTTATTTGCACATTGATAAGGTACTATGAATTTTATTGAATCTTAAGTATACAAAAGTGAACATTAAAATATAAAAATTCATATAGGCATATATATATATATGTATATTTATATAAATGTACCAAAAGAAAAATTAAAAAAACGTATCGGGAAGAGATCGTTAAATAAAGGAACAGCCAATCATTTCACATTATACCCTGCGTAAATTTTCTGTTTGTTTTTATTTTGATTATATGTATCTGTTTATTTGTCGATAATTAAGCAGAAAATGAGAAAGAAACGGTTCTTGTTTCCGAAATAATTCATTTTGGTATTTTTACATTGATAAGGTATTACGAATATTGTTAAATCTTCTAATCCAGAATGAATATATATACATGTATATATATTTATTAATATATATATATATATATATATATATATGTATATGTATAACCAAACCTTTCACCTCAGTGACTGTCCCGAAAATTGTTTTTTTTATTGGTGATTATCTTTCTCTTACATATGTTGTCATCTCGAACTGAGAAAATTTTGCTTGTTTATTCCATAATTGTACTGAAAGTAAAGTTAAATAATAAATTATAAAAAAATTATAAATGTCCCCTCGTTGTCCGTAGCAAATGTTCAGTTTACACGAAATAGTCAAGTGGTTAATACCTGACACTCAAATGGTTATTGTTCGGCTAGCATCTATATGTGTGTATTAGAAGACTGTCAATTATTGTAGAGACAAAGTGAAAAATTATTCTTAGAGACTGTTTGTGCCGGCGAAATAATATAAATGCAATTGTGTATTAGATGTTGCGCACCTAGTATCAAATTAGTTCACATATGACCGGAAGGATAAACCACAAATAGCATGAATGGAAAGTATAATCTATTGCACATTCGTTTCGTGCTTACTGACGATGCATCAATAGGAGCCGGTATTACACCCTTTACCTAATATTTGGTTAAGTAAGGTATGTTGGGAAATTGGAGGATACAGAACTCTGTATATATATATATATATATATATATATATATATATATATATATATATATAATATATATACTGAGTTAGCTTTGAAGTCGCATTGTCGAAGACTTTCTATGAAGTTAGATTTTTACAGCTGGTTTTCACATCCGTATAGGAGATTCTACCGCAATATTTTCCCACATTCCTCAACAAAATATTTAGTGGGTAAAGGGCGTAATACAGGCTCCTACTGATGAGTCTCCAGTAAGCATGAAACGAATGTGCACGAGATTATACTTTTCGTTTATGCAGTCTGTGGTTAATCCTTCTGGTCATATATGAACTAATTTGTTACTAGGCGCGCAACACCAAATGCACAATTAAATATTATTGGTCTGTTTTGTTAAACTTGTAATTGTTCAACACTTTGTATGCATGCCATAGTGATCCAGGCGTAAAAATTGTAATTTAAATATTTTATTTATTTTAAGAATGTTTTCGTGTTTGTTCAGTTGTTTGATGCTTTTAATTCGTTTATGCGATTTCTTCCCTCGGTTATTTGGCAGAATCTTTTTAAATTGGCAAACTTAATTTAAATTGATCTGAATGTGGTTTTCCAACAGGCGTTACTAATATTATAACATTCTCGGGTTCAATTCCCGGCTTTAGCCACATTTGCACCACACCGAATTGCTCCATCATCTAGCGATGGTACGGTTAACACAATCCGGCTAGAACGACTGGCTCAATTCCAAAGAAAATTGTCAATTCAGATAAGTTTCGGTTTTAATAATATTATTTCAAGAACATAATAAATATTTTTTAATGAAAAATCCTTTAATCGATGCAGTGCGAGTTAATAAATCCACATAAGAAATTTCGCGGAAGGCAGGGTATTAGCCGCTTGTATTTTATTCTGGAACAACGCCCCTATGCTACACAGTCTTCCGCAATTCGTGCTCATCTGTCACAAACAATGATCAGATGCATCTTTCTATGCAATACAGCCATCTGTCATTTACGATAACACTACAGCCAAGTAAATTGATTTATTGTGTTCTACTAAGTATAGCGCACTCCTGGCTTTCTTAACTGTTTAGGGATCTTGCATGCATCGACTTTCACAGCTCAAACGATGTCGACTTGATTCCCCTCATAAATGTTAAAGTTCAGGATCTCGATTTAGTCGGCTTTGTAATGGTCAACGCATTTTGATCCACCACACCAAAATGTTTGGAAATGTTAGCTTTACAAAAGCTTAACCTTTTAGTCGTTATTTCATCTTTAGTAAATTTTCAGACGCAACAGATTTATAGTTCACCACAGGAAATTTTATTCAAATTTCGTTGTCAATATACGGGGTTTATTTATTTAAAACGTTTCAGAAATAAAAAAAATTTGAATTATTATCATGTTTAATTTAAAAGCTTGTAAACATTTGTTTAATTTATTTCGTTCTAGATTGGAATTTCGAGAAAAATAGTAATTGATATTAACATGAACATTATTCAAATATGAAATATTAAACCTTAACGCATCACGTGTAGTAATCACCTGTTTTCAATCAAAGATCAAGAGGTAAGCTTTTATTATATTATTGAAATACTGCTACTTATTCAAAATCAAATAACATTACTAGCACTGTTTTTTTCTTTTAAATTTTGGTTCCGAGAAGCCAGGAAGCCTGATAACTTAATTATTCGACTGGCAACACTTGAGTAAAATTGGATTAACTATGAAGGAGATACTTAATTTTCAATTTAACTTTAGAAAGCAACACTATGCTTCTCCTCTCAACTCCACAGTTTGGTATCGCAATTTAAATATTTATAAACGAGCTGTTCATAGATTTGGTAGAATCTCTGATGTTTAGGTTTTTACTTGAAGAAACCATCATCTGTGCTATCAACTTTTCCACTTACAAAGTTTGCACGCAAAAGCTAGTGAAAAAATGCAAGTCTGTCGTCAATTCCACAAATTTTATGTATGGCTACATTACTAATATTAAAATTGAGATAAACGACCAGAGTCTAACATAGAAGCCTCTATTAATAAAAGGTGTGATAGTGGAGAGTCATATATAATCTATTTGGGCCTGGTCACTCTTAATACTACTTTTTTATTGCTTGGCCACATAAACTTTAAGCTAAAGTTGTGATGCTCACACCCACAGTTCCACGACGTTCATGCAAAATGCAGACGTTTATTAGAATACCCTGGACAATCACATGCAGAATATACCTAAGTGATACTGGGATGCAGGATATGCTTGGATTTGCATGCGAAGCAGACAGTGGTTTGAATTACGGTGTATTCATGCTGAAAGCCGCGGAGATAAAAGACGCTAAAGAAATATACAGAATATTGTGAAATTAGCGTAGGAAGCTGGATTCAGACGAGAAACCATTCAGGATCATATGATTTTTATTATACAAAATACCAAATGATAAAATACAACTATATAATAATTGATCCAAGTCGAGAAATATAATTTTTATAAATCTTGACAATAAATTAATTATGTATATATATATATATATATATATATATATATATATATTGATAGTTTCTAATTTCACCATTTTTTAATAAGAATGAAATATGGCCTTCCATATTATTAATAGTCTATTTTACCAGAGCTATAAAGAGTTGTTTGATTCATATATTTCAATTATCTATCTTCAGTTATTGGGGAAGCAATTACTTCCTTTCGTTATGCGCAAAAGCAAATAGCATAACGAAGAGGAGATTGGTAACAACACATGTATGTAAGATTGATGAACGAATATACCAACGAACCAGAACAATGGTATTGTAGATACTGTAGAAATAAGATTTATTAATAAATGTTATTCCATGAGTACGTTGTTTTGTTCTACAATAATATATATATTTTTTTTTTAATATATATATTCACAGTCAAGTAATTAAGATAATAAAAATAAGTAGATGTCAAGAATGGCTGCTTTATCGCCTAATACACTAAACTGAAAATGTAAATCAAAAGGATCAATAGGCCACGCTTTCACGGTCTGTATTCGTACTGAATATCAAAATCAAGTGAACTTTTGGCCTTTTACTCTACGCCAGGATTCTGTCCCAACTGAGCTCACTTTGTTCAGTCAAAATCAAGTGAGCTTTTGCCCTTTTACTCTACGCCAGGTTTCTGTCCCGGCTGAGCTCACCTTGTTCAGTCAAACTCAAGTGAGCTTCTGCCCCTTTACTCTACGACAGTCTTCTGTCTCGGCAGAGCTCACCTTGTTCAGTCAAAATCAAGTGAGCTTTTTCCCTTTTGCTCTTTGCCATGTTTCTGTCCCGGTTGAGCTCACCTTGTTCAGTCAAAATCAAGTGAGCTTTTGCCCTTTTACTCTACGCCAGTCTTCTGTCTCGGCAGAGCTCACCTTGCTCAGTCAAATTCAAGTGAGCTTTTTCCCTTTTTCTCTTTGCCATGTTTCTGTCTCGGTTGAGCTCCCCTTGTTCAGTCAAAATCAAGTGAGCTTTTACCCTTTTACTCTATGACAGATTTCTGTCCCAGCTGAGCTCACCTTGTTCAGTCAAAATCAAGTGAGCTTATGTTCTTTTACTCTACGCCAGATTTCTGTCCCGGCTGAGCTCAGTTTGTTCAGTAACTATCTAATTCCGATCGTGTCACTACGACTTCTTTTTGATTGCTAATGGTAACTACAGGCAATCTCCATTTTTTCGATAAAAGACTCAAATTTTGACCAAAATTGTGTCCTAGGGAAAGGAAACGGTTGCGTTCAACGACTTTTGTTGAACCGACTTGACTTAACATCTTTCCAACGGTAATAAATATTAAGTACGCCCACCTATCTATTCAGTTAAACTAATTTGGCATGTAACACAGCTTCATAGTTGTTCATATCAAAGGCCTAGATGTGCATTAACCCTTGTGGAATTAAAATACTGTTAACTGGACCCAAGGATGGAAACTAGTTTTCCTCGTTATAAAGTAGAGGGTTATAGAATTCGATTGTGTTCATTATCGGCAATTCGTACATGTTCGTTTTGTCAAAAAAACGAAACTCTAACGAAATCGTTTGTGGAATGTAAGTGGAATGTAGCAATAACGTCTCGTGGCGTTTGATATCGTAAATAATATTTAATTCAGACGTTATTATATATGAGTATATTAAGAATAGATGTATCCAATACAGACGAATCGGCCATTATTCGTCCGATTCTCCTTTTACCGAAATATATGCTACTCCATAGAGTAAGATTACAATGCAATTCGTAATTAAGTTAAACCAGAACAAACCGGAAGCAAAGGCACATATGCAGAAGCGTACACAACAAAATCTCTAATTTATGTTCAACTCCTGAATTAAATTCCATAGTTCTTTCAACACCAAACATAGAATGTCGTCACAGCCAGTCTCCATAATATGCATCTACGTGTTAATTTTGCTTTGAAAACACCAGGAAATCCGCTAATTCTGAAGTGTGATAGTACAAAAAACAACGTGGTAGGCTGTCGTGAAATTATTGTTGATTTAACATTTGTGCTTAGTCCAAAATGCTTTTTGAATTGTATGATCTTCCATATATAGCATTATTAGCAGCTACTGCATATTTATGCAAAAACCATGTTGGACTATTCAATAGCAGGCAGTTGAATAATCGCAGCTGCGTTTTGACCTCGAGTTTTAGAAACAAACATGAGTATTTTTATGGCATCCCGATATTTGCTGCATTTTTATTTGCCTAGTGCCTTTTTCGATGCTGTGTCCTCTAGAAACACTAAATTCACAAGTGATCTTCTGGTTAATTACGCCCTTACTACTGTTTTTTGTTGTATATACCCCGTGGTTTCTTCGATTAAACATTTTTATGAAATATGTTTTGACCGCTCTATGCGTTAAATTTTCGCCAAATAGGTGGTATTTGAACGACTTTCTGTGTGCAATCGAACAACACTTTGGTATATATTTATACACATCCTGCAGTAACTCATAGTGTTATGAATTTTAGATAAAAGAACAAGCTAATCTAAGAGTTCTTTAGACTAAAATGCTGGAAAAGCAAATATCGGCACTGCAAAAAATGAGCAAATTGTTGTAAAAATCATATTTTAAACCAGGCGTCTTTTAAGCTGCATTCCAATGCGAGAATGAATAATGAGCTTTGTGTTTCTAAAGCTGACGCTTGCAAAATCCACTTTTCGCATTAAACTGTACAAAATAAGTTCGAATATTAAATGCATATTAATTTGGATACTGCCTGTATGTGTACCCCTGAATGTGTGCTTTCTGCTTCCGGTTTATTGTTTTTTTAACTTAAATAATATAGATACATAATTGTTCTTATAATACTCGAAATATTCTATAAAAATTACCGTTTTTCACTACGAAATAGAGATCTGGTGAACACGTCTCTTTTTCATCTTATATAAATAGGCTTCTTAAAAATGTTGTGCGTCCATTTTCTACATATTTCATATTTAAATTACAAATACAAAAATTAACATACTGAAAACTATATGTGACAGAAAATAAAGCTACGAGTCGAATTTTACTTATCCAAATAGTGTGTTTTCTTACAAAATAATTTCTTCTAATTAATTAATTGTCTGCCTCAATTTATAGATTCTAGAATTAGACGGAGAAAGTTTAAAACCAGAACAACTTTTATCAATCGGTCGAGGTCACTATCGATTGGCGGTAAGTATGAAGTGTTTTGTTTTAATAAATATATAGCTGATCAATTTTGGTTGTAGATTTACCCCTCAATTTTAAGAATATATTTTTTCTGAACTTGTTTAAATAGTATAACGTACGATTGTGAAAGCCTAATTTCATCTTTTAATAGTACTAAAATGTCTTTCAAGTGGAAAGTTTCTGAGGCAAGTGGATCAAAATTGACAATCATGCTTAAAGAAAGTTTGCACTTCATTTCCACTATTAGTTTCATGCCAGACCAAAAAATTTGTGTTCTTTAAGTTAACACATATCAGTTTTACCAAATTAGAATTAAAATACGCGTTTATTCTCTTTTGATTTATTGCAAGAATTTCTATTTTCGTGGTTATTTAAAAATTAGAAAAACCTTAAATAAAAAAATAAACCCTATAATAATTTCGTTACATGCAATGAAGAAAAATACCGATAGTCTCTTGTCATAATACAGTTAATCTACCTTGTTAATCATCGAAATAAAAGTGTTATCTAGGTCCATGATAAAGGTATTTACTTTTAGCCCAAAATTTTAACATCCTTAGTTCTTGAGTAAACTGAGTCATATGTAAGGTAACATAATGTTTATCAATCGAAGATTTATTTATTTATTTATCCCACTAGCTTATTCGATTATATTGAGTCAGCTAGTACCAATAAATTACTTTGAACAATATCTGTTTTGAAATGGATCAAAGCAGTGATTATATTAGCTTTACGTAATTAGGATAATTAAGCTAATTCATATTTTATAATTATATAACAAAGTTATATGTCTTTTGACGTTGAATGTTTCCTTTATTATGTATATACCGCATTTTACTTTCGAAACGAATACAACTTTATACTTGTAAAGAAATGTATAGTTATTAGAGATTTGGAAGCCGCTTAGCGCATATCACGCGTAACAAATTAAAATGCATTTGTCAGTGCTAAATAACGGTAACAAAACATATACGTTCATGATTGAAAATTTCCCGCCATGTCATTTATCCGTAATAATCCGGAAATAATGTTATATGTGTTGCTTGCTGAGGGCAAAGCACACTAGTACTATGCACCATACTTATTATTATTCTTATTATTATTATTATTCTTATTTTTCTTCCGTACAAGTTTTGGCGCGTAACTAGTCCCGCAGTTTTTGTCACAGACTCGCAACAGAGGTGTCAAATTGTGCGGCTTTTTAAGGAGAGGTGTGCTATGACTTTTATAAGCGATCGGACGTACGATGTTCGCACACCGGGCGAAATATCGCCCGAAAAATCCCATAGACAATGCATTGTGGCCAACTTTGACGGATCGTAGAAATTTGATTCGTTTACATAACAAAACTATCAATTACAATTTTTCTGACCTGAGTTTAAGGATTTGTTGGTTAAAGTGGACTATGTTTGTAAATTAAGCACTTCGTTGTTTACATGCCTGCAGCATGTAATGGTGTTTTTTAGAGCATCTATATGGAGAGAGCATCTCATTTACACAATTTCCTTGTCTGTTTATGCTCGTGGAGTTGTAGAATTCCAAACTCTTTCACCAAGTTATTTCTTTCTAATTAATTGGTTCGTCAGATATGTCATGGATTATTTTATATCATATCTTCGGTCTGTTTTCTAAAAACCACTCCATGTAACCTAGCAAACTCATTGCAACACTCTAGCAATCACCCTGATTACCCTATCAGCCATCCTGGGTAGCAACTGAAGGCCGAATTAAGCCACTGCAAGCACAACTCACATTTTCTTAGGAAATGTAGATTCTAGTTATTATTATTCTTATTTTTATTCCGTACAAACTTTGGCGCATAACTTATCCCGCTCTTTTTGTCACAGACTCGCAAAAGAGATGTCAGATTGTGCGGATTTTTACGGAGAGGTGTGCTATGACTTTTAGAAGCGATTAGACATACGATATTCAGACACCAGGCGAAATATCGCCCGAAAAATCCCATGGACAATGCATCGTGGCCAACTTTGATGGATCGTAGAAATTTGATTCGTTTAAAATTCCTCTGACCTGAGTTTAAGGATGTAATTATTACAGAAAATTGTCTAATATGTAAACTGTAAAAATCCAAGCACTTCTTTGTTTACATGCAGGGCCGAGTTTGGCCTCTGCAAGCACCACTCATATTTTCTTCAGGAAATGTGCATTCTAGTTTTGAACTATTATTCGTCGAATTACATCCGCTGCAAGAAATGTTGTATTTATCATGCCGGCTTAGATTGGCAGTTTTCGGATATAAAAAGAAGTAGTTTTTTTGCGTCACATTTTTGTGTTTTGCTGAAGAAACAATCAATATTAGATTGGAAATTAGCAGAATATTTATCTGTTTTTGGTTTCCTATTAAATTCACTAAGTAAGCAAATGTACATAAATGCGATAAATTTCTGCTAAACCGAGTGATTTATTTTTATTTCTTAGTGACCAAATTCATCTAAATAAAATTTTACACTACTTTTAAAGAAAAAAAATTTTCAATTCAAATATCTTCTCGTTAATTTATATGTGAATTTAGTGTAAACATTGTGCTTATTTCCTTGACCAAGTTTGCTTAATTTTCTAATCTTATACTTTTATTTAAATGTTAATCATATTCTTATCTATTATTATACGGTTTGAAACCTACAATAACAAATGAGGTTTAGCTAGCCATATAAATATATTTAAAAAATCTAACGTACATTCACATGACGATAACGAAAAAACTAATAGTGGTATAAAATTGAATAATATATGCAGAATTTATCTCGCGTGGAGAGGTGTACCAGTTCAAACACTCCGAAACAAATACCGCAAGTTTTGAGCCTAGATCATAGAAATTCTAGTTTCTAAATCCGACTGTCCAATAATGAATAAAACCGATGTACCAGGTGAACCGCATATGTTATTTTATTGAATTTCATGTTTATACCGACAATATATATATATATATATATATATATATATATATATATATATTGCCTTTCAAATTAATCGTAACATAAAATTTGACTTGATCTCAGATTTTTATTAATGACACATTGGACGGGTTTTTTGGAACTTAAAATCAAAATTTAGAAAATAGGGCAACATATTATGTAACAAGATGGTTTTTCATGGATTAAATAATCGTAGGTTTAATTCCTTGTCAAAAGGGTCCTAAAAGCATCTGAGAATTTGTCAAATAAGGGTCAAGCCATGATATGGTATAGAGATTGAGTTGATGAATTTTTAAGACGTTAAAACGATCACTATTTCAACCATTTAAAACTTATTCTGCCTCAATGTACAAATATTATAATTTTGAATTTATGACGAAATTTCGTTGTTCCAAAGTTTATTTAATTTACGATAATGTTCGACACAAATAAACTCTACACGCAGAATAATTTAACAAACAACATTTTAAGGTTTATTCTTAAATGGGACATAAGTAAAATTTTAGAAAACTAAGTTTAAATAATCTATTGGTGAATTAGGAAGCCCGTTGTTAAGGCGGATTCACGATAACGTGACTCTTAAATCTACTGGAGGCGATGAAATTCGATATACGTCATTTTCGGATGAGTATTATGCGCAATATGCTTTAAGCAACTTTACTATGTTTTATAGCGGTAATCTGCATTGCCACCAATCTTGTATATTTCTTTAAAGTTTCCAATAAGTCATAATTCATGAGCCAAAGTTTTCAATTACTGGAAATGAGAATAGATTTTAAAATTTTAATCGGATTAATAGAAAGATAGGACACTTTTCCAGGGTAACTTTTAGAATGAGATGGAATTGCTTTCAAAAATTTGGTCGACAGAAGCTATTCAATTACGAACGAATTTTGGTAGCTTTGGGTGTCATAATCATAGGCGAGACTAAATTTCCAAGCGGATATAGTTTTTGTTCAACCTTTGTTACTGGTAAGCTTCTTTTTCTTCACTTGGAAAAATAAATAAGAGAGCTTGGTATCGATTCAACTAACCAACAGCTATTAATTGATTAGTTCAAACAGCATTGAAGATCAACATATACGTTGCATATACGTAATCATATCAGTAACTGAAAGAACGTTTTTCTCATTCGACGATATATATATATATATATATATATATATATATATATAAAAGCATCTTGTCGATTTATTATTTAAAAATTCAATAATCTATTAGATCAAACAACACAGACAATTCTCATATACTTAGCATCTATCCACTGCAGCCAGGTAACATCAATTACACTATTGAGCTCAGACAATGGCTAAACATACTCTACATTTAATTGTTATATATTCTCTATTGAAAAGAACTAATATAGGCGCAACTATGTATTAGATTTGGTGTACCTAGTGAAACTTTTGTTCCAATATGACCACATTTCGTGACCGAATATAAAGTTGATTTGGGGTGTACTACCGACTCCCACTGAAGAGCCGCGTGTAAGCATTAAATGCGTGTGTACATGAGACTGTCTTTTACATGCTGACTTTGGTATATCCTTCAGGTCCTATTTGAAAAAAATTGTTAATTGGTACGCAACATTTATTACACAACAATCTGCATTTGGCAATCATTGACACTCAGTCCTATTACCGACATCTGACATAACATCATGATATAAATCGCTGAAAAAATTAAACACTTAACTCCATATACTATTGATCAAGGAAAATTTATTTTCGAAAACAATTAGTTATAATGTTCTTCCAGTTTACAGTGCCAAAAGTCAGTGTAAGTGTAACTAGTTTTTGGCTTTATATAGTATTCAGTCAATATTGGTGTGAAGATCATTTAACTCGTGATCATTTTGTATTCCGTTGGATTAGCATTTTGCGAATCTTGCGAGTTTTTAATGGAAAACGCATTTAAAGCACGCAATATTTCCCAGTACATATGACTCCGTTTATATTTTTTGGTGAGAAATGTTGCTTAATTTTTATCAAAATAATTTTCAAGGAACACAGTTTATTCTTTCAATCCGCTATTGAGTACGAGACTTTAAAACATTCAACACAATGTTATTTTGAATACACGTTACCAACTGATTTCATTTGTTGACGGCTTTAACAAAGATTTGACATGATCAATCACATACTTAGGCAGATGTGCTCTAACAACCGGACTTCCGCCAAATGCCTTTGTCCTGATATTTGCTGCGATTACCAAAATTACAACCTTGCAAATAAAAACGACTGCAATTATTAAATACCGAATTTTACGCGTAGGGACAATTCAACGTGAAAATATGAAGGTTTTACAGTTATACTACCATTGACTGCGCGAGTGGTGAAGACTACTCTGTAAATTAATTTTGCGAGGTTGAGATAAATGTCAATTCTCTTCTATGTACATATTCACACAAATGAGAATACTAAAGTCGGTCACACGTACAGTCGCGTATTTACTTTCTATGATCATCATCACAGCATGACTAATGATGATCAAACCAAACCACTTCTACAATATATGGAAAAACATATATTTGGTTCTCAACCTTAGCAGAATCGCATACACTGTAACTGAGTGTATAAAGTATAGAAGGTCAGATAATTTTAACAAATTATAATGTATACGAGACTACAAAAATGAGAGCCACCAATCTAAGTTTCCATGCATTTTATACGTATTGGGGTTTGATCCCAGATAGGCAGTTTGTACCTGTGCTCTGACGATGACCAGAGGAAGTTAAAAATAGCCGGAATGCGTGACTGAAAGTCGGTTTTCTATAAAAGGGTTAGTGTTTATCTCAATCTCATAAAATTGATCTAAATAATGTTAATGATCATCCATCCAAGAAAAAATTGCTTAACTGTAAAACGTAAATACGCGTGTCAAAATATGTCAGTAATTGCATAGAATCTGTAAAGCCGAAATTTCCAGTCAAGAAAAACTTATTTGAGAGTACTAGGAAAAACTTTTGAAATATGTTATTTTATATATTATATATTTATTTTGATTTGATCCTCGTTAATTATTTAGTCGTCATGGTCAGATATTGAACCATAGAAAAACGAAACTTATCAATACGTGACACTGGCTATGCTGTGCAAATTTTTGAATAACTCTGGATTGGTGTTTATCCCAAAATTTCCAACTTAGATTGAAGATTCCTTATTGCCACTCGCGTTACCAATGATAGTTTAATACAAAAGCGCTGGGTGAGTGAATGAATGATGTCGACTAGCAAAATTCCTAAAGC
This sequence comes from Eudiplozoon nipponicum, assembly GCA_029291075.1. Lineage (NCBI taxonomy): Eukaryota > Metazoa > Platyhelminthes > Monogenea > Mazocraeidea > Diplozoidae > Eudiplozoon > Eudiplozoon nipponicum. The sequence continues at coordinate 161,921 of JAQBSW010000010.1, forward strand.
ATTAGAGCAAAATTTTCACATTCTGCGATGTGATAACTTGCAATAGCTTTTGTTAATCGGTCATTGGACAGATGTTTTGAAAACATTGGTATTTTTATTGTTCGAAAACTTATTTTAAAGAATTCGTATCCCCACCCGTGAAATCAAAAAATGATTAAGTATTTAACTTATACACAATGACAAATAGCTTTATAGAATTCGAATGTATTAATTTAAGTTTTACAACTTGGCAGCAATTCGAAGAATACTAATGACCTACATGCCATTCAACTGAAGTTTAGTTTTAATTTAGTGTTTGACTTTTGCAATATTTATTTATGAATTAGCGTTGGTTTACAGTTTGTGACCGTAACAAGATGACAAAAGCCGATATCTTCATAAAAATGCAATTAAAATATTCTTTAATTGGCTTCATGTGTGTTTCGATAATCAAATAACATGTCAGAAAACATTCGATGAATACCACTTAAGTTCTTATTAACCAATCTCCGGAATAAATGCATTTGCGGAATTTTGACATTTATAATCAATATGATAATAGAAAGGAAATTTTCTTTAGTACATTTTTTTCAGTGTAAGATCGAGCTGCAATAATTTTTTGTGGTATAAATATGTTCTTCTGCAAGATTCTTAATGCACTGCATTAGAATCGCGAAGATAGCATGTTAAAGAATATATATTTAAATATCATTCATTCGAGAAAATATTTAGAGTTGTATAATAGTTCCACATAATTGTAATTAACATTGGTACCCAACTTCTAAGATAATTATTTTTTCAAATGGACTTCTGTATTTGGAATGCCTTATATAATCTTTTTCTGTCATTTAGTCACATATGTGATATTTTCTCCAACAGATTCACCTCAGGTAATCCGTCAACTAAATGAAACTTACATTATTAGTATATTCATGATTAAGAAAATCAAATATTGACGCATTTATGTATTGGCTATTGCGTACTTAACACAAAATGAATTCAAATAGGACCAGGAAGATGTGTGAAAATCAGCTGTAACAAAAGGTATTATCTCATGTACGTATGCGTTTTGTGCTTACTAGCGACTTATCAGTTGGAGCGGTCACTACGTTTGTAACGACTACACATTTGGTCGCAAAACTTGGGTCAAATGAACGATCCAAACTACTACATACAAAAGCAATACTGGACCTATTTTCTAGTTACTACTACACTTAAGAAATCAATATATATATGTATATATATATATATATATATATAACATATGTTGAGCCTGTAAATGGTATCCATTAAAATGGTTTCCGAAATATGGACCCTGTACAGGGTACCATTAAAATGGTTTTCCAGATAAGCTAAGTATAATCAAAATTAAGAATTTCTACCAATTCTTAGCACCTACACTTTACAGGCCCCATTATATTTTTATATATAGTGAGTTGGCTTAGAATTCACATTGCTGCGGATTATAGACAATTTACTTCATTACTACTTCAGTACACTTTCGTATAGGAGAGTGTACCGTTCATTTGCTTCATATTTTCTGAACAAACACATAGTGGGTATAGGGCACAATACTGGGTCATAATGCTAAGACGCCAAGAAGCACAAAACGGAAGTGTACACTACCATATATTAGGTCAAGAAATGCTAAGCAGTTAGACAGTGCATTGTCAAATACCTATGCGTCATAAAGCAGTAGTATGTCGAAATTGTATGAATATTTTAAAAATGTGGATTGCAAGCCAAATCATAATGTACAATATGTGTAGTACGTGCAAAGTTTACCAAGACTGAACTTTTAGAATTAAGTTGAGATTAATTACCAATCTAACACACATGCCAGTTCAGCAAATCCTTTAACTCTGGCCTCAATCGAATTAATTTATCATATTTTTTGTAACCATGACATAATTAAATGCAAACCATGATAGTTTTGCTACTCGTTTTTTAGATAGATTATATATACATTTAAGTTTTAATCCGTTTTAATAAGCGAAATTTATAGTAAGAATTCCCTGATTAAATATATTGCGGATTTAAAGCGTAGTACTGAGTTCCATTATTGAGTTGCTAAAACGTAACAAACGCATGTGGACATGAGAATGTACGTCTGTTAATAATGATTTAGCCATATTCTTTTAGTCATATCATAAATAACCTGTTACTAGGTAAGCAATACCTACCACATACGTTTAAACGAAGCACACATTTTTATAAGATTCTAATAATTTATTTTTGTCATATTTATGTCTTCTGTGCATGATTATATTTTTGCATCGAAGTAAGTTTTATCTTAGGCACATGAACGGATTGCTAGACCAAAAATTAACGTGTTTTATTATGCAATATAGTTTTAAAATGAGTACATAGATATTTTTATGGCTAGCGGGATATTTTTCCCTTATTTCACCCTTTAGACAAAATTTTTATGGCAATCTTAACTAACGCTGTATTTAGCAATATCGCTTTATTTTACTCGCCATAAAACAGATTGTTGTTAGATTTATTTAAAAGGAAAATGCATTATAAATATACTGAAAGAGAGTAATCGAAACCAGAAAAAAATTCGTAAATATTATGTCCTGCTAAATAAACTTCCTAAACAGAATGCCGAAGAATGGTATAGTTTATGCCCGACAATTAGAAATATTTGATAAAAATTATGTTAGTTTAGATGATTGACTATGATTGCAACACATGTTGAAATGCGTAATAGGTGTTGCGCACCTAGTATCATTATTTCAAATAGGACCAAAAGGATAAATTAATGTCGGATGAACGAAAGGTATGATCTCGAGTGCACATTCGTTTCGTACTTAATCGCGTCTCATCAGTAGGAGCCGGTATTACGCTCTATAGCTACTAAATACTTAGGTGAGCAATGTGGAACAATTGGACGGTACAATCCCCTGTACGACTATGTAAGCCTGCAGTGGTAAAGGTAACTTCATATGAAGTCTTCGACTATGCGACTTCAAAGCCAACTCAGTATATGATATATATATATATACATATATATATATATACATATATATATAACCTGTAAATGGTACCTACACTATAATTGTAGAGTCAGTATCTGATACCAAAACTAAGGTTTCAGAATAGTTAGATCGTACCAACACTATGTTTTTTGAGTCCATACTTTCTCATTTGCTGCACCAGCTCGTCCATAAACTACGGGCAATTTAAAATTATATACTGACTAATAATATATATATATATATATATATATATATATATATATATTTAATATCTGGTAGTTAAATTAATTTTAGTCCAATTTATGAGATACATATTTATATTAAATTATCACTAAAATTCAATTTGAAAAAGTTATGTATTTCTACATTTCTTGTTATTTTATATTCAAATTATGATTGTATTATTCTGACGTCAGTTAAGTTTATACATATGTATATAAATATTTTTATATAAAAATATGTTTACATATATATAATTTCAATTATTTTACTCCAGTCGTTCATTAAAAATATTTTTTTTAAATGTTTTCACTATGTACGATTGCCTTTTGTAAAGTGAATTGTAGCTAACTTAGATGTAAATTCAATAGTCACATATTACCTTCAGCCACCATATAATCTCGAATTATTATGTTTCATTAAGGAAAAAATAAAAATGCACGAAAGCGGTATAGCGTATCGCCATGCAACAATTAGAAAACGCCAAAACCCGACTTCATTAGACTTTGAAGCCTATTTGTATTCCTATACTCTTCTGATGGCGATTTTTAGGATTCTGTTATATTCATGTAATGATTACGACGCAGGATGAGTATTAGATCTGTAGTATGATTCATTAGTTAAACTGCTTATTAATTATCCTATATTAGCCTACATTTTTACAAATTTTTTCCATTTTCGACAGATTTCAGAAGCAGCAAAACAGAAAGTTTTAGATGCACGCAAACTTGTCGACAACCTTGTTGCGGAAGGAAAAGGTACTGATTGTGATATAAATTTAAAGTATTTTGTCTCTCGATTTCATAACTAAACAAAACCATCCATTTTGTGATCATTTTTACTTCGTTGCATTTAATAAATCAAGATTTATTAGTGTAATTTTATAAGAGATCACTGATTATTTGTTGTGGTTCTAGTGATACATGCAGAAAAATTATAAAATTCTAATGACAGTTAAAGTTAATATTTTATGTGAGGATATATTACACAGATCTTGATCTATTTTGTAGGTTAAATAATACGTTACTTTCTTTTTTGCAGAGAATTGTTATATAAAATATGATGCATTGAGTTTTGTGTATTTAGCCAAATTTTTTAAAATAGTACCGGAAGTATATGCCAAAATTTGCATGATCATCCGGTATAATCTCATTTTAGATGCTGTTTGTGACGGAGAATTGATATATATGTAATTGTGTATTATGTCTTGTTCACCTACTAATAAATTAATTAAAAAATGACCCAAAGTATAAACCAAAGACAGCATGAACGAACATATAATCTGGTGCACATTTGTGGTGACTCATAAGTAGGAGCCGTTATTACGCCCTTTAGCCACTATATATTTTGTTAAGGTAATGTCCATATTCCCTCATTCCCCACCCCAATATACAGGGGGTATAGGACGTAATACCTGGTCCTAATCATAGGTCGCAAGCAAGCACGAAACCAATGCACACCAGATTATAAGTTCCGTTCATGCTGTCTTTGGTTTATCCTTCTGGTCATTTTTTAACTAACCTGTTACTATGTGCGCAACACCTAATACACAATTGCATAATCTCATGTTATCATTCGTTTTGTCCTTAGTATCGACGCATTGTAGAAACCGGCTCTATGCCTAACGCCTAACGCCTAATATGCATTTTCTAAATAAATGTAGGGAAGTTGGACGATAAATCTCTTATTTGCAAGTCAACATTGTATAGTATTTGGCATTGTGACTTCAAAGCCGACTCAATATATTTAAAATATACTAAGTATATAAATAGATAAATAAACTTAAATATATACTTTAAATGTATATGTATTTTATAGGGTACCGGCAACATGGTCACGGCGATAGGAAAACTATAAAAATAATTGAGAATAATAACGAATTTTTAAAACCTATTACTCAAGCAGAGACTAATATTCTGACTCGATCGAAATCAGTTATCCTATGTCACGGTGATTATGACATCAATCAATGTCTAATTTGTGTTACATATATATAACTTCCTTTTTGCGCTGAACTAATATATATATGCAATTATATGTTAAGTATTGCGCACCTTGTAAAATGTTCGTCAATTATGACGAAGAAAATTTAGAACCAATGTACACATTTTTGTTTGTCTAATTCTGCAATGTTTAATTTTAGGTTCATTTTGATTTTTTGCTACTGAAGCATTTCTTTTTTTTAAACTTTCAGTTGCCTACGGTATCACTACTGGATTTGGAAAGTTTGCTACGACTGTCATCGAGAAGCATAATCTTATGTAAGACTCGAACTATGTTGTCTCATTATTATATAAACTTTGAAACCTAATATAGTATAAGAGCATATTCATATAATAATTGCTATGTATTCAACAGTAGATCCTACGCTATTTTTAACAACTTAGCACTTAATACTTTGAATTATTTAAATGCACCATGTCCGCGACAAAATTCCGCATAGCAACTGAAGAGTTCCGAATATAAACGAAACAAGTCTACCGGATGCATTGCTCTTTCTACAATATACAATGCTTGGCTTATACTAGAAAACACATTGACGATTTTATTGGTGCTTCTATCAATTTCGCAACCTTGATTTGAATCATTTTAATCATAGCCCGCGCAATCAATAATCATTTGATTATGTAAAAGTCCAACTGATAGAAAAATAAATCATAGATTAGTTTTAGACATCACTTCAACATATTCTATGTTGTTACTTTATGCCGGAGAGTAAGATAAGTCATTATAATTCAGCTTTCATTATCAAATAACTTTACTGAGCAACGCCCAGATAATCTCCTACCATCTTATCGAAGTACAGTTAATTCAACGAGTGATTATCTCCGTGAATGGCGGCTTGTCGAGGTGTTTTGATTGGAACAGTTACATATATATATAGTTTCTGTAGAAAATAATGTTATTTAATACATAATTGAAAAGCCGAATCGATAAAATCAAGGCATTTAAAGAAAAACTGTGCCCGCCACATATATTGAAAAGTAATTCATTCGAAATATGAAATTTCGTATAGGTTTTGATTAAATTTCGGCACAATTTAAATACTTTTGTGCATTAGCAAAAACTGACCCTTATTTCCACATTATTTGTAACAGTTCATATTCATCTTTTTTGCTTTGCTACGAAGACAAGAAAAAACTGGTCCTATTTTCATTTCTAACAGTCATAAGTCTATCACTGATGCAAAGTAAAGTAAAACACTGTTTTAATCACGAGCTAGAGCAATTTTTGTCGAATTCAACGCTTCATGCGTGTAAATTTATTAGCATTCTCGCTTAAATTTTGACAAATTTAGCTAGTCTCATTTCTAACAAGGAGAAACATTGACGTGGGCCGAGAAATATGATCTCTTTAGAGTCATTTCATCAATAACTGAGGTAACCCATATAGGGATATTTTCCTGGGGAAAAAAGTTTTAGGATTAAAATCATATGGTATGCAAGTCAGAGCATGAGAAATTGTTATTTGAGAAAAACGAAATACAATTTGTACATCATGTTATTTGATTTAATGACACTAAAAGCATCCAAAGATAATAGCCTATATGCAAAAATATGTCATTTTTCTTAAAAAATAATAAAATTTAGAGTTCTTCCTAAATTTCAGACTGATTACAAAATTTGTTGACACCTAAATTCATTCTCAACTTTTTAATATCGGATGTTGATTTCCTACATAGGATGAAAGTTGATTAGCTAAATCAACACTAATTAAATAGACGAAATATTTTCTGCGAAATTGAGCAAAGTAAAGTTAAAATATTCTATTAGCATAATAAGAAGTAAACCTCACTAACTCCAATTTTACGCAAAGCTTACATACACATGTACAAAAATTGATGCTCTCTCTCTATATATATATATATAATATATATATATATATATATATATATATATATATAAATTGCAAGAATAATCTCACATGTATTGAGTAACAGCGCAATTTCACCCAGTAGACAGGTTTAGTCTTTATTTGTAACTCTTCAAGTACTGTATAGAATTTGAAGCGGACGGGATTCGAACCGGAGCACATTTACTTTGGAGTTTGTGCCTCAATCTACTGCGTAAGCCGTGCCGCTTACTACACGCAATATAAAGAGATATACCAGCTTAATTTTTCTGGTTAGCCTTTTCTTCTGTTGAAACCTATTTGGAATTTTTGAAAATCTGATGTTGTAATTAGCCACCCCCATCCATCATTGTAAAACAGACACCATGCTACTTGGGGAGGTTATATTTGTGTAAAGTCTAAATGCAGGACTTTGGGTATATGTATTTTTTTTCAGTATAATTTACATATTGCATCTGTAGCAAAGGAAATTCATCCACTAGACCGATTTCGCTCTTATTGTAAACTTTTGAAGTAAGATCCAGAATCTGCTACGAACGCGATTCCAATCCGGGCACATTTTCTTCGGAGACTGTGACTCCATCATATATATAGAGAGCATATATATATATATATATATATATATATGTTTTTATTTATTTGACTGATATCAGATAAACACATCATGGGATAGTAAATGAAGTCTCACCAGTAATCCAGACGGCTGCTGCAGTAACTAAATCAACTTTTTTTCCAATGCGCGTTTTGCGTACGCGGGTAGTAGCTTTGCACGGACAGTTTCACAAAGATCCGATTGATCACAATTTCCAATTTTGTTTTGTCTTTGCTCGGGTTGAGTTTGTATTCGTCCCAATGGAAATGCGGTTCTATCACATCTTTGTTTACTGCCGACGTTTCGGGAGGTGAATACCCTTTCCATCTTCAAGCCAATTAGTCTACTTATATCCACAGCACTTACTCACAATAGCAGATTTAAGCAAATGTGGTAACCTCGTTCCAAGACCGTTATTTTTATATCTCTTTAATTTTTTTTTGATTCAACACTGGTTTTAAACATATGTTTAAAACCAGTGTTTGGTTTAAATTAATACGGCTCATTTCCCACGGCACAGTTTCCAAGCATTGCACGTAATTTAGAACACGAACCACCCATGTAGGCATTAGGAACTGCGTACTACTTAAACTTTAGTTCATGCGGAATTAGGAGGCAGGACGATGTCAGCAGGAATAAAAGTGGAGATCGAATTTGCGCATATGTATCGTGCTAAAAATCGATGCTTTTGGAGAGACCAGCAATACACTGCACGCCCACTATAAATTCTGTAATTAAATGTGGACGGGATCGTTAAAAGCGTAATTGTTTTGGAGCACAATTATGACTTTGACTGATGAGACACCCGTGAGCAGGAAACGCACACGAACGCATAATTTTATTTCTGAACATTCTAACTTTTGTGTAGTACTCAAAACCGCGGCAAATTCTGGCTAGTACATGATGAGTTCCCAATAAGGACGAAACCGGTCTACTGGATGAATTGCCGTTTCCACACTAAACAATACCTAGTTTATACTGACAAATGTATGTACATAATGGATCAAGTGGTTATATCACTTTCGCAACCTTGATTAAAATGTAATTGTTATCACAGCCAGCGCAACGAATGTTCGTTTAATTATATAAGTGTTTAGTTATGCTTCTTCTAATTGGACGGCGCGGGAGGCAATTTGAACAGTCTCAGACACCAAAGCACATGTGCCTCGGTTCGTGTCAAGTTCGCGGCAAATTCTGGGCATTACTTTAATAGTTCCCAATAGGAACAAAACCAAAACACTGGATGAAATACGTTTTAGATCTGATGCAATATATAGCTTATATTTACAATATATATATATATATATATATATATATATAAGTAAACATAGATATATATATATGTATATAAACACACAAATACATATACACATATATATCTATTTATATGTATATATTTAAATAAATATATCTATATATGTATATATATAAATTTATATATGCATATATATATATATATATATATTTTACTCCTGTCGATAAATGTAACTGAAAGAGCATTTCAATTAAACTGACTCATTTGAACTTAATTTGCAAATAAGGAAAAATTTATTTAAATCTAGAAGCTATCCCATTTAAGATTGCCTACAATGTATTAATTCCGAATCGTCAGTAGATTTCTGTATAGTTATGAAGCAAACTGTTGGTAGTTTATATCCTGCCATAGAATTCGTTAAAAATTTAGATGAATCCATGATCAAGTAGAAATTGAGTGGTATCTTTTCGCCATGTTACCTGCAATCAAATTTAATATATCAGTTATCCTAGTTGAAATATCTAAGATAAATAACAGTAAGACATACATTTAGATTTGTTGCATTTCATATTTAAGCTCAAATGTGATGAAATTATCCGTAACCGAATTTTATTACATTGGAAGAAACAAAATATTTAAACGGGGATTTCAATCGGTTGGTAATGCAAATAAAATTAATGTGTTAAATAGCATTAGGCTTTAATAATAATTAGATTCACAGGCGTTTTAATGCGTCTTTAATTACTGACATGAGTTTTGCCTTCTTACAAGTCTCCTTCGTGAATTTTTCTGAGTGGTATCTTTTCGCCATGTTACCTGCAATCAAATTTAATATATCAGTTATCCTAGTTGAAATATCTAAGATAAATAACAGTAAGACATACATTTAGATTTGTTGCATTTCATATTTAAGCTCAAATGTGATGAAATTATCCGTAACCGAATTTTATTACATTGGAAGAAACAAAATATTTAAACGGGGATTTCAATCGGTTGGTAATGCAAATAAAATTAATGTGTTAAATAGCATTAGGCTTTAATAATAATTAGATTCACAGGCGTTTTAATGCGTCTTTAATTACTGACATGAGTTTTGCCTTCTTACAAGTCTCCTTCGTGAATTTTTCTGAGTGGTATCTTTTCGCCATGTTACCTGCAATCAAATTCTAATATATCAAGTATCCTAGTTGAAATATCTAAGATAAATAACAGTAAGACATACATTTAGATTTGTTGCATTTCATATTTAAGCTCAAATGTGATGAAATTATCCGTAACCGAATTTTATTACATTGGAAGTAACAAAATATTTAAACGGGGATTTCAATCGGTTGGTAATGCAAATAAAATTAATGTGTTAAATAGCATTAGGCTTTAATAATAATTAGATTCACAGGCGTTTTAATGCGTCTTTAATTACTGACATGAGTTTTGCCTTCTTACAAGTCTCCTTCGTGAATTTTTCTGAAACCAATTTTAAGGAGTAACGTCAAACAGACCTATCTTAAAGGATTATTCTCTGAAAGACTTTCCTGCAGAGCACAATTTACGGAATCAATTTTGTTAAGTAACATTTTTGGAAATATTAGTAAAACTTCAAATATAAGTTTATATTTTGAATTTTCTAAATTTTATAGAAAGGAATAATCAGGCAGGCATGCAAATTAAGTTGAAAATCAATAAAAAATAGGCCAAATATATTCGTTGTAACTTGGTTCATCATGCGTCTGATCCACAAATATTACGTAAAGTGATAATAAATTTAAAATAACTTTATTGATTGGGTGTGGCATATATTATCAAAGGAAAACTTCACAATTTACACATTAAAACGTTGAGTTATGTTTTCAATTATGAATCAAACTATACGACTAAGCAATTTGTTCGTGTGTTCTGGGGATGAACTATTAAGTTCACGGAGATGTTGAAACAAATTCAGACGTTCTTTCTCCAGGCTGCAAACTTGCCTAAACTAAACGTTAAACGTCATTTCTTCTTGCTTACGTTAACTTTGTTTTAAAACGAACAATACAGAGAACTGCAGTATTCGCTGATCAGGTCACATGCGGCTGGAGTGGGCGAGCCGTTGGGACTGTGTGAAACGCGAATGGTCTTTGCATTGCGCATCAATGTGCTGTGCAAAGGATACAGCGGCATCACACTAACAACACTGCAAAAATTTATCGACGCATTTAACGGTAAATAACAAAAACATTAATTTCAATTAACCATGTTTCACAAGTGTAGTGCAGAAATCACACTGGCTACTTCATTTTAACGGCATTTCGAGTAAAGAATGACGTATTCTAAGGCAACAAAATGTTTAAATTTCGGCTTATTTGACATTTCACCTTTGCCGTTTGAATAAATCTGTCAAAATTTAAATAACAGGACGAAACGCATCTCTTTTCTGCATGAACAGTCATCAGGAATATCATTTGATGCCACTGACAAAAGCAACTCGTAACAATTCGGCTTTCACTATTACATTGTTTGCGCGGGCGGGGATAACAATTACTATAATCATGTTTGCGTTCTTGATATAATCACCTGACCCATTATGTACACAAATTTGGCAGTAAGAATTGTGTAGTGTAGAATAGGCAATTCATCCAGTAGACCGGTTTCGTCCTTATTGTGAACTCATCATGTACCGGCCAGAATTTGCCGCGGACAGGACTCGAACCTGGCCACGTCTGCTTCGGAATCTGATGATCTAAAACTGAGCCACACTGGTGCACACTACACAGGGTTCAATTTTCAGTTATATACTAACTAATTTAACTTGGTTAGTCTATTTTTCTTTAAGGTGGAGCTCATATGGCATCTGTTTAAACTTAAAGTTCTAACTACTTATCCGCAATCTGCCATTACTGAACAGACCCCACACTACATGGGGAAGTGGTTTTGAAATGAAAATTTATATAATTAAACGAAAATTGGTTGCGCGGGCGGTGATATCAATTATTATAGTCAAGGCTGGGAACTTGATATAAGCACCTTACCCATTAATTAATTACATATGTCAGTATAAACTAAGAATTGTATAGTGTAGAAAAGGTCATTCATCCAGTAAACCGGTTTCGTGCTTATTGCGAACTCATCATGTACTGGCCAGAATTTGCCACGGATATTACATGATGAGTTTCCAATAAGGATGAAACCGGTTTACTGAATGAATTGCCTATTCTACACTATAAAATTCTTATTTTATACTGACATATGTAAGTAATTAATTGGTCAGGTGCTTATATCAATACATTTATACATATCACTAATCATTAACTAAAAATACTAATAAAATATGAGAAATCACAATATTATTAAGTCTCTTATTTCGATCTACTACTTACTGAGCAGGAAATAAAATACTTTTATTTCTTAAAAAAATATTATAGCCTCCTGCTTACCATGGATACCGGAACGCGGCACAGTTGGGGCTTCAGGCGATCTTGCTCCTTTGGCTCATTTGGCGTTAGGGATGATAGCCGAAGGCAGGATGTGGAGTCCCCTCACTGGATGGACCACAGCCAAGCATGTAAATATTGTTGCTCAATCTCGTGTTTACGCATAGCTCTCTATCAGGACAAATTAAAAAGTATTTTGCATTCCGTCATCGCAGTGTATTAAAACAACTACCTAATATGGTCTTCAAAGCTGTAGTTGATAGAAGCCAATTTTAAAATTTCCTTCTCCAGCAATGCCTTTGATAAATTTATGTCAGTTTGACAAGATCGAGAAACAAGTAATATTGTATAATTAAACGAATATTGGTTTCGACGGCGTTGAAAACATGTACTATAATCAAGGTTGCAAACTTGCTATAAACACCTGACTCATTAAATTCTTACATTCTGTCAGTATAATCTAAGAATTCTTAGTTAATACTGACAAAATGTAAGTACCTAATGGGTCAGGTGTTTATAGCAAGTTTTCAACCTTCATTATAGTAAAAATAATATTGTATTTGAACAATATGATGAGGTGCACTGACTCTTCTTGTAATCATAAAATTCATGGATTTCACTTAAGTACACGTAAATCGAAACAGTTCAAGAATATTAGTGAACAATGGATTTGGTTGGCCGTGCAACTGTTAATTAATTCAATTGTGTATAAGGTCTTGCGCCCCTAGTATCAAATTATAACAATAAGGAGAAGCCACGGGCAGCATGAACAGAAAGTATAATATCTTGCACATTGGTTATGTGCTTACTTGAGACTCATCAGTAATACCAGCTCCTACTGATGTGTCGCCAGTAATCACGAAACGAATGTGCACGAGATTATACTTTCAGTTCATGCTGCCTCTGGTTTATCCTTCTGGTCACAACTGAACTAATTTGTTACTAGGTGAGCAACACCTAATACACAATTATATATATATATATATATATATATATATATATATATATATATATGCTAGGTAACAAATCTGACTCTGCTTACTTCTATTTCTAGTTTTGGCTGATTAGTAAGCAGAATGTGTTTGTGTTTGGGTATGTGCCTGTTTGCATATATATATATATATGCAGGTATATATATATTAGTTCATTGCTGTAAATAGTATTTATTTGAATTAATTCTTTTTGAATTTTCCGTCACTATTATATATAATAAAATTGTTTATTTGCATTTTATTTGCTTCGATCTCTATTAACACACCTGCGGTGTAAGATTTAGATTCGTTGACCCCAGCGTCTGCCTAATTGACAAGATTTAATTAGGTGCATCAATGTTATCATTTTAAATTCGATATCTTAGTATAAAAGTGATATAATCAGACAAAACAGCAAAAGTCTGTCAACTTATTTGTTGTCGTTTTATAAGTTGCTTAGTTCAATAACTCAAGATATCCTTTCGTACTCGTTCTTTCAGTTTCACTCATAATATCGCTAAAACTAATTCCTCGTTCAGGATATTCTTTAATTTACAGTAAAAGAATATATTTGTTCTAGAATTATCTCATCCGTAAAATATAGTCAAAATAATCAGTAGAAGTTTAAGAATTTTTTTAAAAACCAATTCAAAGTTAACTTAATTGTTTAATTGTCAGCTGGTTGCTAAAATGTCTAATAGATGTCATAAGAGACGGACAACAGTTCGTGTTGCAATAGGTGAGAAATGTTATGATTCATCATATATGTTATTGACAGACGTGGTTTGAAGATTAGATCTTTTAGCTTTGCAACACATTTCTAGGCGCACACCATGTCTGTTACTTTGATAGATGAATTATTACTAGTCCCGTCACTCCGGAGGCTCCATCCCGACTTGTACTATCCGCAGAACATTTTCGAGTTTTAATCATTTTCTTTTGATTCACGACATTTTGAAGCATCATTTCTCACTTCATTCCCAGGCTTTCAATGAGATACACTTAAATACACTAAATATGATTAACGAGTTAGGATTGTTACAGTTCAGAAATGGCGCAATCATTGTTGCTTAGATTTAAAATGCACCCGTGCTGTTTAGGATTTCAAAAAATTTTTTTCATTTATAGCATGGTTTGCTTTAAATTGTTTAATTGTACGTCAATATTTGGTGGTGACTAATGAGAGACGGTACACGTAGCAAAGGCTAACTGGGGGTATTTTTTCTACATCGTGTGTCCAAAAAAGTGAGATTAGAGATTTTTTCGTGTTCACCAGCTTAAATTAGTTAGTCTGAGAACGATGGCAAGGAAAGAAGTTCTTTTAAATTATTTTGTTTTTACAAAATCACAATGGGTTGGGTTTAATGTGCAACTTTTCACATTGTTGACTATCATGAAACTTTATTTTCAATCGATATTCTTTTTATCAGGCTATGAGCTAGATAATAAATCATAATATTGTTATTTCTTTAACTTGAATCAAACAAAATCGGCACACTTTTTAACCAGCAATTTTATTTAAATTGTATAAATAGCTAGGTTGCATGTTTGAGCATCATTTCCATGTTAACGCTTGACTGATGATGTTATTTATTTATAGGCACTTGCTAAAAACGGTCTATCACCAATTGAGCTTAAACCAAAAGAAGTAAGTTGGAAAAAATAAGTTTTTTTTAAAAAATTGGTATATACTGTTTTAGTAATATAATAGAAACCAATTTCACGTGATTTGCCACTGATATTACTTTCAGTTTTTTGTGTATCAAAACAATCAAAATAGTGACAATTCTAGCACGATTAATGATTTTTAATCGATCTACATATGAACAAATTAATTACAATTCTTGCACAACGAATTCCAACGCAAAGATGCAAATGATGTGTGTAGATAAAAAAACAGTTTTATTCAAAATGACTCTATCATTTCTCTTTTAGTGTCAAAGTGGCTTATTTATCAGCTCACGGATTCAAGCCCATTAGCTAAATTTGGAATTTGTGTTCTACTTCTTGTTAAAAGGTTTACTATGCGGATCCTTCCATTTTAATATTGTTTTTAAAAAAAACCTTAAAAAATAACTAGATTACTTAGAAAAAATGCTAATAGTTACTTCAAAATCCAGGATGCCCCAGAAACATATTTCGCAAATAAATATCTGTATATAAAATATTCTATTTGTACACGTAAATTTCAAGGAAATATTATCCAATTTTGCTAAAATTATGCGGTCGATCTGTATTAATAATGACGAGTCCTTTATTGTGAGTTTTGCCGTAAAAATTAAGTTTTTGCCTTTTATGTTATTAATAAAGAAAATGTGTTTTTGTGTGTGTGCGATTTTGTTTGATAATGTGTATGTGTCTGTGTGCTTGTCTGTGTGTGTTTATGGGTCATTCTTACTAAATTAAAATGTTATGTTTGAAAGCTGGTTATTCATGTTTGGATGAATTGTGTTTTGAACGTATGTTCATTTTATTAACTATTGATCTGCAATCTTTTCAACTACTTCATAAAAAATGTTTGAAAAGACATGAGTCAATATGTGAGGCAATTGCTTTCTAACAGCGAAGACCGTTTATTAGCGTAGGCAAATTTCATTCCCTTGGTATCCAAATTCATTGGCCTAAAATTGATTGAAATAAAATGAAATAGAAATCAACGAATCGTAAAAAAGCTTCTCATATTCAGGATTGTAACCAGACTCAAGAGCAATAGTGACATCATTGATAGCAGTACCATCAAAGTCTGTGAGCAGTTTGAGAATAATGAAACACGTTTTGGAGAAAATGGTGCGGTTGGATACTCGATAACGACTTACAAATGCTGCAAAAAAGGAATTTACAAAAGAATTATACTAAGAAGTAAAATGGGAAAGAGACGGCCAAAAGAAGAAACAAGCGTAAAATTGCGAACGAGAGTTAAAGAAGGCGCTATGTGTCAAATTGGCAGAGTTGTACGTGGAGTCAGCAAATCCACACATTCAAATATACCGGATATAAGATTCATAAGGTCACAGGAATTACTTCAATCAACTACCTCCAGCAATAGCCTTTGACACCTTAACCAAGGCCTAGTTTATATTGAAGAATATATGCTCAACCTTTGTTTTAAAAAATATAGTTTTGAGACTATATTGCCTCACTCAACCACACACATATATGTATAAAATTGTCCATGAAGACGCTATAGCCCTTTCATCTTAATGTGTTAAAGTGATCTATTTCATACTTTAAAATAATTCCAGCATCGGTGCTTACCATTACTTTTCATTGAAGATCTGATAGCAACGAATGTTTCATTAGATTATGCAGACGGGGTAAATATAGGAAACCACAAGATTTCAGAGAATATCTCAAGAACAAAAGTCTTACATTACTAATTCCTTTCGTTGTGATGCTGAGCTTTGGATTATTAACGTATATATAGGTAAACCAAAATTTGTATTTTTAGTGATATATATATATACATATCTGTCAGTATAAACTAAGCTTTTACTAAGGTAGCAAAGGCAATTAATCCAATATATCGGTTCTTTCTTTATTAGGAGCTCGTCTAAAACTGTTCAAAGTTTTCTGCGGATGGGTTCCACGTCAGGGCGCATATGCCTCGAAGTCTGGAACTCTTTCGACTTTGCCATACCTTTCAAATAATGCACACAATGTAACAATGATTGTTTGCGCGGGTGGTGGTAACAATTCTTTAAATCAAGTTTGCGAGCTTGAAGTAAACACCAAAGTTTTGTTATGTTGTTCGACGACTGGTTAAATAAAATGGGATTGGTGTTAAATTTAAGCTCGCAAACTTAATTTAAAGAAATGCACACGATTTTCAGTTATATGATGATTTCGTCTTTATTTGGATCTCGTCGAGCATTGACATTCATTTGAAAATTTAAACATTTTGCAAACGTGTGACCATAAACCAAATAAGAATAAATTTAACCTTCAATAGACGGGGAAATACTTAATCTCATGTTTTTCTTTAAGCAATTTGGCAGTCCGCATCGCTGAATCATTTTTTTGAAAAACATCTACAATTAAGTTGCTTGTGCACTGTTAGTTGGAACAAAGGCATGCAAAAATTCTTTTTTCATGAATATTATTTTACATATGATTTCACATTTTGTCTTGGTTATCATAATAGCATGTCTAGCGCGCATGGCCCTTTGCTTCGTCGATTTGGTTGCCCGGGTGAAAACTTGAGGTTAGGATTCTAATTCGAAGTCAAATTTCTTGTCACTAGTGTGGAATCCTCGTTGTATGGATGAATCTATGACCTACTAAACAGATTTTAAGTTTATTTTTTAAATCTATTTGTGTAAATACCTTTCTTTAGTGGTATTAAATGTGTTAAAATCAAATGTTTCTGTTGCTATTGTCGTCGTTGTATGTTTTTACAAAGATTTGTAATTGATGATTTTATCTGCTCATATTTTAATATCATATTTTGCCAAATTTATTTTTCTATGGTTTGTCAAATGCCACATGACCATGCCATTTATAATAGTGTTTCAGAATGGCTAACCTTTGTGATTTTATAATTAATTAATCCCATTTTATCGGCGTTGATGTTACCCGTTTTAGGGTCTTTGTTTAATCAATGGAACGCAAGTCATCACCGCAATTGGCACAGCCGGTAAGAAGTTCGTGATTGCATAAAATTATAAGTCTAAAATTAATATCGACCGTTATTACATGGCGTTGGATAACAACTACACTTGTTCGGTGATTTTCCGAATTTTTGCAATAATTAAATTGAATCCCGAGACTTTTATTCAAATATGAAGAAACAACAAAACTGGTTTACTTTAGACGACCATAGATTTTTCCAAATGATAAAGATTATTGGGCAATAGATGGACAACATCCAGTGTTGTGATTGTAAATGATTTCAAATTGATTATAAGAACGATATTTTCTTTCAAAAAAATCTTACGGGCTAAGCTTAAGTTAAGAAACGGTAAAAGTTAACGTTTTAAACCATAACTTACCTAGAAATTCCCTGGACTTTGTTTTAAATTCAAATGATATGCCATGTTAAGTGTTTTTTGTTACAGAACTCAAATTAACTGACGAGTGTACTCGAAAATATTTTAATACAAATTGCTAAAGATATTTGGTTTATGTAGAATTAAACAGTACCAATCGCAGTTTGAATGAGAACATTTATTTTGGCTAAAGATTCCCTTAAATATACATAAGTCTGTCACCATTACCAATAAAATAACCAGTAGGAGAACCACCTCTCATAACGAAAATATTCGTTACCACTTCCATTGCCAAATTACGCAACGATAAGTGGCACATAGTCAACTACGTCCCATTCAAAACTATTGTGTAGTTTAGTATTGGCTTTGGTGAAATCTTAAAACTAAAAAGAATGAAAGTTTTAATTTAATTTATACGATTGCTAGTCATTATAACGATATTGTGACAATCAAAGGCGTGTCTGGTAAGAGTCTTTACCTAGATTAATAGGAAATATTCTTATTGACGTCTAGATTAAACGTGATAATTAATCTTAGACTTAAAATTATACCTATTGTTGTTCTAAATGTATAATTAACCAATTCAAATGTCGTCAATTTACTAAGTTGTTTCAGTAAACAATCAAATAGTTTGTCGCTGTTGATATCAATTACGCAAAGCAGGGTTGGGTACTTGAGATAAACACCAATTCAATTTTGTTTGGCCTACACATGAACATAACAAAGCTATCGCCATTCGCATGGACTGACGCGTTTCGAATTTCTGCAATCACAACCAGGACACGAAGACAATCTGACTATTGGGGATCAATCCCTATTCGCATAATGCACAGAAATCTTTAATGCGGTTAACAACACCAAATGTCTGGCGACAGTATTCGCGAATCATGAAATAGTGTTATGTTGTGCGCCTGTTTAATAAAATCAAATTTTTAAAATCTAAAGCTCTCAAATTTTGTTTATATAACCTTATTATTTATTGGTCAAGTCAGTAATGCCACATATTTTTCCTAAAATATCATCGTTGCAGATTACATTGGTTCTAAACACTGAACAAAATCTGTCATACCAAAAGCCTAGCTCAGCATTGCAAGAAGTCTCTGAATAAGAGGTCGCATTTAAATCGATTTATTTAAATTTATTTGTAAGCTTGAATGGGTGTCTTCATTAGCGCCAGCTTACACGGATATATCATTGGCTAATTCATACGGCAGCGACTAAGAATTTGCCAATACGGGTGCTTTTTGTTTTTGGCAGTAAATATAAATCAATATATATGAGAAAGAAGAAAGCATTTTTGCGGTTATTATCTATAAACATTTTGTGGTCAATAAGGACTCATCAATGGCAGCCGACACTATGTCCCAGTCATCACAATTTTATCATTTAATGTTAGGCAATTGGAAAGTGCTATTCTATTTAGTTATGCCTATCAAAGAATAAGAAGGGTAAAACAAATAAGTTATTCACGGTGCAAGAGCAACGCAAACAACACTGAAGGTTCTACCGACATGAATTTCTACATAAGTTCAATTGAAATGACACAGAAATAACTATCAGTTTTAACACCTGATAGTCTGCCTACAAGTACATATTATTAAATGTTGGTAAACTATTTTTCGAATTTAGATTATTGGCAAATACGCTAATTAAGTCTGAATCTGATATTTCAATACTTTGTGAACCATATGCACATATTGTTTTGTAGCTGAAATAATATAGATTCTTGGAAGGAAATATTACGAGATTTGACTTTGCATTTTGCGTATAACGTTCATTGAAATTTATGAGGTATCGAAAAACCTTCTGTGAAAAGTTTATTTTCCAATTGAATGGAAACCCAATTTCTTATTGCGATGTGAGGCATACACGGAATTATCTTAATTTTATTCGCGTTCTATGTGATGCCTATTTGTTATTTATGGATATACAACATATAGTTTAATTATCCAATCTTTAGTTTTCCCAAAGATTTCTATATTAACGTCATTTTTTCCATATATTTTTGCTATTCATTTTGAGACCCCTTTTCAAATTGTCCACTCATCTCAAAAGTTCTAGACAAATAATAAAAGAAATCCAAAATTTTAATCGCCTGGTGCTGTTTGCAAAACGAGGTCTTTAATTCCACTGAACTAAATTTTACTCCGGCTACTTGCATATCCCTTAAACATAACTGACTTTTTTTAATAGATAATTGCGTCATTCATGCGTGTGTATGTCCATGTGTATGCACGTGTGTTATCATAAAAGTTAAATTTACGTTATCTCATAACAACTACTGACGATTCACTAAATAAACTTATAATATGCATGGGTTTTTGTGTATAGGTGGGTTACGTTTGTTATTTGATCAGTTAAATTTTATTCCCTGCACGTGTTTCTCCATATGACGTGAGTTAAGTTGATTAATGGCAATTCCGCTTTAAACATTTCTGTCTTATTTTTTCTGTTTTGTTACATTAATTATTAACGAGTGCCCGTCCTAGTGAGAAAGGAAACAAGATAATTTGAATACACCTGTCGCAAGACCTTGTCAGATTAAATTTAAAAAGGACTGTTATTTCAGTGACAAAATTAAGTAAAATGAGAAGTTGAAATAAATATGCGTCATAAATGAAATTAACAACTGGAAAAATGTTACTGTTTTTGGAAGACAACTTATATATATATATATATATATATATAAATGGGATGTTTAGGTAGACTGTTTCTTATCTGGCTCATAATACGTCTGTTTCTGTTTAATTCACAACTTGTCAATTCTTGAAAAGCAGCCACGAACTGTTGACAATTTATATTGAAACGGCACAAACTGCTGTAATGCAAATACTGTGCTGTCCAGTTTGGTTTTTAAGTACATTGTTTTTTCCTTTTACCTGTAGTTTCTCTCTTAAATAGTACATCTAAGAAAGTCAGAATATCACCTTTCTCGTGCTCTGACGCGAGAGATGATCGTCTGCCTTTCTTAGATGTACTTATAAAGAGAGAAACTAATGGTAAATGAAATAGGACAATTTACCAAAAACCAACCTGGTCAGCACAGTATTCCCATTTAAGCAGTTTTGTGTCGTTTCAATGTAATTAATCAAAAGTTCGTGGCTGCTTGTCAAGAATTGACAGGTTGGTTTCTCAAATTTTAATGGAAAAGGAATATAATAAAGCAATTTAACGATTTAATGTCTAATGGCTTTTCTAGACAATTAATTGAATCAATTATTAAAAGGAGAATTAAACATAAACAGACGTATTACAGACAAGAAAAGAAAACAGTCAACCTGAAAATCCCATATAAGGGGGATGCAGTTTCCCGAATAGCAAAAAAGAAAGTTGAAGTGGAATTAACACGCACATTAAATGCAGCTAATCTATGAGTGTTATTTAGGGTAACACACGTGCTGCTATCAGCAATCAATAGCCATAGTGTTAGTATCCTTTACAGACTCGGTACCTATATTATATAGAGTGAGTTATGATGAAGGTCGCATTTTCGAGAATTTATATGATGTTAACTTCACTACTTTAGTTTTACATATTCGTCTAGGATATTGTACGTTCCTATTATCCCACATTCCTCATCAAAATATATAGTGGTTAAAGGGCGTAATACCGGCTCCTACTGATGAGTCGCCAGTAAGCACGAAACGAATGTGCATGAGAGTATACTTTACGTTCATGCTGTCTTTGGTGTACCCTTCTGGTCACAACCAAACTAATTTGCTACTAGGTTCGCAACACCTAATAAATACTTGCATGTATACTAGTTCTCCGCAGCAAACAGTATTTACCTGGTGTGCGATTAAATTTGAATTATATAAAGACAGTTGAATTAATGTATGATAGTAATAATGATAAAATTAATTACAATTTATAAAGTTTAAAAAAAATTACAAGTAGCTTGATTAGTTTAAGAACAAATAATTGAAAAGCGACGATTCTGATGAAGACATCAGATTAAAATTATAAGATGTATGAATAACTATATAATAAAAAAGATGCGCACTAGAACATATAATGTCTCTACTGATCAGTTACAATGATTAGTGAAGTTATTTATCAATAAAAATTTTGATAGTGTTGGATCGGATCAGACACATGGTAATACTCTGATACAAAGAGTTATATTCACGTCTCGATTGAATTGATTAGTGAAGATATAAAAATCGTGTAACCCTCTAAGAGTTATCGTTAATAACCAGTATTCCAAAACATATAAACATCAAATTTTCTTAATCATATAATAGAGAAAATTTCATAGTAACCTACCCATGTACAAAAATCAAAGAAATTATATATTTTCATATGGGAAGGGTACTGTGAATTTCATTAAATCTCGTATTCCAAAATGATTAAATATTCATACATCCCAGACCTAAAAACGACGAATTCATGAAATTTGGTTGAGGTTGTCAATAATTTAAAATTCAGTGAAAACGAAAGTTTGGTGAGCTTAGATGTATAAAAGTACTCCAAAAAATGGAAATATTTTTTCGTTTCCCCGTAGGTTTTCCGGTAATATTAGAAGGGATAACAACGTCGATGAGACATACTATAGAGATGATGAACTATTGCATGGCTTCTAATTAGTCCACAGTTGAGAATAAATTTTAATGGCAAATTATATTTGTTAAGATGGGACAACAACTTGCAGAGACGATAGAACATATCATCATGTGTTACATGGAGAAACAATTTTAAGATATGACGCCCTTAGCGCTCAAAACGTATATACGATTCTTAGTTGTCATATTATTTATTAAAAATCAAGTAGATCAGGATATAATAAATTTATTAAACTTAGATTATCAAGTGAATGAACTGAATTTTACGACTGAAAATTATTCATATAAAGAATTATTTTTCCAAGATATCAAATTAATTTGAAATGGTACAAAAGTGGAATAAGATGTTTAAATGAAGGACACCTACTCTTGTAACCTTATTAATTTCAAGTTTAATAATCCTCATATAATAAAAATATGTATTCCTTTGAAATGCGAGCTTTAATAAAATTCATTGTACCCTTCCTGTGTGCAAAAACAAAAAGAAATTTTATCAGATATAAGAAACATTTATTTCGCATTGTCTTCTCAAATATCTACTCATGAACATATCTTTATATATAAATTAGAAAGTAAAACAAGATAGAAATATGTGAACATAGAGAGAATGTGTGAAAAACTGAAACCAATCAAATTGCGTCCGTCACATCCAGTTCAAGCTCAATGCTTGTACGTGCTTCATCTGCTTACATAAATCCGGCTGCAATTTGTTTATCCATAAGGCTTCGTATGTGGCTAGCTCCCTTTTGTTTTTGCATTTAGTAATAACTTTGAATGCTTCGTCTGGAGAACATGCGTGCGATGTTTCGATGATGTGTTGCGCAATAGCAGACGTGTATTCATCATTTGGTTTAAAACAGGCGTTTAAGTTGCAATGTTCTCTCATTCGAGTAATTAACCGTCTGGTCGATCGGCCTACGTAAGTTGATCGACAACTTGCGCATGCATATTGGTAAATAATATTTGATATCGACATTAACGGCTGTTTCTCTTTGATTGCTAGTAAAGGCAAGTGTGTTACCCTAAATAACACTCGTAGTTTGGCTGCATTAAATGTGCGTGTCAATGCTGCTTCAACTTTCTTTTGTGCCATTCGGGAAACTGCATCCCCTTAAATGGGATGTTTAGGTAGACTGTTTTCTTTTCTGGCCCATAATACGTGTGTTTCTGTTTAATTCTCGTTTTAATAATTGATTCAATTAAATGTCTGGGATAGCCATTAGACATTACATCGTTAATTGCTTTATTATATTCATTTTCTTTAGAATCTTGACTAACCAACCTGTCACTTCTTGAACAGCTACCGCTAACTTTTGGTAATTTATATTGAAATGGCACAAAAATGCTATAATTCAAATACTGTGCAGACCATGTTGGTTTATGGTAAATTGTTCTGTTTAATTTACCATTAGTTTCTTTCTTTAATAGTACATCTAGGAAAGGCAGACAGTCATCTTTCTCGTGCTCTGACGTGAAGCCGATATTCTTATGTGCTTTGTTGAAACTTTGAAGCAATGTTCGTGATTGCGACCTGTTTTTAAGTACAAGAAATATGTCATCCACGTACCGTATATATTGAGCACATTTACTTATGTCACTCTTTAATGATGTATTCTCTAGTTGCCCTAGAAAAATCTCAGCCAACACTGGAGATAAGAGGCTTCCCATTGCGACACCATCAGTCTGTTTGTAGATGTTTCCAATAATTCGAAACCGTACGTCTTTTGTGCATAATAAGATAAGCTTGCGTAGAGTGTGACCTGACACCAGCGATGGTAATATATCGTGTTCTACCGCTTTGACTATAATGTCAATGGTTTCATCAATTGGAAAATTTGTAAACAAAGACGTAACCTCAAGAGATACTATAATCTTGTTTTTAACATTTACATTTTGAATTTGGTTTACAAATTCAAACGAATCGGCAACCGAATAATTACCTAGTAGTTTACGTAATGGTTCAAGTAAACTAACTAGCCATTTAGCTAGTGCATGATACGGAGAATTTACCATTGATAAAATTGTCCTCATAGGACAACCTTTTTTGTGTGTTTTGGGTAATCCGTACATTATTGGTGTAAATATTCAACTGGATTGAGCTTCTGTGTCGTGGCCTCATCAATAAAACCAGCATCAGTCAAAATCTTAATTTTATTTATTACTTTGCGCTCCACCTTGTCTATTTCATCTGATTTATCGTCTAGACGTGTGAAATTTGTATTGTCCTTTAACACGTTTTCCATCTTTTGTACGTAGTCAGATTTGTCCATTATAAATACGCTCTTTCCTTTATCAGCGCGTAGTATTTTAATGTCTGCATTTCTGCTGATACCTCTAAGCGCATTTAGATGCTGCTTTGTCAACGCATGCTGTTCTGCGCATTTATACGATTTCAGATGTCAAGTCTGATCAACTAGTGTAGCCTTGTACCAATTTTTATAATCAATACTGGTAGATTCCAAGTCAGCTGTTTGTTCAAATAGCAATTCAAATGCTGCCTCAAAATCAACTTGGCATTTATTAGAGGGATGTATTCCATAATTTCGGCCCATCGATAGTGCCTCCATTTTAGAATCAATTATTAAAAGGGGAATTAAGCAGAAAAAGACGTATTATGAGCCAGAAAAGAAAACAGTCTACCAAAACATCCCATTTAAGGGGGATGCAGTTTCCCGAATGGCCCAAAAGAAAGATGAAATAGCATTAACACGCATATTTAATGCAGCTAAACTACGAGTGTTATTTAGGGTAACACACTTGCCTTTACCAGCAAACAAAGAGAAACAGCCGTTAATGTCGATATCAAATATTATTTACCAATATACATGCGCAAGTTGTCGATCAACTTACGTAGGCCGATCGACCGGACGGTTAATTACTCGAATGAGAGAACATTGCAACTTTAACGCCTGTTTTAAACCAAATGGTGAATACACGTCTGCTATTGCGCAACACATCATCGAAACAACGCACGTATGTTCTCCAGACGTAGCATTCAAAGTAATTACTAAATGCAAAAACAAAAGGAGCTAGCCACATACGAAGCCTTATGGATAAACAAATTGCAGCCGGATTTATGTAAGCAGATGAAGCCCGTACAAGCATTGAGCTTGAACTGGATGTGACGGACGCAATTTGATTGGTTTCAGTTTTTCACACACTCTCTTCATGTTCACATATTTCTATCTTGTTTTACTTTCTAATTTATATATAAAGATATGTTCATGAGTAGATATTTGAGAAGACAATGCGAAAGAAATATTTCTTATATCTGATAAAACAATTTTTTGTTTTCGCACATTGGAAGGGTACAATGAAAAATGTGTATCTTAAAACCTGTGACAATTAAAAACTTAAGACTTTACGGCTTAAAATATGGATAAATTAAATTAGGTAGATTTCGATAAATAATTACTGCTAATGAATACCATTTAATTCAATAAAACAACAACGATGAATAGCATATGCAAATTTAATCAAAATTGTAATAAATTGATGTTAGATTGAACAAAGAAAGATTTTAGGCTCATGGTAATATAATACTTCAAAATAAACAGGGCAATAAAATGTTGCATTCCATTAAACTAAAAAATTATTTTCTTAAAAATCCTGTAACCTAGGCACTTTACCTTCTAACCAAAAGTATAAGCTTTTACCGTTCAACGTGGCAAGGGATTATGAAATTTAATGTTCAGAACTGTATTGTCATGTATGTGGATGGAATCATGCGCCCAAGTAAGGCAAGTCGAAGAGAAAATTGAATTGCATGCATTTATGAACATGTGAGTAGATTAGTTCCTACAATTTGTTCAAATGGGATATGACAAAAAATTACCTGGTGTTACGATAGACGCGTATAGATGAAAGAGATGGATTAGAGTATCTGTTGAAACTAAGTCGATAAATAGCATAATTAATGAAACAAACGTGGAAAAATCACTAGGCTCGATTTGAAAGCAGTACTAATCTATGATTGCACGAATCAGAATAAAAAATGCTTAGGTAAAAGTGTAAGAAAGTTGATTAGAATTGACTAACAAGTAGTTTGGGAAGAACAATTAACAGTTTCTTAATAAATTTTTACATATCCATGATTAATTTTTATCGTACTGTAAGTCATTTATAGAATATAACTTTTTTAAATTATCTTTTGCGTTAAATGTAATTTTTACATGACAATAATTATATGTTCGTTCTCTCTCAGTTTTCAATTTTTTATATTTCAGTTCTTACAATTAATTATATTTACTTCTCAGCTTAGCTCAATTTGTTATTTTACTAATTCTTGAGTTCTTATACTGACAATAATTTGCGATGGCATATTAACATTTGCTTGTTCCTTTCGTCTTCACTCGTAAATACTTACGTTAAAAAAGTAGGTGTAAAACAATGAGTCTGACATTTTCACAGTAGAACTGACATTATTCAGTGTAGTTTCAATTATATGAACGTAAACGTGAAGTGAAATATATTTTATTGCTTACTTTGACTTAAAAAAACACAAACTCATTCATGACTTTCGTATAAATAATGAAACGTCATTATATGTAATAAAATTGCTACAATTTCACTTGAATGAGTGCACATGTACAGACACATGCACATACATAAATTGCTACACTTCTGAAGAGAAATTTCAGTTATAGTTAGGGTATCTATCAGTAGGTAATGTAACGGTTCATATTATTTCGCCGACATCTTATAGATTAATAAAAATAAAATACCATTTTAATTGACTGACACTAGACCAATGAGAGCGCACAATACATAAAACAATCATATTAAACCGGAATTTATTATAAAAGCGCGATGCACTTTCTACAAAATTCACCCTGACCTGATAGGCGCACTGACTATCTACGCTAACTTTTATGTTTGCATTGTTATCCACGCGGTGTCACAAACTCAGCTAGCCATCAACCGCGCCTAGCTTCTTGTGGTTGCTAATCCAGACAGACGTTAAAAATTGATTTGTTTATCGGATTTTTACGTTTGCCAACAATCTTGGTGTTGCCGCACAACACCAGCGAAGTTCATCAAAGCACTTCGAACGTAAATAAACGAATCCTGCTTCGTCTAATCTACTAGTTTACGTGCATTCATCAGAGGTCACTAACCCACGAACAGGACACACATAGCAAATTATCTAGGAGGACTTCTGGACATCAACTTTTGCTTTAGTACTCAACTGCATCACCGTATTAACTGGTGAATTTTTCCCTAGTCAAATAAGTGCCACGAACAGTACTGCTTACACTGTTGATTTCTTTGTAACTTTGCATGATACTCTAGCAGGAGCATTAAAATTGGAAATGTATTATACTTATATCATAAATCCAGGTCGAACATGATTTATTTATTGATTGAACGCTCTCATTGGTCAAGTGTCAGTCAATTAAACTGCATATTTTATTTTGAACTAATCTACGATATATCGGGGAAATAATATGAACCGTAACAGTATAAACGAATTTGTTTGCTCGTTATTTACCACTTGATTTAATAATTGTCAAATTATTAGTGAACTTCCGTTTGACAAAGGTATCGGGAAATGGGCGAAAAAATATTCGAAATAAAATGAGGGCAGTGGATATAAAATGCTTGTTTCGCAAAACAAGGACCGGATAATTTGTTGATTCCCTATCTCACAGACATTAAAAAAATTTATATTCGTAATTATTTTTTTTAATTGCTTCATTTTAAATATAACTAACATGCACCATATAAAAGCACGTCAAATATATGTGTGTGCTTATATCTTCAATTCTGAATCATTCGGTAAATAATATGGCATTCGTGCGCATATGCATCTAAGTGGAATTAAATTGATTTCATACAAATAACTAATGTTTCACTTTCTAAATGTTATTCATGTTTGCGAGTGCGCAAGTTTACAACTGGGAAGCCTTTAATCAAATAAATCTAAATACGGTTTAATCCAAGTAGATCTACAATGATAAAATGGCGTTTCAATTTTGCATGTATTTAACGAATTTTTAATGTTCAATTTTAGAAATGACACTTTAGGAAGGACAATTTTCGGTTACCAAATTTGAAAAGTAAAACTGATATAACTGTTGCAAATTCCTGCCTTGATAAATAGTAAAATTTGATAAAACATTAAGTAAATAAGGTATGAAGTTTAAAATTTGAAGAGCAGAAATGAGATTTTAAATTCTTCTGAAAGCAGGATCGCAGTTACATTGTGAAGAATATCGATATTTAACATAAAATTTCAATAATAAGTGTTACAAATTATAAGGGATCTTAATTACTAGATGCAGTATGATAAAAATATTTCTAAGATGAAATATGCGGCATAGTACTGCGAATAATTGAAAATATCAGTGATTACTTTTAAATGTATAGTCACATATAGGTTAATCGTATTCCAATATTCTTTATACTTTACTGGAGAAAGGTTTCGGTGCTGAATCGTGCAATCTTCGTTTGTTTTCATTCGTACCAAATAGAACCTGGTGATTTTTCTATCGTTGTCTTATTCATTATGCCATCTTTTGATTTAATTTTAATTGATTTCCTAATCGATCCTGTCGATCAGTTTCGACAAAATGAAAATGGTTCTAGAAAAGGAGAGCGAAAATATATGAAACGAAACCGAACAAGAATATAGCAATTTTTGTTGACAACAGAGATCAGGTGACCATGAATTATTCTATCGTGCACAACATTATAAATGTCGAACTAATTAAAAATATGTTTGTACATGTATCCAGCAGATTTCAACCACAAGCACTAGGATTTTTGTTCTCGAACTTCATCAACTTCAACTTCGTATTAATATGCACTAGTTTAAATATATAGAAAACTGAGTTTTAGTCTATTTAGCCGAGACCTCATCTAAGCTATTAGTGCCCAGGTAATACATATGATAATTAGCTTACGATTCTCGTAATATTAAGATTTGTGTTGATTGTAGTTTTCAAGGAGATAGTCAAATGTAAGCAAAACTAAGTATATCTGCGGCTGAAAATTAGATCATAACTTCATCTTTGTAGGTAGGCTGGTTAGCGTGACCAAATGCAAACATTCTCAATCACTTCTTTAGTAAAGATAATCCTTCATAGTTCTGTTATCTGTTTTAGTATTCTTGCCATACGTCTTGTTAACTCTTTCCAGAAAGTTTTCAATTAATTTAGAGCTTTAATTTTTTAATTGGCTGACAATTCAAAAGCTAATACTACCGAAACTGTATCTGTTTGTGATGAGACTTTACTGATATGTGTATTAAAGTGAGTGTCGCTTAGAAGGAGACGAGCGGCTTCAGTTGTTAAAACACCAGTAATGGAGTAAGTTATTTTGTTTAAACGATAGAAGATCCATGGAAAATTTTTTTCATTATACAATCTTTTTAATTATTTCGTATTTTCAAACTTGGTGTCTATCAGGGCATTTTACATTCATAAGCAAGCGTGCTTTACCTTCAGATTTATCTGCTAATAAATTAAATTTGACATTTTTGAGTGCCGTTACTAAAAGCAAGAGCTTTCTTATTAAAATCCGATTCTTTGTTACTAACTGTGAGTTTGCATCAAATCTTTTGATAAAAAATGAAATTACAGCACTGGTACGCGGTGAGATTTTGGCCAGACAAGCCGATATCATATGTGCACTTTCCATCGAAGCACTTAAAGGCAGTTGGACGGCTTTTGATCCCGGTAAGTGCTTCTACCAGTAATAAACTATTTTAAATATGGCAGAAAAAATATAGGAAGAATTGCAGACATCTCAGGCAACGGGACAACATCTGACCTTCCTTTATTTATAAAGCATGCCGCTTATTTATTCGTGTCAATTTTAAGGGTGTAATCAATGTCTTAATACCTCCTCGTTTTTATTTTTATCATACGAAAATTCAAGGTTATGCTAGAAACTTATACGCTCAATGATTATGCTATGAAATAAAATTTATAATGCCGAAGATCGCATTGATATTTTAGGTGTACGCGGTAGTTATGCAAGGGAAAGGAGAAACTTATTTAGAACAGGTTATACTTATTTATTTAAAATTTAGTAATTATATTAGAATGTGGGAGGTTTGAACTAGAAAATGATTTCTAGTACAGGATTTGTCAATTTTAAAGCGAGAAATGTGGCAACAATTTGATGAAATTATGCTAATAAATAAGGTGTTGTGCGACTAACAGCAGTTAAATTTGCCAATGCAAACTATTTTAAAGCCATAAAACCATTTATTTGATTTTTGGCTTATTAAAAAAAATAGAAGTACTAAATAGGCAAATAAAATTGATTTGTCATCAAATTTGTCAACAATGCCAGAAATATTGTTCGTATGTCGTGGAATTTTTATTTTATGCCATAAATTGGATGGCATTTTCAGAAAATGCAGTTACGACACCTCATAATTTAGATAATGTGGCCGCAAATGCGATTCTATCAGAATGATTCGTTTTTACGCAAATTGTTATCCTGAGTTGTATCTTATTATATAAATATTTTTTTACTGCTTCGGATAAGCCTTTTACACGCAACTATTACTAATATAAATGACACGACAACTAATAATACCAGTACTATTGCTACTATTAAATATAATTCGATTCTATCTTCTTATTCTACTACTATTCCTGATAATACTTTTACAAATTACGCTGCTGAAACTACTACATTTAGCACAACTACTGCCAATTATACTAGCAATAAAAGCAATACTTCAATATATACATCATCACTAACAACAATTTGTGTTTTTATCATTATTACTGTTATTATTATTATTTTTATTATAATTATGATAATAATTATTATTGTTATTATTATTTGTGTGATTGTTAGTATTAATATCAGTGCAATATTAATATTGAATATTTTGTTCACTTACTTAGATGTTTCCCGTGTTAGACCACACAGAGGTCAGTCAGATGTGGCGAAACGACTAAATATGTTTCTTGATAACGAAATGTGGAAATCAGAAATTGCAGGTATATTTCGAATTAAAATTTTGCTTATCCATTAATGTAAGTTAAGCAAATGTTGTAACCGCCATTGTAATTTTACCATTATTTCAGCAAGTCACAAACATTGCGGCCGAGTTCAAGATGCATATGCTCTCAGGTGTTGTCCTCAAGTGCACGGCATATTGAATGACACCCTAAGATTTGTACGAACTGTATTGTCGACAGAAATAAACAGTGCCACGGACAATCCGGTGAGTTAACATCATATCAGTAAATTTTCGATGAAAGCGTTACACTCAGACTAGCTGGGATAACAGTTGACTAAGTTGATTTAGTAAAAAGATTGTTCAAAGACCTCCTTCTTCACTCGACTTGGTTTGAATCACTATCCGTTAATGGTACAATTGAAACGTATACGTTATGTGTTAAGCATTGGATCATCATTTAGTATCCCACTGTTGCGTGTGGTGCTATCTAAGAATTGTCAATGGTGATTAAATTTATGCTACAATTGTGTATAGTTACGATGAACTGCACTAACATGAAGCTGGATTAATATGGAATAATGTTTTCATTTAGCCAATCACTGCTTGCACTGGTGTTGCGAACAATTCCTTTTTACAAGTTTTCGGGATTGAAATCAATACCAGCCCAATTTTATTCAGCTAACCACACTACATAACTTTAATAATGTTGGGTGCTCGTACTGACACATTCCGTCTTTCCATGTTCCTCATCAGAATACGATTTCAAAAAAACTGATTAGGGGGGATCAAACTAAGATATATCTTAAGTTAAACAATTCTTGATTGCGTATGATGATAATCAAAACCCCAAATCATATCTCAAAGCCTAAAGCAAGCAACAAACCCACATTGCGGTATTTCAACTGGGCGTCGAACCTGTAGCAAAGATTACGGCCCAGTCGCAAATGACGCACACCTCATGATCATCATCGGAGTAAGACGGCAAACTGACCAGCGAGGATCAAACAGCAATACATACATATGGAAATCAAAATAACATATGAGGCTCTCACCTCTAGTAGTCATGCATACATTATACACGAATGGAAAAGTCGGCCTCACAATTTCTATGAAGTCACGTACATTAACTATTTTCAGCTTTCGCCATATATATATCTGTGCATATATATATATATATATATATATATATATATATATATATATATACATTGAAAAGGCAAACAAAGATAGAACTATGTAAACATGAGACAGTGTGAAAAGAGAATCAATTGTGTGACTATCCTGTTCAAGCTCAATGCCTGAACATGCTTCTTCTGCTTGCATAAATCCGGCTGCAATTTTTTTATCCATAAGGCTTCGTATGTGGCTAGCTCCTTTTGTTATTGCATTTAGTAATTATTTTAAATGCTACGTCTGGAGAACATACGTGTGGTGTTTCAACGATGTGTTGCGCAATTGCAGACTTGTATTCACCATTTGATTTAAAACAGGCGTTTAAGTAACAATGTTCTCTCATTCGAGTAATTAACCGTCTGGTCGATCGGCCTACGTAAGTTGATCGACAACTTGCGCATGTATATTGGTGAATAATATTTGATATCGACATTAACGGCTGTTTCTCTTTGATTGCTGGTAAAGGCAAGTGTGTTACCCTAAATAACACTCGTAGTTTAGCTGCATTAAATGTGCGTGTTAATGCTGCTTCAACTTTCTTTTGTGCCATTCGGGAAACTGCATCCCCCTTAAATGGGATGTTAAGGTAGACTGTTTTCTTTCTGGCCCATAATACGTCTCGTTCTGTTTAATTCCCAATCTGTCAATTCTTGAAAAACAGCCACAAACTGTTGATAATTTATATTACATCGGCAAAAAAACTGCTCTACTGCTAATACTGTTCAGTCCAGGTTGGTTTATGCTAAATTGTTCTGTTTAATTTACCATTAGTTCCTTTTTTTAATAGTACATCTAAGAAAAGAAGACAATCATCCTTCTCGTGTTCTGACGGGAAACCGATATGCTTATGTGCTTGGTTGAAACATTGAATCAGTGTTCTCAATTGCACTCTGTTCTTAAGGGCAAGGAAAATATAATTCACGTACCGTATATATTGAGCACATTTACTTATCTCACTCTTTAATGATTTGTTCTCTAGATGCATGACTAGGCTACTGCACAGAAGCTCAAGCCAGTTCGATCATCTACACCAACAACTCATTAAGGAGCGATATAAGTAAATGTGCTCAATATATATGGTACGTGGAAACAGTCTACCTGAACATCCCATTTAAGGGGGATGCAGTTTCCCGAATAGCACAAAAGAAAAATGAAGCGGCATTAACACGCACATTTAATGCAGCTAAACTACGAGTGTTATTTAGGGTAACACACTTGCCTTTATCAGCAATCAAAGAGAAACAGCCGTTAATGTCGACTTCAAATATTATTTACCAATATACATGCGCAAGTTGTCGATAAACTTACATAGGCCGATCGACCAGACGGTTAATTACTCGAATGAGAGAACATTGCAACTTAAACGCCTGTGTTAAATCAAATGGTGAATACACGTCTGCTATTGCACAACACATCGTTGAAACATCACGGGCATGTCCACCTGACGTAGCATTTAAAATGCAATAATAAAAGGGAGCTAGCCACATACGAAGCCTTATGGATAAACAAATTGCAGCGGGATTTATGCATGCTGAAGAAACATGTTCAGGCATTGAGCTTGAACTGGAGGTGACGCACGCAATTGATTGGTTTTCTTTTTTCGCAATCTCTCCATGTTTAGATACATGCACATATATATATATAGTGGTACCTCGAGATACGAGCAGTTTAACATAGGATTTTTTTAGATACGAACCGGAGCTCGGGCCATATTTTCGTTCAAGATACGAGCCCAAATCCGAGATAAGAGCCGTGTTTCCGGATCGTTCTGCTAGTTGGCGCGCAGGGTCGAGCATCATCTGAGAGAATCTCTCGCTCACTCGCACACGTTACCCGCTTGAATCGAAGCGTATTCTGTGCACTGTATTCTTTTTTGCTTGATTTTTGCGTGATTACTGAGCTTATTTATGTGTTATCATGGTGCCGAAGAAATTGAGTGCTAAGGACAATAGTGACAGGTAGAAGAGGATGATGTCGATAGAACTAAAGCAAGAAATAATAGAAAAACATGAGTGTGGCTAAATCTTGTGTATACGTAACTGCATAAAAATTATGCATCTAAAATTTATGCGAAACTGGCTGGCGATTGAGAGCCTCAAAAATGAGTCTTAGCACACTTTATGTGCATGGAGGTTTGATAAACGTAACTCAGTTTGATGATGACAATGGAAGATCGAAGCACCATAGTACGTCTGACTGACTGTAGTGCTGCTATGATACGCTGCTGGTTTGATAAAGTGAAGTTTGTGTTTATTTCAAGTAGAAGAACATTTCCATTCAGTTATTATGACCAATCCATTTCCGGAAGTAAGACACGTAGAAAATCAGAGCCTGTCAGTAACCTAATATTTACTTTTATCTTATGTTTAATGCAAAATATTTAGTAAAATACCATCTTCCTGTTAATGAATCTTGGGTGTTGACGCCAGATCTCATAAATACTCATGCCTTCAAAGTAGTGACTCACCAAATACTAGACTGTAGTGCTGCTATGATACGCTGCTGGTTTGATAAAGTGAAGTTTGTGTTTATCTCAATTAGAAGAACATTTCCATTCAGCTATTATGACCAATCCATTTCCGGAAGTAAGACACGTAGAAAATCAGAGCCTGTCAGTAACCTAATATTTACTTTTATCTTATGTTTAATGCAATATATTTAGTAAAATACCATCTTCCTGTTAATGAATCTTGGGTGTTGACGCCAGATCTCATAAATACTCATGCCTTCAAAGTAGTGACTCACCATACACTAGACTAGCCAGACCAATCTGTGCTGGAAAGAACTTTGTATGCTTATTTTGCTAGTGGTACGAATTGACGTGTTTCCAAATTTCATGATGATAATCTGAGTACAACGGTAAACTGCCTAGAGAGAATCCAACTGCAATTGATGTACATGAATAGCTTCGAATAGATTTTACTTGACGGAACATGTCAACTACACAATTCCTACGCAGTCAGGAACATTAAATTTCTGCAGTTTACGCCACATGTGTATAAGATATACAACTAAGCAATCATTGATTAAACGGGTGGTAATTACACCCGCGCAATCACAAATACTCTTGTTAATAGTTTCGTAATAGTAATTTTACATTTATTTACATTCTGTATGGAACAATTGTAGCTAGTTTTTGCTGACCGCGGAGAAATAATATCAAGTGGCAACTTTCACGGAGAATATCCGGCTAAAGTATGCGATTATCTTACAATTGCGATGCATGAATTCGCCAGCCTATCAGAGCGTAGAATTGAACGTCTTGTTAATCCGAGTGAGTAAAAAATTGACTTAGTGAATTCATCATGTTTGTCAATAAACGATTAAATTTATAAATTCTTATTCCTTCATTGGATACATATTGTCATTTTAAACGTATACTCAGAAACAATCTAATAGAAATACTATAAAATTATTATAAGCAAATGTAATTATCAGTTTTTATCCAATTTAACGAAAATTCTTATTGATTAATTAGTTTTCAAACGTGTACAGCATTTATTCTCTTGCATGAATTTAAAAAAAATAAATTAATTATTTTACAGAAGTTCTTTCGCAACATCTCAACTACTGATATATTGGGAAAACAAAATATTGGAATTTATTTTGCATAAATAATATAAATGGTCCACGTTAGTGACAAAAACAAGTATTGGTCATGATAGAAAATCAAAATATAACTACAGTTTCGCCTGCGGATTGGAAATCACCTCGACGATAAGGAATCGGTGCATATTCATCAACAATATAAAGATGAGGTTGTAACTAGGCGCATACTAGACAGATTGCATTTTGCTTTCGCGTTAAATTATTTTGCGACTGACGTACATTAGAATACATCCACCACAAAATTTCCTGTACCAAATGTGAAGACAAAATTAGAATTCAATCTATATCGAAGTTTATCCACATTTGGAATTTTACATATGGTTAATTGTATTTACGAAATGAATTCACGTTTGTTGGAGCACATCATTCTGGTTTGTGCCAAACAAGACCTGCGTTGCACGTACAAATATAAGTATACATATGATCTTTGGAAACATTTGACAAACCAAAAACTATTATCAATTTTAATTGAGATAGAGTGTGTGAGCATTAATCTCTATTTGAAGGCTATTGAAATAAATAGACATTGCCAAGAACAGTGCAAAGCAGCAAAAAAAGCTTGTTCACTAGTGGTAACTTGAGGCCTACGGAGTCCCATTAGAATCCCTGTTTCTTATGCTTTATATATTTAAGCATCTAGGTACAATATATATATATATATATATATATATATATATATATAAAGTTATAATTCATGTAAACCGGTTTTCTATCTCCACAGAATTAATTCCTGAGTAAGTTTCTCAAATAAAGCAGTTCATCAGATGGATCAAAAGCGTTGCTGTGCAATAAATAAAATAAAAATAAATTACACTTGTAGTTGAATTTTCCAAAAGTTATTATAATTATGATTATATTGCATAAACAGACAAAATACACAGTGCACAACTTTGACTTTGGTATTGTCAAAATGCACAGACTACCCTGTAGTAACTAAAACTACATTTTTGTAATTACTGCGTCACATAACGTCCAGTTTTGGGTATTATAGCTCAAACATAATGCTCCAATAGCTGAACTTTGCATTTTACATGAGTTTCCTAGAAACAGTGCAAATGAGTATAATCAAGTTTGCGATTATATATATATATATATATATATATATATATATATATAATATATATATATATATGTATATAAACCTATCCCATTATGAGCATAAGCATTTTACGTGAATAAACTAAGCATTGTGATAGTGTAAAGGAGGCACTTCATCATCAGTAGACCGGTTTCGTCCTTATTGGGAATTCATCACGTACTGGCCAGAATTTGCCGCGGACAGGACTCGAAACTGGGCACGTCTGCTTCGGAATCCGGTGCTTTAATCACCAAGTTACCATGACGAATAGTGCGAACAATTTTGAAATATGTACTAACTAACGTTTCTTGGTTAGCCTTTCTTTTAGGCAGAGTCAGTGTAGCTTCGCTTTAGTGCTAAAGACCTAACTAATCATATTCAATCTGTTATTATAGGAGAAATAAAACGTTACATGTGGAATTAGTATTGAAATGAACATTTATATAATTAAACGAACATTGGTTGCGTGGAAGGTATTATCAATTAATATAATCAAGTTTTCGATTTCGACATAAACGCCTGATCCTTTTTATGCATACATTTGTCAGAATAAATTGTGCATTATAGTGTGGAAAATGCAATTCATCCAATAGACCGGTTTCGTCCTTATTGGAAATTCATCATAGTCTGTCCAGAATTTGCCACGGACAGAGCTGAAACCTGAACAGATCTGCTTCGGAATCTGGTGCTCGAACCACTGAGCCACCCTGCCGCACACTACAAACAATTTTTAATTATATATTAAAGCCTATATAGCACCTCTTCAGCCCTAATGATCCTACTAACTATACCCAATTTGACATTATAGGACAAATAACATGTACGTAGGAAAGATGTAGTGAAATTATCATTTATATAATTAAACGAACATTGGTTGCGTGAGCGGTGATAACAATTACCATATTTAAGTTTGCGATCTTGATATAAACGCCTGACCCATTCTAAACATACATTAATCAGTATAAACCGAGCATTGTAGAGTGTAAAAAAGCAATATATCCAGTAGACCGGATTTGTCATTAATGGGAACTAATCACTTGCTCTTGTCATGGACAGGGCTCGAACCTGGGCATGCCTGCTTTGAAATCAGTTGATCTAACCGCTGAGTTACTCAATTCTACATTATACACTGCTTAGTTTATACTGAAAAATGGATGTACATAAAGGGATTGGTTTTTAGATCAATATCACAATCTTGATTAATATAAGTTTTTTTCACGCTGTCTGGTTGATGCATGTGAATTATTGTATTTTCTTGGGTCTGGAGTGTAAATTGCGACATAATGCGATAAAAACTTATTAGTGTATACGAATAATTAGCAGTAATTTGCGGGAAAGTGGGCAGAACTATATAAGCATTATTGATATTTTGCCTATTATTGTTTGCGTCGGGTGAGAAAATGATCTGCATGTATACACCACGAAGGTCGGTCTCAATGCTAGTAGTTTGAATGATAAATAACGTATTTATGCTTAAGCTGCAAGCAAATTTTTTTGAGAATTTTTAACAAATTTCTCTATATTTCAAATCAGCCAATTTTTGGTTATTTATTCTTCTAATTGTAGTGCATAGCGGATTACCGGCGTTCCTTACAAACTATGGTGGTCTAAACTCCGGCTTTATGATGGCTCATGTTACATCTGCAGCTTTAGGTAAAAAATGACGCTGTAAAGTTTGATTTTTTTTTTTAAATCATTCGGTAAAAGTTGAAGTTTAACGGGAAAATATTAAGCATTCTATGTAACATGGTAATAATTGTTGCATTTATTTATTTATTTAGAGTTTCCACGATGTACATTCGTGGGTTTTCGCTTTGCGCCATCAGTTTCGTAAAGAGAAGTTTGATCTCATTTTTCAAGTACGCATCGAACTCGTATTGGTGGTGGTTGGGTGCTGATTCGTTTCTTTTCTTCGAAGGCTTCAAGATCGTTCATACTATCCACTGGAAATTAGAAACAATCTTATCTTCGTCGACTGGCTACGTTGCGGAACTGCATTTCCCGTTGCATCATCAGGACTCGAATCACACCCACAGTGATAATGCTCACAATAACAGATTTGAGCAAATGTTGTAACCTCGTTCCGAAACAGATCTATTTCATATTTGGACTTTTGACTCACTAATGGTTTTAAAAGATAATTAATCTCAGTAGCTAAACTATATATAGGCATATGCATGCAGCATGTGAAAACACCTACTCAACAACTATATATATATATATATATATATATATACTTCCCGCAAATGGCAGATCCAACCCTTACCTCCAGTACAATTGCTGCAGTTTCAAATTCCCATCAATTGTGCAGAATTTTAATGAGAGGGGGAGAGAGGAGGTATCGCAAAAGGTGTGTTATAACTGGTCTGTTGAAATGTCACGTTAATTGCATTTAAAATTGAAAAGTGAAAAATACATCAAACATGTTTTTGACACAAGTGATGTTCATAAGCTGCAATGAAGTTTACTTTGATAGATAGAGAGTGAAAGCCAGAAGTTTAGGTTAAAGACCAAAAAAAAGAGAAACGAAAGAGATAGTATGAAATGGTAACCTACGTAAGGTTTACAATATATATGCATACTCCTCAGTTAATCAACTTAGAATTAATTATATAGATATATGTCCTTATATATACATAAAAGTATATATATATATATATATGTATATATATATATATATATAAAGTGTGAGTGAAAATCTATTAAACTAATCCGATTATATATCTATATCGTCAACACTCATATAAATTTATAAAATTCCCGTATATACAGGTATAACTACTATATTGTTATGCATACGCATAAATAAATATAAGCAAAATTGTATATATATATATATATATATATATGATCACACAATATATAAAAATATACTAAACTCATATACATATATACGTTTATAAAATTTATAGATATTTATTCATATATATATATATATATATATATATATAAGCAACAGTGTGAGTCAAGTGTCTCTAATCAAAAAATATGGTCTTTCTGCACCTATATTTATATTATTCATTATAAATATTATATATATATATATATATTTCCATGGTACCCTTTCCATGTGCAAAATTTAAAGGAAATTTTATCAGATATCTTTCTCATTTTCTCCTCAAGTATCCACAAATGAATATCTCTTTATATATAAATTGGAAGACAAAACGAAATACACAATAAATATGTAACACTTCGCCCATTAATAAATAAATATATATACACATATATAATCATATACTAAATATATATATATATATACATATATATATATATACATATATATATATATATATATATATATATATACATAAATATATATATATTCATTGAACCCTTCCTATGTGCAAAAGCAAAAAGAAATTTTATCAGATATCAAGAAACATTTCTTTCGCATTATCTCCTCAAGTATCTACTATTGAACATATCTTTATATATTAATTGGAAAGCAAAACAAGATAGAAATATGTAAACATAGAGAGAGTGTGTGTGTATATATAATGGGATTGCTGTTTACACCAAGGTCGCAACTTTGATTTAAAAAATACTGTTAATTTTTTGTGTTACCTTATCTATGTTTGGACTAACGCAGGAAAAATTTCAGTTCTGAACAGCATTAATCAGGTAATTATGTAATACGCAACACCGCACTAAATTATTTATTTTATGAAAGGATATTTTTTGCTGAAAATTTGCTATTAACTGCACAAAATACACAATTTCAGTTTCTGAAAACAAAGTGCTGACGCATCCATCAAGTGTTGATTCACTGTCGACCAGTGCCGGACAAGAAGACCATGTGAGTATGGGTGGATTTGCGGCACGGAAAGCTTTACAAGTAGTTGAAAATGCCGAATATGGTGAGTTACATTAGGCTTATGATTGAAACAATTTTTATATGAGAATTTCAATGATATATCTGGTCAAATATGATTTATACACATGTTCCTGTTTACTTATTAATATCATTTTCTAAAATTATGTTACAGATTTGGGACGGAAATGTGCTGCGTGTTGGGTTGTCAACTATTTAACCATATATTCAAAGATAGATGCTAGTCTGTTATATCAGTCATACCAAATTTTAAATAAGCATTTATATTCTGTATCCAGTCAAATACTGAAGTATAAAATGTCCTGTATACTTATTAATATCCTTTACTAAGATTATATTATAGATTTTGGACGTAGACTTGCTGCGTGAGGCTTTGTCAGCTATTTGACTATATATTAATATTAGTAATTAAATATGTTAAACCTATGACAGTAAATTATAACTGAGCATTTTTAGGCTGTATCCAGTTACAAACTCTTACATACAATTTTTTCTGTGTACTTATTAATACCCTTTAATATGATTATGATATAGAGTTTGGACGTAAATTTGCTGCATGACTGGTTGACACCTATTTAACCATATATTCAAAGATAGGTTGAAATCGGCAGTACCAGTGATGAAGAATATGGAGATTACCAAATTATGACGCAATAATACGGATACGACATATTCATTTTTGTAGAATTTTTTGGATACGCCACCTAAGTAGTACATTAACATATGAGACATTTAATAAAGACCTATTTATGTACGGAACAGTTTCTCTCAGTTATGAACACAATAAAATTAACGCATTTTATTTTTTGGTTCAAATTTGGTTGGAGCCTGTTGGCGTGTTTACTTTCTCAGGTACTGGACCGTTGATAAATTATATATACCGTATATCACAAAAAAATGATTTAAAAGGTAATGATGAAAGAAAATTCTATGATAATCAACAGCAAGATTGCGTTTGACGCAGTTCTAGAAGACTAATAATATTCGTATTAAACAATTCTGTAAAAAATTATTTTAATCAAATTTGCGAGCTTGAAGTACACACCAAACCCAGTGTATTTTACCAGTCATTGGACAACATTGCAAAACTACCGTCAGTTACACGTACTGAAGCGTTTCGACTTTCCATGATCATCATCAGAGTACGACGGCAAACTGACTATCGAGGATCAAACCGCATTGAATATATATGGAAAACAAAATTCCATATGTGGCACACACATTTAGTACTCTTGCATACATTGAACTTGACTAGAAATGTCGGCTGCACAATTTCTATGCAGTCAAGAACACTGACTATTCGGAGCTTCTTGATTAAATACAATGGGATTGGTGTTTACTTCGAGCTCGCAAACTTGATTTAAAGAATTTGTCTCCACCGCTCGTGCAATCAATGACTGTTTTATTGTATTGACTATATATTTATATACGTATATTTATATATTTATATAGATATATATATATATATATATCTATATAATTAGGAAAAGAAAAATAATGAAGTGGGATAAGCCATTATTCCGGGTGAATACCAATCATCTCTTATACAATCATACATATAAAGAGATGATTAGTATTCACGAAATAAATGGCCTTTATCCACTCGTTATTTGTGTTTTCCTAATTATAAGAATACTGTGTTAAATTAAAAAGGAATGGCATATATATATATATATATATATATATATATATATATGTGTGTGTGTGTATGTGTTTTAAATGTGTAAAATGGATGATGTAATCTTAAAATATTATGTTTATTATGGCAATAATTAAGTAAACAGTACTTGCATAAATATGCAAGGCAATACAAAATCTTACACACATCGAATCTAGATTTAGATTATTCACGGTTTCCTTTCGGGGGAGGAAAATTTTCACTATCTGTTTCACAAGCATCCAATTGCTCCCCTTTCAAAGTACGCCACGTGTTCCTCTTCGTTGTTGATGGGTGTTGATTTACTTCTTTCCTCCGATGGCTCCAACAACATTAACACTAACCATTAGAAATTAGGTAAGATCTAATCTTTATTGACTAGTTTGAATGATGTTGAAGAATCAGCACTTAGATACC
Organism: Eudiplozoon nipponicum; assembly: GCA_029291075.1. Lineage (NCBI taxonomy): Eukaryota > Metazoa > Platyhelminthes > Monogenea > Mazocraeidea > Diplozoidae > Eudiplozoon > Eudiplozoon nipponicum. The sequence continues at coordinate 205,422 of JAQBSW010000010.1, forward strand.
ACGAAGACGTATTTGAAAAGAGGGATTAATCTGATATTTGCGAAACTGAAAGTGAAAACCTACTATCCACGTAATAAAATCTTGAATACTCTAAACGTAACGATCGCATCGCGCGACCTCATAGACCAACGATCAAATCTATCTGTTGGACTGGTACAGAAAAATATTTAATATCCTTTCATTTCAAGATTTATGGATTAAATACCTTCTATTCTATTTGTTTGCCTGATTTGAAAATAACAACCGATTAATTCGGATGCTAAATCAATCAAATCTCATTGTTTTACTCTCTTTTCTTCTATTTTATTTACGGTTGTCGCAATTAGTAACGGTGTCGGTATTTGTTGTGATTGGTGATAACGGATTCTGATATTTCAAAAGCAAGTGTTACACATATTTTTATTATTTACAATCCGGCGTATCGAATGAATAGTAATTAAGATCCACAAATCGTATTTCTAACTGAAAGACAGTTTTTATTCATGCTAGAACACATCTTATTAACCCAGTTGCACATTGCGTCTTCCATTAATGATATTATTGATTATTTTTAGCTGGTTTTTGTAAAAGTTTTAAAATTTTAAGATTTCACACCATCACTATTGTACAAGTTTCACCGATTTCAGCCAAAAAATTGTGTAAACGTTATCGGTTCCTGTTTTTGATATTAGTACGTTTGTTTGTTATGAGCCACAATTATAAAAATATAAATATATGTTTATCAGCATTAAGTAAAAATGAAAATTGAAAAAAAAAGTTAATTCTAAATTAATTTTATATACCAACGCAAATGCACAACTGCCAGTTCTTGCCATAGAGCTTCTTGCCGCAGTACAGGCAATCGAGTTTCATCGTCCGTTGAAATCAACTCCTCCCCTAGAAGCTGTAATAAATCTTGTTCGAAAACATGTAAAGTAAGTAAGACGGACTTGCCTGAATATATTTTATTTTTTAAATGGATAATTTGTAAATTCAAGTTAAATATTTACGGTCTCAATTTTTCGATAAAGGAAATGTCGATAACTGCATTTTATAATTTAAATTTAAACAAATTGAATCGATATCGATTATTGATTTGTAATTCTGATAATAATATCAATTATTTTAAACAGTTTATTTTTGCCAAATGCAATTGCGAGAACATAAATTGACAGTGCGATCTTGAAATGCATGTGCTTTCAAAAGTAGTTCCTCGTATAATCCTTCATTTCAGGATATGTGACCTGGAAAATTAGAGCGTCTATTTAACACACTGAACTCTTATTTGTTCTTATTTTTAAATATACTAAGCATTGAAATATAGAGGCTTGAAACGATTACCATAAATCATAAAACATTACATTGTTTTCAGCTATATTTGAGTTAATTTTATTCAGATCTATATATTAATAGAAACGTATTTTTTAAATACATTTTATCTCTTTTCCTAAAAAGATTGAAAATAAGTGCAATAATCGATAAGATATTAAAATAATGGAATAATGATAGAAATCCGAAAAAATGAAAATTTCATTCTTTATTGATTTTTTAGCTTCAAGGTCATAATATTTGCTCTGTTTTACGAATATTTTTTAAACGAATTTTATATCTACAATAAATGGCAATAATTTTATCAAATTTCTATAATTTAATATTCTTTATTTAAATTAAAGGACTTGGGAAAAGGATCGATATTTGGCGCCAGAAATCGAGAAAACAGTCAAACTTGTAAGACAGAATGCTGTATGGAACGCTGTCGAACCGTTTATTAGGGAAATAGAGACCAAAAAACTAAACGGAGTTGAATTTGACTGCTGTGAGAATAACTAACGTTTCTCGTCATAAAATCGGTTTGATAAGCAAATTTGTATATTTGTTAGACGTTCGTAGTAAATTCTCAATCTACCTAGAGATCTGTCTCAATCTTCATGAATCTATTGGCGGTATTTGTTGGTTCCTGCCATGAATCGCCAAGATTTGATTTAGCGAAGAATTATAATTATCGAAATAGTAGTTCAAAATTACTTAAATGAACAATCCTACTAATTTTTATACACAAGAAAAATATATGAAGTCTTAATTATTTTATACTAGTTAATAATTATCAGTATATAGAAGCTACCGTCGTAAAATAAAAGACGTTTTCATTTAGCTTAATTAAATTAGTTAATTAATAAATATTATTTTAAAACTAAAAATGACCTAAAAATTACGCTGTAGTTTTCTTGGCAAAAGTTAATTACATAAGATTTCGATTGCAAAATATATGTGAAACAGGGATTGCGACTATTATTTGTGCATGCTGATGGGGCTAGTTCCATGAGTTGGAACCTAGTTATTCATTCTGACCTCTAAGTACTTGTCTCAGAACTTACAAACTGAGCATAACTTTATAAAAAACTTTAATCTTTTTTAAATAATTGGATTATTGTGAATATTCAATGAGACCTCGGTTTCAAACGATATACTTTATTTAAAATTTATAATGCAATTCCTTTTCTGAACGAATTAAAGACATTGTAAAAAATAATTAAAAGTTATTTTTATGGTATTCTATCATTGATAAACAGTATTGCTGTTTAATTGTAATTAACTTATAGGGAATATTTTCCTTACTAATTCTACAAACCATGTGAATTTGACTATATGGCTCGAAAAGTCAAATTTTATCCGTGTGTCGCACTCAACTTATTAGGAAATTTTGATTATCATTAAATATTAAAATATTTTATATATGACTTCGAAATTTGTTTATTTTCATTGAAATGGGCATAAAAATCGGTCATGTCAGTCGCTTACGAATGAAACAATGTTTAAAGTTATGAATTCAATATTTTTAAATAAAAATTCCAATGTGTCAATTTGAAAAACATCTTTTGACCATAAATTTGAGTAGCATTTTGGAGAACACCCAGCAAAGTTTAATAATTAGAAGTAAAATAGACATCAAAATTTCTCAGGCTATTGATAGAGTAATTTGCGTAAAAACTTTGATGACTCTTAATCGTATAAATGTGATGTTTTCCAGGTATAGTATGAAATTTTCATAATAGAACCATTTCAATTAAATTTGTTTTAGTAGCAGGGTTTCGTGGGAAATTGATATTTTTATCATAAAATAAATGATTTCACTTGTATTGGATTAAATACTAATTAATGCTGTATAAATTTAAAACATTAATTGCCTTCCCGTTAAAAAGGTTCGAAATATTCAGAAATTTAGAAGAATATTAAGGAATATGTTAATTAGCTGATTTGCTTTAAATTTTACTCTTTCTCGTTTCATGCATTCAGACAGTTTTCGTTTTAAATATGCGAATAAATTTGTAAACATCTATACTGCACGGCAGTAAATTTTACTAACTGAAAAATATATTTCGAAATCTTGTTTATTCACAGTTGCCGAGGTTATAACATGAAACCTTTTGATTCAGGAATATCCTGCATTGATTTGAATAAGCAGAAGTAGTTTTTGAAAAAATTTCATATTTTAACAGATACGTAAAAACCCGTATATGAGCGAATATATTACATCTATTAATCAAAAGTAAGGAATGAATTTTCAGATTTTATTTACTCCTTTACTGACATAAACTTCATAACAGTTTTTTATGAGTTAAATTTTTGTTGTAAAATACTTTCATTATTGGAGCATCAGTGAGTCGTATCGGAGTTTGCCACTATTTGAAGATTATGCAAGTAGAAATATTGCATATACTTACATTATAAAATAATCATTCATATCAGAAACTGGCTGATTCTTTATTTTAATGTTAGCTGATAAAAAGGGAAAATAAAAATCAAATCTGACCACCGGTAAAGATAAATTTGCAATTTTACGTGATTCGTGCAGTATCAAATTTATGGTGTCGGTTAGATACGTTAACATATCTCGGTAAAACTTTTCCATCAGTATGCCACAACAACTAAAATAATTGTTTTTATATAGATCTTCTTATTGAATGCACTGCGACAAAAAATTTATGCGAATAGACAAACTCTTCTCGATAAGAACGTCTGCACAACCAAAATAAATTGCACCATTTCTTCGCATTATTACAATTTTTTAAATTCCTAATATGCATTTATGGAAATGTAAACTCGTATAATGTCATGAAGGTCATAGAGACAAATGTAATGAAGTGATAGTCATGTCACGCTGACAGTTCTACGAACGATTAAGATCAACAAAGCAGGCTTGTAATAAACACTTCCAACTTCGTAGCCGGTCACGCAACTCGGTTAGAGTGACGCCAGTTAAATTAAAACATAACTGTAAACATAAAATGGATACTGCGGTTTTATATTTGTCAGTCGTATTTATTAGCCTGTTCCAATTATAACTACGGATAATCTGAACGCCTCATTATGTGCAACTGAGAGTTGCTAATCTACGTGTGCGACTGTCTCCAACTTACATTCGTGATTATTTTCAAATTTGTGAAATTAACAATTGGCATTTGTCTCTCATTTCACTTGGGATTCCAGCTAAAGTATTCAGAATAATTGAACTTATGAGAAACCAAGCTCATGGCATACCATATTGAGGTAAATATGTTTTCTTTTGCTTTTGACGCTTTATTTTCCAAGATGATTAGTTACTTAGCACAGTATTTGTTGGTAGCGAATTAAAGTGATGGTAGCTTTAGAACCAGTAGGAAATATATTATAAATTTAGTGTATATTCCGTGAATTTAAACAAAATAACAATATAAACGCATATTTACAATTACTTGCTTACCGAGCGATATCAAATAACATCTTGAATAATAAATTATTTATAAAATTAATATGAAAAACAAGACAATATCCTTGCAACACAGCTTTTATGCATTTATTGAATTAACAAACTTTATTATTTAAAAGCACCTTCTCATTCTTTAACCATTATTTATCTACCGTTTGTTGCTAAGAATTATTATACATGCAATTGTAAATTATGAGTTGCGTAACTAGTAACAAATTAGTTCAAATATGACTACAGGAAAAAATCAAAGTCAGCATGTACGGAACGTATAATCTTTTGTGCACATTAATTTAGTATTGAGAGTTACATATAATTATGAACACGAAACGAATGTGCACATAGAATTATGTGTTTCATTCATGCTGATTTTGGTTTACCCTTCCTCCTGTATATTTGAACTAGTTTGGTACTAATTGCGAAAAACCTAATAAAAATTTCAACCAACGTTGCATGTTGCCTAGAACTTAAATGGCATATTTCAGCAAATGAGACGGCATAATTTGGCTTTCAAATTTTATAAGATTTTTCCGTATAGGAAACTAACATAGACAAGTCGTCAAACAGAAGTGGTCTATTCACATTCTATCCAGAGCAAATTGATTCTGCCATCTTTAATTTCTTTCAAACGTCGTTAAAAATGTGTTTCAGTAACTATTTCTACTTTTACCCACGAAAGCATGCGTAAATTAGAGTTCATTAAAATAGTGGTTATTTTACCAAATTTCCAATAGAAACATGTAAATAAAAAATTCAAATTATGTGATAATCTGTGTAGATTTTGCAAATGGATTATATTTCGCTTTTCAAAATTGTTCAAATTGTTAGTTAATGTAGAAATTTTAATAATATTAACAAATATTGTAATGAAACAATATTAACTTCGTCGAGATTAATGTTATACAAATAAAGAAAAATTGATTTTGTTGGCGGTAATAAAAATTATCTAAATAAAGATTTTGAGGTTGAGATAGTGACCAATTCGCTTCAAACTTCTGTTTTAAGCAAAAGACCATGTCGTAAAATTTACTAACTTATATAGTTTATGTAGGGAAACACAGTAATATATGCGGCTCTTACCTCTAGTAATCTCACGAATATTGTACTGGACTGGAAATGCTGCCTGACAAATTTTTATGTAGTTTCAAGTCTTAACATTTTGCATATTTTGCCATATATATAGACAATACAATTAAACAATCGTTGCTTGCGCGTATAGGGATAACAATTCTTTCGACCAAGTTTGCGAGCTTGACATAAACACCAATTACATTGTATTTAACCAGTTGTCGAACAACATAACAAAACTACCGCCAGCCGCAACGCACTGACGCGTTTCGACCTTCCATGATCATCATCAGTGTACGACTTCAAACTGACCACCGAGGATCAAACCGCATTGAATATATATGGAATTCAAATTTAGATATGCGGCTCTCACTTCTAGCAGTCTTGCATACATTGAACTTGACTGGAAATGTCGGCTGCACAATTTCTATGCAGCCATGAACATTAACTGTTTGCAGCTTTTGCCACATGAACATATATAGGCAAAACAATTAAACAATCGTTGCTTGCGCGGATAGGGATAACAATTCTTTCGACCAAGTTTGCGAGCTTGACATAAACACCAATCCCGTTGTATTTAACCAGTCTTAAAATATAGTTTAACTACAGTCAGTCAAACTTACTAACAAGTTTCGGCCTTTCATAATCATCATCAGAGTACGACGGCAAACTGACAAACAAGGATAAAATATGATGGTTAATTCTATACCTTTTATACATGTGGCGAAAGCTGCAAAATATCAGGTGCGTGACAGCATAGAAATTCTGCAGCCGTCATTTTAAATTAAAATTCGAATTATTCGAGATTTCTGGAGGTAAGATCCGTATATTTTATTTTGCTTGGCATTGCAAATTAACCTGCCTTGGTAAGATTGCTGACGTACTCTGATGATGACCAAAGAAATTCATAACAAGTCAGTACGTTTGTCTGACAACATCAACTTTGTGCTGAACAGTTTCACGCGTTTGGATTGAGAAAACACGCAAAATTCCTCCTGATATAGACTGTTTAGCTATTGCGGATACTTTCGCAACTTTGCCAGATGTATTTAGTCCAAAATGATGCTGATGTTGCATTATTTTTTTCCCCGGGTAGTTAAAATTTCATAGCGCATTAGCAAGCAGTTACTTTCGTATAAATCAACACTAGAAGGCTGCAAGATTGCAAGGAGCTTATGTTTCACATTTCTCTTTAGCAGGCATTGCGTTGCATGGAAACTTCGTCTGTGTGCTGAGCATCCGAGTAGTGACTTCTTATTAATTCATCGGCAAAATATTTTTTCTTGATAAAGTTTTCCAACGAAAGTTATTATTTGCAAAGTCCGTAATACGCAATTTAATAAATAAAAGAATTTCTTGCATGATTGAAATATTCGTATCTCCATTGCCATATATACATGTAAGTAAGTTTATGTACAAATGGATGTGATAAAGTCCATTCTGAAGCCAAAGTACTCTGTGTCTCACCAGATAATCTAACGAGTTCTCAAAATTGTTTAATCAACTACATATGAAGTCAGAAACTAGTCTCCATTAATCGATTGATGCCTGCAATTCAGTTCCGTTTTGGATCTTATTAATATCAAAAATCGATAATGAGCAAGAATATGTGCAATCACCATGTCAAGAGTCAACGAATACTTCGAAGCCTAAAGAACAAACTTGCATGGCATAAATTACATCAGAGCACACTGAAGACATCAAATCAAGCCTCCGCCTAAGAGTTTAATTAATTTTAACGTAGATGACGTCAATTTTGACGGCGGGTGATGTGCATTGCTATGTTCAGAGTATTTAAATTCTTACATGAACAGGACACTATTTTCAGCTTGACTGTCTTGTTTGTAGCATGATTAAAGTTAGGCATTTTATTCTTTTATGTACAGAATATTATTTTCATTTAATTGATGTTCCTAATGCTCCAGTTCAAGCTCAATGCCGGAACATGTTTCATCTGCTTGCATAAATCCGGCTGCAATTTGTTTATCCATAAGGCTTCGTATCTGGCTAGCTCCATTTTGTTATTGCATTTAGGAACCACTTTGAATGCTACGTCTAGAGAACATACGTGCGATGTTTCGACGATGTGTTGCGCAATTGCAGTCGTGTATTCACCATTTGATTTAAAACAGGCGTTCAAGTTGCAATGTTCTCTCATTCGAGTAATTAACCGTCTGGTCGATCGGCCTACGAAAGTTGATCGACAACTTGCGCATGTATATTGGTAAATAATATTTGATATCGACATTAACAGCTGTTTCTCTTTGATTGCTGGTAAAGGCAAGTGTGTTACCTTAAATAACACTCGTAGTTTTGCTGCATTAAATGTGCGTGTTAATGCCGCTTCAACTTTCTTTACAAATCTCAGCAAAAACTAACAATTTTATATTGTAGAAAAGGCAATTCATCCAGTAGACTGTTTTCTTCCTTATTGGGAACTCATCCTGTACTGACCAGAATTTTTCAAGGAAAGGGCTCCAACCTGGGCACGTATACTGGTATTCTAACCACTGAGCCTCCCTGCCGCACGCCACATTACACTCAATTTTCAGTTTTCTATTAAGTAATGTAAATTGGTTAGTCTATTTTTCCTTTAGGTGGAGTTCATATGGCATCCATTTACACTCAAAGTTCCAACTATCCATCCCCAATCTGTCATTACTGAACAGACACCACACTACATGGGGAAGTGATATTGAAATGAACATTTATATAATTAAACGAACATTGGTTGCTCGGGCGGTGATAACAATTATTATAATCAAGGTTGCGATCTTGATTTAAGCATCTGACCCATTAATTACTTACATATGGCGGTATAAACTAAGAATTTTATAGTGTAGAAAAGGAAATTCATCCAGTAGAACGGTTTCGTACTTATTGTGAGCTCATCATGTACTGGCCAGAATCTGCAGCGGACAGGGCTCGAACCTGGTAACGTCTGCTTCGTAATCTGGTGCTCTAACCACAGAGCCATCCCGCCGCACACTACACAAAACAATTTTCAGTTTTCTATTAACTAATGTAAATTGGTTAGTCTATTTTTCCTTTAGGTGGAGCTCATATGGCATCCATTTAGACTCAAATTTCCTACTAACCATCCAAAATGTGTCATCACTGAACAGACATCACACTACATGTGGAAGTGTTATTGAAACAAACATTTATATAATTTAACCAACAGTGGTTGCACGGGCGGGGATAACAATTATTATAATCCATCGCAACCAATGTTCGTTTAACTATATAGATATTCATTTCAGTACCACTTCCACATGTACTGTAGTGTTTGATCAATAATGACAGATTAGGGTTGGTTAGTTGGAACTTTGGGTGTAAATGGATGTCATATGACCTCCACCTAAAGAAAAAATAGACCAACCAAGTTACATTAGTTATTATAAAACTGAAAATTGAGTGTAATGTAGTGTGCGGCAGAGTGGCTCATTAGTTAGAGTACCAGCACACGTGCCAAGGTTCGAGCCTTGTCCGTAGTAAATTCTGGCCAGTACATGATGAGTTCCCAATAAGGACGAAACCGGTCTACCGGATGAATTGCCTTTTCTACACTATACAATTCTTATTTTATACTGACATATGTAAGTAATTAATGAATCAGGTGCTTATATCAAGATCGCATCCTTAATTATTATAATTGTTATCTCCGCCCGAGCAACCAATGTTCGTTTAATTATATAAATGTTCATTCCAATACCACTTCCCCATGTAGTTTGGTGTCTGTTCAGTAATGACAGATTGGGGATAGTTAGTTAGAACTTAGGGTTTAAATGGATGTCATGAGATCCACCTAAAGGAAAAGTATACTAAACAAGTTACATTAGTTAGTGTAAAACTAAAAAATGTGTGTTGTGTGTGACGGGATCGCTTACTGGTTAGAGCACCAGATTCCGAATCAGACGTGCCCAGGTTCGAGCCCTCTCTGCGGTAAATTCTGGCAAGTACGTTATGAGTGCCCAATAACTACGAAATCGGTCTACTGGATTAAAATGTCATCCAAGAACATAATTATACTTTTGGTTTTAGTGGAGTCTTATCCACATGATTATTTTACAAATAATGAATAAAGATATTTGCTTTTGGGACCGACAGAGGTTGATCCATTGAAACGCCTCGAAGTTGCTTATAAAATTCTTTCATAAATGTAAAATAAGTAGAGGACATACATATGCACAAAATCTTCATGACGTGCCCAATTGTCATTTTTCTTCCTTCTAATATTAAGGAGTGATCAACTAGAAAACGTCGAAAACTGCCAAAGGCCTCAGGTACCGGTATATTCAATATACATAGATACTATATCTAAACTTGCTAATCTATACTTTTCATCTAGTACACATTTATTAACAATTTCAATCAACTGATAGGTGTTTAACAAGGTATGTTCTAATTAGTAGGAATATTTTCATATTCTATGACACATAAACTTAGATATTAATTGAAAATACCTGATATAGTCACATTTAGTTAGATGAACATAACAGTTATGTAAATGGACACACATGTGACACGCAAATATCTAGTGAAAGATTAGTCTGAAGTATAAATATTATGGTCAGAGGAAATACCGCGCTCGCTTCATTAGTTTGTTTTGTAAAATTATTGAGAATGGACCAATTGAAGAAGGCAGACGAAATATTCTGTTAAAGAAAAAACTACTGGAACAGAAAAACTGCGTTAGTCAAAACGTAGATCAGGGAACCTAGCATTCATTCTACTGATGGATAACGTTACATTGGGATTTCGATGGAATTCTTTCTTGCACATGCTTTGGAGGATGTTATCAAAACTAAGTTGCAAAATGTGTAAACCAAATTTGCGTTATTGAAGTAAACACCAATCCCATTCTACATAATTAATCGTCAAACGACATGGCAAAATTACTGTCAGTCACACTTGCTGATGCGTTTCGACCTTCCATGATCAGCAACAGAGTACGACGGAAATCCGACTATCGAGGATCAAATCGCAATGCAAATATATGGGAAGCAAAATTATTTATTCAATATTGTTCGGCAACTGGTTAAACACTATGGGAATGGTGTTTACTTAAAGCTCGCAAACTTGATTTAAAGAATTGTTACCACCATCAATGATTATTTAAAAATATGTAAACGAGAAAGCGCTCAACTGTCTCTTCAACTTTGTATCGTGAGTGCATATACGCAAGTTTCGTATCAGCAGCGCAAACATTCAAAACGGGTTTTAATACATGATTGGATATGTATTTATCTATTAAACGTGGAAGGTGACCGTTAATAAGAAATCAGCTATACGCATAATACATATCAGACTTCAAACAGTCTGTTGAGCAAATGCGCTACTTCCTGTTATGCATCGTTTTAACTACTTCTTTTCATTTTCATTGGGCAGTAGCTGTTAAAATGTAAATACTCGCTGTCCATGTTTTCATATGGAAAAAGTGATTTGCGCAATGTGCCATCAGTTTTACATTTGAGCGACACACAAATAAAAGCTAAACTATCATACTCTTCGTTTTCAATTTGAAATTGAACGCTTGGATGCAATTCCAACGTTATTTTCAAACAAGCAGCTCATAGGAAGCTTCAAAGTGAAGGGACAAATGAGAACACATCAATCAATGCCACATCAATTGTGCATCTGGAAATGTAAGAGATTCAAGATTTTACCGACCTACGAGTGCTATCAATTGTCCTTAACATGCAATATGCGGAAAAAGAGCATTCAAATAAATATATTGGCCTTGAAAGAGCCCAGAGCCAAACCCAGTCCTATGCTATCTTTCTGTTTGTATAATTGATAATTAAACATGTCATGAATTTCTGAACAAAAAACTAAAGTAATTTCTCTATCACCGTTTCGCTTAGTGTAAAACTTTCTAAACTATCCCGGAAATAATGACTTACAACCCCAATAGTTTCTTTTAAGCGGACGCTAGTAAATAACAGCTTAACATATAACACACAATGATTATTAACATTCACTTTGGTTCTTTTGTGAACACACTGAAATGAATCTTTCAAACAGAGAATAAATAATTGATCTCGCATCGGATTTAATACTATGTCGCCAAATGATACATAGGCGTATTTTTTCTTACAGTAATTGGCTTCAGCGGAATACCGTGTTTGTGCGTATTCGGTAAAGCGTAAAGTCGCATACATTGTGCTCCAACTGTTTTAGGTTGTTTGTTTTCGGCATATATTATCAGCCCGTCTTGCAGAACGTAGGATTTCTCCTTCGAAATTACTTTAGCAGCTTTTTACTCTTAATACCAAATTTAAATTTTTGATCAGGAAGCAAGCAATTAATCATAGAAACTTATTCATCATCATCCATGACAACCAAGCAGAAACTTTTGTCTGATCAAAGATTAACACGATCGCGGTCATTAACTAATTCTCGTAAAGCATCCGTGTGTGCTTTTCTCAACGTAGATTTAGGTTATTCTGACCAATTTTGATATTGGTGGCAAATGCCATCCAGATTTAATTCAGACCATTCTTGCCTGTCAAAATTATTTCATTTTATATCAGACAGCTGATTGATTAGTGATTAACACTGCTTTCGTTTCTATAGGGTTTCCTTTTGCATGAATGCGCAACGTTATTTCTATAACCAAGAGCCTCAATCTCTAACGAAATCAGTTACTTCGCCCACTGCCACACTTTTTGACATAATATATAGTGGGTAAAGGGGTTTGAACCGGCTCCTACTAACGAGTCATCAGTAAGCACGAACTGCAATTTTAAATTAGATATTAATCTTCTTTCATGCTGACTGGTTTATCCTTCTGGTCTTATTTGAACTAATTTGTTACTATGTGTGGAACACCTAGTACTTTATTCCACATATATTATTTCTAAATAACAAACGATAAATAACTATTGTATATTTAATTCAATGATGACATGATTTACGCGAAATTTGATAACTGATATCAATTAAGGCAAAAGTATATGGATTTCCTGGAGTGAAAGTTCTTCAAAAGTAGCTTTAATTCTCAATTTTGGTGAAATTAGCATTTCTTGACAGGATGGCTGTACACTTTAGAGATCAATTATCTTGGCCACCTGCGTCAGTTCCGATTCCCGAAAGCATGTCTGCATCAACAGTGTGGAATGTTAGTCCCGAAGAACCATCCGAGTTAGAAGTACGCGATGCAATCCTATCTCTTAAGCGCCGCAAAGCCGCCGGCCCCGATGATCTGCTTCCGGGATTGTTTAAGGATGGTGGCGATATAATTTCAGGAGCGTTGATGAAACTTTTTCATACTATATGGAATAAGGAAACCGTACCATTTGACTGGAACGAGTCGACCATCATTCCCATCTTCAAAAAAGGCAATCGTAATTCGTGCGATAACCATCGTAGTATAAGTTTGACTCCGGTCGTATCAAGGTTATTTGCTTCGATTATCCTACGTCGTCTTAGCGCTTCACGTGAATCACATACAAGAGAAGAACAGGCCGGATTCCGCGCAGGACGAGGTTGTATAGATAATATTTTTACGTTAAGACAAGTTCTCGAACAGAGACATTTATATCACCGTCCCACAATAGCCGTCTTTCTAGACTTCAAGGGTGCATTTGATTCGGTGGATCGCAATGTTTTATTCCATATCTTGTCGAAAAGCGGTGTGCCCACTAAATTTGTTAATATACGAGCTCTCTACACAAATATTTCTGGTCGCGTTAAGGTTTACAACGAATTAACGCATAACTTTACAACCAGCAGTGGTGTTCGTCAAGGTTGTCCACTTTCCCCATTTTTGTTGAATATTGTAATCGATGCTATTATAAACAACACTCTCTCACACATTCAGGACGCTGGAGTTGATGTTCTCCCGGGAGGTAAATTAGTTGATCTTGACTATGCGGACGATATGATGCCTCTTTAATATAAGATAATGTTACAGGATCACCCACCACTCACTCCAACGTTGCGACTGCAGAATGAAGATCTTGACAGTCGACAGGTTTACATATCTTGGGAGCTCTATCAATAACGTAGGCAATATGTCCGACGAGGTGAGAACACGGATCGCGAAAGCTAGAGTATCTTTCTCGAACCTTCGTCCTTTATGGAGAAACGCGAATATTTCACTTTGCCTCAAAGGTCCTGTTTACAATGCATCTGTACGCGCAGTCTTACAGTACGCTAGTGAAACTTGGCCTCTTAGAGTTCATGATTTGAGACGCTTACAGGCATCCGATCATCGCTGCTTGAGAAGTATAGCACATGTTGGTTACCAACAACGAATAACTCACGTTGACATCCGTAGGCGTATTTTTGGATCTGACAATAAGAGCTTTTCGTTAGAAAAAAAAGTCTCCATCAACTTCGTTGGCTCGGTTACGTTTGGCGTATTGCCTCATTTCGATTGCCCAGTAGAGCTCTGTTCTCTCATCCAACACTAAATTGGCGTAAGAAACAAGGTGGGCAGATTTTGACATGGCAGAAACAATTGAATTCACTTACATCCAAATTGGGTAGTATAGGATCCACTCTCTCTACCCCCTTCTCTCTCTCGTATATTTCTCTAAATATTTGTCTAAATTCAGTTATATACGTTTATCGCTCCTTATGGTTATGTGACAGTGAAACATTAGTCACTTTTGACTTATGTAAGGCTAGACATGATGATGATGATTTTTTGAAATTGTGTTGGTACTAAGTAGAAACTCGGAAAACATAGTATTGATACCATGTGCCTATTCGGCAACCGGTGATGGTATCAGGTACTGACACAATAGCCAAAGTGTTGGTACCATTTGCAGGCTCGGTATGTATAATATACGTAGTGAGTTTGCTTTTAAGTTGCGTTGTCGAAGTTTCCATTTGAAGTTGGCTTCAATACTACTTGATTACACATTCATATAGAAGATTGTACCATCAAGTTTTTTCACGTTTTTTGACCAACAATGTAATGGGTTAAGGCTGTAGTACCAGCTGCTACTGATGATTCGCCGGTAAGCACAGTGCGCATGTGTACATGAGTCTATGCATTCCATTCAGGCTGACTGGCTAATCCTTCTGGTTCTTTTATTGGCAAATTTGTTACTAGCTACGCAATTCCTAATACACAAAGGCATATATATATATATATATATATATATATATATATATATATATATATATATATATATCTTCTATAGAGGCTCCTAACCTATTCGTGTCTGAGAACCCCATAGATGCCAAATCGCTTTTAGACCTAAAATTTACAGCAGAATCTGATATATTTATATTTCCATTCGCCTCTGCTAAATTCAATTCTGCAACATCTTGCACTAACTTGCTAGTGTCCTCAAATTTAATATCAGCACCCATATCTATGAAGTTTAATTATTAAATCGACACTTAATGTTAGGCAAATCAGAATGTGAAACCTGTCTCGCGCAAAACACCCAAACAAATAATCTGGAAGGAGATATACGTGAACAACAGAAAGTCACTTCTATGTGTGCTTTAATAAAAAATACAAGACGGTATAAGCAAATATATATTGAATAATTTGATCAGTCTTGAATGAAGAAAATGTGATAATTGCAGCAGATCAAAGGAAGATACAACCAGTCTAGGACCGTGACGCTCGAAAACTCAAAATGGCGCACAATTCAAAGTCAAGTATTTAAACAAAGAATGTTCTGGAAAACAAAAGAAAAAATTCTTTTTAAATAAAATTCGTTACAAACAGCCAAAGTGGTTTAAATTTATCAGTTAATGTTACTTTAATTTTGGCGGAGGATTTATCTTCCTCCACATACTGGACCTTCTGAACAAAAGACAGCTAGTAATAGACGTAATCATGATTCCTCGGCTGACGTTGCACTCTTCCAGAACGAGTTGTGCATAATGGCGCCCCTGAAGTCGTCATTGCGCCCGGTACAGTTGACACTGGTTCTTCCGTATCATCTGGTATAGCCAAACAGTTTTCATGTTGTGAACTGGTAGAATAAGATTTTGCTATATTAGACAACGCGTCTTCTGAGTTCTGCATTTCGTTATGTGCCTGTATGATGGGATTGCACACATCAGATTTGCCCATAGAACGACGGTTATTCAACGCATCTGTTAATTCAGTCATACTGTCTATCCAGATAAACTTGGGAATGCAACGATCCAACGTAACACAATCCTCAATGCCATTTATCTTTATGATGACATTCTTGCCAATCATCCTCTTGACCTTGTATGGTTCTTTGTAAAATGGTGTCAGGCAATTCTTCCTATTTTCATTAGTTACATACACATGCGAAGCCGATCTTAGATCAGACGACACATAACATTTGGTTTTTGCTTTTCTAGTCTTGGTCGGAGCCAAACGACACATCTTATCTCTAAGTGGTCCTACGAACCAATCTACATAACTAGAAGCCCAATCAAGACTACTTGGAGTTTCTATTAGAAGATCTCCAGGCAACCTTAATGGTTCTCCATAAACCAGTTCTGCTATTGAAGTACCTAATTGTGCCCTATATCTGTTGCGCATGGCGAGTAGTACTATAGGAAGATCGTGTATCCAGCTTGTTCCACTAGTACACCTTAATGCAGCTTTCAGTTCACGATGTAGCCTTTCTACCATCCCATTCGCTCGTGGGTTATACGCGCTAGTATGTATTATAGTGGTTCCCATGATGTTGAAATAAATTGACTACCGCGATCACTAGTGACCTTTTCCGGAACACCATAACGCGATATCCAATTATGTAGAAACGCGAACAAGACTTCTTGCACTGTCATGTCTTTTAAAATCGCCACTTCGAATTGACGACTAAATCTATCTCCCATAGTCAGCAAGTATTTGTTACCATTTACTTCGCGCATTTCGACAATGTTTATATGTACGTGTCTGAACCGTCCAGTTGGTATCCCAATATTCTTTATCTCGGTTCTGGTATGTCTCCACACCTTACACGTTTGACACTTGGCACAGGCTCTTAACCATACCCGTATGTCTTTAGACATGTGCGGCCATACGTATCTGTCGTTGATCAATCGAATGGTGGCTTTAATGGATGGATGACCCATGTCATGTAAAACTTGGATAATCTTGGTCCGTAACTCCAACGGCACATATGGTCATGGTTGACTTCTAGACGTTTCGCATAACAATCACTTGCCACTTATGAGTTTGCAAACATATCCTGGCCTATTGGGCAAAACTAAAGTGAAGGGATCCGATCCTTGCGCTTCCTCGATTTGACTAACTAATACAGGCATCGAATTATCTAAATTCTTCAACGGACTTTGAAATATCAGCTCCACATCGGCTTCTTTCGGTCTGCTAAGTGCATCGGCTACCACATTCTCCTTACCAGCAATATGAAACACAGTGAAATGTAACTCTGCTAACCGTGTTATTTGGGAGTATACTCTACGAGAGTAATTAAGCCTAGCTGCTTTACCAAGTATACTGATCAATGGCTTATGATCGGTCAATAACTTAAACTTATGTCCGTCTAAGTAATGCTCGAAGTGTAGAATTGCGGGATATACTGCCAGAAGCTCTTCACCAAACGTATCATAACGTTTTTCTCGATCATTAAGCTTACGGCTATGAAACCTAATCGGTCTTACTATGTCCTGATCTCTTTGCTGTAGCACTACCCCTAATGCAACATCTGAGGCATCTGTGATTAGTTCGAAAGGTTTTTCCCAATCTAAAGGTGCTATTGTGGTTATATCACTTAACATTCCCTTGGCCTTTTTTGAATTTTTCTGGGTCTTCCGGACTCAAGATGATAGGCCAAGACTTCTTGATCGTGCTCTTTTCACGAGTGAGATGGTGTGTTAACGATCCAAGAATTCCGGCTAGACCTGGAATGAATCGACGATAATAGCTGATCATACCCAAGAACCTTCGCAACTGGCGTACGGTTCGGGGTTCCGTTACGTCCTTAATAGCTTGGACCTTATCTTCCAAAGGTTTAATTCCGTCTTTGGAAAGTATATACCCAAGGTATTTAACTGAAGAGCAACCTATATTACTCTTATTAGGTTTGACCACTAATCCATATTGTTACAGCCTGGTCAAAACCGTTTCCAAATGCGTACGATGTTCATTTCATGAGCGACTAAAAATTATTATGTCGTCTATGTATACCCTCGCAAATGGACAATTCTGAAGGATTTCTTCAGCCAAACGCTGGAATGTCTGACTAGCGTTCTTCAAACCAAAAGGCATTCGAAGAAATTCATGTGATCCCCCTCCTGGAAATCTGACTGCAGTGAGTGGTATCGAACTTTCCTCCATTGGTATCTGATAGTACGCTTTCTGGAGATCTAAAGTTGAATAAACCTCATATCCCATTATATCTCTGAGTAAAGTACTCTGGTTAGGGAGAGGATAAGAATCACCCTTCGTCACTGAGTTTAATAGACGATAATTTCCACAAACCCTCCATTGATCCGGTTCAGGTTTGGGAACTACCACTATTGGGGAAGCAAAATTGGAATTTGACCTTCTAGAAATCCCCTCTTCGCGCAATTAGTAAAATTCTGACAAAGCAATCTGTTGCTTGTGTTGTGCCAATGGTTGAGCCTTTGGTGAACAAGGCAACGGAGCCACCAATTCTATCTGGTGTTCTACTCCTGTCTTCAAACCTATCCTTTTGGCACTGAAAGGCTGAAACACTGCTAGGTGCTTCTCGATTATATCGGCAAAGTCATGTGCGACTGATGGACGAGGTAAAAGAACTGTTCTAACTGCCGACGTGTTAGACTCAGTAGGTGTTGACATCCCTTCGCCTTCTGCGATAGTCCCAGCTTTGGGGTCTAATGTCAGTTTGAAATGTGTCAAGAAATCCATGCCAATGATATGGTCCTTGTCATCGGCTACTAGAAAATTCCATCTAAATGAAGATTTCTGGCCTAATGTTACCGACATTTCTTTCATCCCTTTCACTCCTATCGGACTACCGTTTGCTTCTACCACGTCTGACCTAACTATGCTTACATCAGCATCCGTATCGATGAGAAATTCTAATCCAGATAATTCATCTTTTATAATGAACTTGTTGCTGGTTAATCCGGCAATGTTTTCCAGATATCCGCTTAGTGAGTATAGGACTCTCTTGTCTTTTGTATCGATGCTAACTGGTCCCGTCGCATTTTTATCCTTTGCCTTAAGTATGCCTTTTAAAGACATATCTGGGAGTCTTTGCAATTGAACCCCCGCTATGGCTCCTACTAGCGGGGGTTTTATGCTTTTCCCGGTGATGGATTTTTCTCTACTGCTTTTGTGCTTCCTTTCCATTTGGTTCCACCTAATCGCGGGTATATGCAATTTTCACCCTGGCACTTCGCACTTCTTCCGTACTAGCAATGTGCCTTACACCATCCACGTGGCCCTTCGAAGCGTTGACGCGAGTGAATCTCTCGACGTCTAGTATACCTATCCTGACTCTGAAGTTGCGAAATGTCACGACGTAAACTAGCAACTTCTCTACATAAGAAACGCAAGGTTTCTTGTATGGTCAGGTTGTTTTCGGCATCTGCCCTGACTGGCTGCACCATGACAGCATGTACTTGTGGTTCCTTTTGTTTATACACCCTGTCTAACCCTCTGAGTTTTGTTGGCCAATCAATGCTCATAGTGTCAAATACTTCCAATGTGGTTATAAGCCTAATTGGTAGCTCAGCTATGAAAATGAATTTGACTACATCTCTGGATATATTCAACCTGGAAGCTTTTGTGCAAAGGCGTTCGGAAAATTTGGACGGTAATTGACACCCCATTTTTTCTAGGCGTAATAATTCGCACATTTGCGCCGATCTTCCAGGCTGATATCTCTGTTGAATTTCAGCCATTAGTAACTCAAAAGCATTGTACGGTTTTTCTTCCACAGTTCTGTCCCTGAAATTTTCCAAGGCATTTCGGAAATTTTCAGGCAATGCCATCCATGTTGCAACAAATTTCTCCATGGGTTTTAAAATATTATAAGCACTAAATATCATTTGGGCATCTCCGACCCAACTTGAATGTTTCTCAGGTTTATAATACGGTAGATTTAATATTCTTGGACTGGCGCGGTTGGTAAATTTTGTAGAGGCTCCTAACCTATTCGTGTCTGAGAACTCCATAGATGCCACATCGCTTGTAGTCCTAAAATTTACAGTAGAATCTGATAAGCTTATATTTCCATTCGCATCTGCCAAATTCAAACCTGCAATATCTTGCACTTACTTGCTAGTGTCCTCAAATTTAAGATCAGCATCAATTTCTGTGAAGTTTAATTATTATATCGACACTTAATGTTAGGCAAATCGGGATGTGAAACCTGTCTCGCACAAAACACCCAAACAAATAATCTGAAAGGAGATATACGCGAACAACAGAATTATTAAATTACCTGTTCCAGAACGTCCCTTCTATGCGTGCTTCAATAAAAAATACAAGACAGTATAAGCAGATATATATCGTGAATGTTGATCAGTTTTTAATGAAGAAAAATGTGATAATTCCAGCAGACCAAAGGAAGATGCAACCAGTCGAGGACCGTGACACTCGAAAACTCAAATTGGCGCACAATTCAAAGTCAAGTATTCAAACAAAGAATGTTCTGGAAAATAAAATTAAAAATTCTTTTTAAATAAAATTCGTTACAATCTGCCATGGTGGTTAAAATTTATCAGTTAATGTTACTGTAATTTTGGCGGAGGATTTATCGTCCTCCACACTTCGCACCAACAAACAATATGTAACGTTTTAATCGAATAATGTCACAATTATCGCGAAATTTGATTACTGATATTGATCAAAATGAATTTCAATGTTTTCCTTTGGGTTCTTATATCCTCGAATATATCATGTCATCAAATAAATATTTAAAATTTATATTTACATCAGTTCAATAGTTATTGGGTTCTGCATTATTTCCATTATTGTTATGTTGTGCGACAGGTTAAAAACAATGAGATTAGTGTCTTCATCAAGCTCGCAACCTGATTTAATGCATTAGTTCCTATATTGTCTCATGATTTCGATTCAATAAAATTATGGCGCACATATGATGAAAAGCCTAGAATATGCAGTTACCTATGTAATTATAAATCTTAGCGTTGTCTTTCAACTGATTAGCGCAGAACAGGCCTCGCAGATAGTTGCAAGATAACAAGCAAGCACCCGGAGCTCCACAGTACCGCCTACAAATCAGAACGTTGCAGGAGTCATTTTTAGGACCAACAATATCTACTGGCGAATGATCCATATTTAGCATGATTGTAAAATCATGTACAGCAATTTACTCATCTGTAACCACAATTTTTAAAAAAATTTAAAATGACCTCAACAAAACTGAGTTGAAATATCTACAATACAACAGTGGCCCTCTCAAATGAAGTCACTTGTTTCCATATATGTTAAGTAAACTCAGAAACGGAGTAAAATTGTGATTTCTTTATTCCTGTATTTGTTACATTATAAATCACAATATCAATACTGGGTTTAACCAGAAGTCGATTCATTTTTTGTTTCAATAATATAAATCGAGAATTATTTGGAATATGAAATCAAAACTATAATTAAAAAGCCTGATTATCCAACACAGCGACAAATAGTTATTTCATCATTGGCTATCTCATTGACTGGAATGTGAGGTTCTATATGAAGTAGATTTAAAAGCAACAGGGAGATTAATCGCGATAGCTTTTTACCTGATGAAACATTACATCAGATGCTATACATAGATAGGTGTACACACAAACTCAAACGTGCACGCATAATTCCTTTGTTAATGATCAGGTCATATATAAATTCCCTTTTTAGACAACTGAAACCCATGTTCGTTTAATTAAGTTAATGTTCAACTCAATACCACTTCCCCATGTAGAGTGGCTTTTGCACTATAATGACAGATTGGCGGTGGTAAGTTTGAACTTGAGGTCTTAATGGTTGCCATATAAACTCCACCTAAAGGAAAGGCTAACCGAGGACATTAGTTAGTATAAAACTGGAAATTGTGCGTGGTGTGCAGCAGGGTGGTTAGAGCACCAGTATCCAAGGCAGACGTGTCCAGGTTCGAGCCCTATCCGCGGTATATTCTCGACAGCACGTGATAAGTTCCCAAAAAGGAAAAAACAGACCCTCGTGAGGAAGCGCATTTTCTACAATATATATTGCTTGGTTTATACTGGAAAATGTATGCAAATAATTAGTCAGGTGTTCATATCAAGATCGCAACCTTGATTAAAGTATTCTTTACTTGTTTGGTAAAGATATCAAAGCAGTTTCTGTTTGCTAAATCAAAAAATGAATGATAGCCATTTTCAGATCCAGTTGCAAATAGGATCGCTCTCGAAATATGAAACAAAATGTTTGAGAAATGAAATTTTCCGCTCTGGTGAATGTTTGCATTTCACGCGTTGTGCAGCATTTACATTCATTGCTGTTTTGCATAATTCTTCCGTTTGCCAGGTTAAGTTTTGCACATTGCTCTCTAAAATTTTTCTTGCACTAAGCTTCAAACTTGGGTGCAGCTAGACGGAGCTGCCTGACCGGCTAGGTCAGCGTAGAGCAGTGCAAATATGTATCGAACTGACTGTTTCATCCTCATCATCACCATCATCATTGTGGAGGTTAATTTAATTATTGGACACCAATTAACTCCTCATATAAAAATAAATCAAATTTTATTTTTGGACATTTGATGTTATCGCTGGTTTCTTAAAACAATAATCTATTTTTTGAAAAAATATTGTAAATTTTTTTGGAAGTTCTTTTGTTCATATTGTCGAAGTTTTGGACTTGTCTTGTGGAAGGAAAAGAGAGTTTTTACTGAGTTTCTGAATTGCATAAGCGGGACACTGCGTGGTTCCATCTCCGACTCTTTGTGAATAAAACTTTGTAATCTTCTCGTCGTTTTTTTTTAATTATCAGCGAGAAGAACCACAAATTTGCTTTGGGTAATTAAAGTGAATATTTGTTTTAAGGTCTCAATCATTCCAGTTCAGTAAATTTGTGGACATCAGCGTATCCGGGTAAGCTTACTTAATTAATATAATATATAAATTACAAGTAATTTAATAATATCATGTCTGGTTTATTAAATACTGAGGATAAAGAGCAGTTGGCTAGTGGACTTAAGGATTGTAGCTTAAGAGATAGTTCAGAGGAACTTAAGTGTTCCAAGATAGATGATCATTCCGCATATATGGATTTTCCGGGCCTGGCATCCAAGAGATCCCCATATGGTAGTGACCTAAGAGCATCTACAAAAAATGGCGACTGCGCCAGGATCCTTTATGCGGAAAGATATGATGTAGATGATCGTTTTTGCCGCAATTCTATGGATAGCAATGTTAAGCTCATCATGTACAGACCAGACAACCATTCTGAATGGGTCGAAGAAGCAAAATTTTATTTTAAACTAAAACGGATGACCGACCCTATAGAAAGGTTTGCCTTGGCCTGGTGGTGCTTACCTGAGCCATTAAAAAAGAATCTGTTTAGACTCCAAGGTATGCATATTCGTGGCATACTTAAATCATCGAAGTTAGGTTCGGAAGCTTCGATGGAAGAGACGCGCGGTAATAAAGTCCGTAAATCTGTTAGATTTCGGCTGACAGGTAATCTTAAAGAATTTGCTGGTTATAGCAACAATAAGTTCGTTATAACTGATGAACTTAGCGGCTTAAATTTCTTAATAGACACGGGTGCAGAGGTGAGCATAGTTCGATCTGATGTGGTGGAAATTGATAGCCCCACATTCGATTACCAACTATGGGCTGCTAATGGAAGTCCAATTGAGGTTAAGGAAGTTAAAGAATTGTCAGTGTCATTGGGGCAGAAATCTCCATTTACGTGGAATTTTCTGGTCGCTGATATAAAGGATAACATCATTGGGATGAACATTTTGATCTATTTTAATCTCGCTTTAGATCCCAAATCTAGGACCATTGGACAAAGCACTGGGATAGTGACTTATGCTGAGACTGGAACCTCAGTAGTTAGGTCAGTGAGACTACCCAGACCCGTCGTCGCCGATGACTTGGCGGATGTCATCGAAAAACACCTGGCCGTGTTTCTGCCATTCAATGCTAAACGCAAGGGTTTAAAGACAGGCATAGAACACCACATCGAGTTGGTGGAGCCACTACCTTGTTCGCCGAAGTCTCAACCGTTAGCACAACACAAGCAGCAGGTTGCTATTGAAGAATTTAAGCGGTTGAGACAAGAAGGAATTTGTAGGCGTTCAAATTCTAACTTTGCATCTCCAATAGTGGTTGTTCCCAAACCTGAACCAGGTCAATGGAGGGTTTGTGGTAACTATCATCTATTGAATTCGCTAACGAAGGGCGATTCGTATCCTCTACCGAACCAGAGTACTTTGCTCAGGGATATAATGGGGTATGAGGTATATACAACGTTAGACCTGCAGAAGGCGTACTATCAAGTATCTATGGAGGCAGAATCTATACCGCTCACAGCAATTCGATTCCCTGGAGGAGGATCGCATGAATTCTTATGTGTGTCTTTTGGGTTGAAAAATGCAAGTCAGACATTCCAGCGTCTGACAGAGGAAGTTCTTCAAGACTGTTCATTTGCTAGAGTGTATATAGATGATATCATTATATATAGTCAATCTAGGGAGGAACACCGGGAACATTTGGACATCGTTTTGTCTAATCTGGAACATTATGGAATGTTAGTGAAACCAGAAAAGTGTAGGATTGGTTGCTCTACCGTAAAATATCTTGGACACACCATTTCCAAGGATGGAATCAAGCCCTTGGAAGACAAGGTACAAGCAATCAAGGATGTGCCAGAACCTAGAACTGTACGCCAGTTGCGTAGATTTTTGGGCATGATTAGCTACTATCGTCGTTTTATACCAGGTTAACCTGGAATTTTGGGGTCGCTAACTCGACATTTAGTTCGTGAACGGAGCACGATCAAGAAGTCCTGGCCTCTTAATTTTAGCCAAGACGACAAGGCAAAATTCCAGAGGGCCAAAGATCTGTTAAGCCAAATAACCACATTAGCACATGTGGATTGGACTAAGCCGTTTGAGCTGGTCACAGATGCTTCTGATGTAGCCATAGGAGCAGTGTTACATCAACGGGAAAATGGTATAATCAAGCCGATTGGATTCTATAGTCGGAAACTCCAAGATCGCGAGAAGCGATATGATACGCTTGGAAAGGAGATTACTAGCAGTTTATTCTGCAGTGTTGCATTTTGAGCACTACCTAGATGGACATCAGTTTATGATATTAACTGATCATAAACCGTTGTTGAGTATCCTTGGGAAAGCGAATAGGCTAAATTATTCTCGGCGGGTGAATTCACAAATAACCCGACTCGCAGAATTTGATTTTACCATTAGTCATATCTCAGGAAAAGATAATGTGGTGGCAGATACTCTCAGTAGACCAGACGTATCAGATGAAGATATGATTCGTTCAGAGTCACTCGTATGCTCTATTGTATCTTCTAATGATTTTGTCCAGCAATTGATGGAAGCACAAGGTCTTGATCCTTTAGTAGCTGTGTTGGAAAAGAATCCTACATATACACGCAGGAAGATTGGAGATAAGTGGTTATTATGTGAAATCTCCAGGAGCCAACCTAGACCTTATGTACCGTTAGAATTAAGGTATAAGGTAATTCAGCAGCTACATGAATTCAGTCATCCTTCCATTAAGGCAACTATCAGGATGGTCACTGATAGATATGTATGGCCAAAGATGTCGAAAGACATAAGAGCCTGGGTAAGGACATGTGCCCGGTGTCAAACTTGTAAAGTTTGGCGTCATACCAAAACTGAAATTAAAACGATTGGTATACCAGCGGGTCGTTTCATGCATGTTCATATTGATATAGTAGAAATGCCTGAGATTTCTGGCCAAAAGTATTTACTCACGATGGTCGATCGATTCAGTCGTCAGTTTGAGGTAGCAATCCTGAAGGACATGACAGCTCAAGAGGTCTTACTTATGTTCTTGCATAATTGGGTGTCGAGATATGGTGTACCGGTAAGGGTAACTACTGATCGTGGTAGTCAGTTTATGTCTGAACTGTTTATCAGATCATTGAATACAATGGGGATATAAGTAAGACACACATGTGCATATAATCCATGAGCTAATGGAATGGCTGAGAGACCGCTGCACCGGTGGATCTAGTTGGATACATGATTTGCCCATAGTTTTGTTGGCAATGCGAAACAGATACAGAGTTCAGTTAGGAACATCCATAGCAGAACTTGTTTATGGAGAGCCACTGAGGTTACCTGGAGATATTCTAATAGAAGCTCCAAGTTGTCTCGATTGGGCCTCTAGTTCAGTAGATTGGTTTGTTGGAGCATTGAGAGATAAAATGAGTCGTTTAGCTCCAACCAAAACTAGAAGTCCAAAGTCCAAATGCTATGTATCTTCAGATTTAAAGCTGGCATCGCATGTATATATAACTAACGAAAACAGACAGAATTGTCTGACTCCATTCTATAAGGGGCCATTTAAAGTCAATCATATGACTGAGAAAAATGCATTTATAGAAGTAAATGGCACTGTAGAATGTGTAACACTGGATCGCTGTATTCCACAGTTTATTTGGACGGAGGAGGAGACTGAGGAACAGTATTCACCGAAGTATCCAGAAGTTGAGTAGAGATGTGACTCAGAAATTGGTGAGAAAAAGGCAGAGTCGAATAAATATGGTAAAGAAGTAAAGATTAAAACCAAGACAACTGAGAATAAAGAACAATGCGATATGAATATGAAATCTGGTGAAGTACCAGCACAACTTGTTGAAACTCGGTCTGGAAGAATCATCAAGAAACCGAAGAATGAAGACTACATCATGTATGTTTAATCATCTTAAACATGAGGGTGTATGTAGAGGTTAAATTAATTATTGGACACCAATTAACCTCTCATATAAAAATAAATCAATTTTTATTTTTGGACATTTGATGTTATCGCTGGTTTGTAAAACAATATTGTAATTTTTGAAAAATATTGTAATTTTTTTTGGAAGTTCTTTTGTTCATATTGTCGAAGTTTTGAACTTGTCTTGTCGAAGGAAAATGAGAGAGTTCTTGAACTGAGTTGCTGAATTGCATAAGCGGGACACTGCGTCGTTCCATCTCCGACTCTTTGTGAATAAAACATTATAATCTTCTTGTCGATTTGATCTTTTTAATTATCAGCGAAAAGAACCACAAATTTGCTTTGGGTATTTAACGTAAATATTTGTTTTAAGATCTCAATCATTCCGCTTCAGTATCCTGTGGATATCAGCGTATCCGGGTAGGCTTACTTAATTAATATAATATATAAATTACAAGTAACTTAATAATATCATGTCTGGTTTATTAAATACTGAGGATACAGAGCAATTGGCTAGTGGACTTAAGGATTAAAGCTTAAAAGATAGTTCAGAGGAACTTAAGTGTTTCAAGATAGATGATCATTCCGCATATATGGATTTTCCGGGCCTGGCATCCAGGAGACTCCCTTATGGTAGTGCCAAAAGGGCCTCTGCATATCTATCTTTAGCATTTAAATGAAATGACAATTTAAATTTCAAACATATATGAAATACACAATGTTTTAAACATATTTTAATGAAACGAATTTTATCCACTTGCCTTTCTAATTGTTTCCTGATGTGTTGATAGTGATTTTGCAGCTTCACTGACATAGCACCGTATTTATTGCTTATATATGCTTTAAAGAAAAAATTTTGCTCGAAGGAGAATAGATTAATTACTTTTTCCTTGTGTGCAACGCAAGGTGTTTGCATCAATTGTTCTCCTGATTGTTCCAGATATTTCGACTTCCCCTTTCGAAAGTCCTTTTCAATTGAAAGCGCATCACATAAACAATTTGACATTCAATATGCCAGGTGGAAAATTTAGTTTTAACTGTCCTATTTGTACTTATTGTTATATCTCTTAGGCATAACTGATTTTCCCCTAGCTAATTGTATGACAAATTAGTTTGTGGATGTGTCTGCATGTGTAAACAAATCGAAATGAAATAAAAATGATTTAATAACAAATAATGACGACTCACTAGATAAGCGTATGTCATGCCTGTTTGTTTTTATTTTCGTTTGTTTTTAATTGAGGAGTAATCAACTACTGCATGTGTACACTCATCCCAGTGAAATTACAGCGATTTTGCAACATCTAAATATTCATTAGGTAAGCGTATGCTATGTCTGTGTATTTGTGTGTATGTGTGTGAGTGTTTGCTTAAGACTGAGAAATAATCTGCTACAAGAAATTACTGGCACGTGTAACAGTCATTCAAGTGAAACTAAAATGATAAATGTCACATCCTATTTGTATAGAACTTCCTTTTATCGATATTTGATAATAAGTCTTCTGTAGATCTGAAGTTCAACAAACCTCATATTTCATTTTATCTCGGAGCAGTGTGCTCTGGTTAGAGAAAGATCAAGTGGCACCCTTAGTCACTGTAATTAATAGACGATAGTTTGCACAAACCCGTCATTGTCCCGGTTCACGTTTGTGAACCGCCGCTATTCGGGATGCAAATTTTGAATTTGACCTACTCCAAATACTCTCTTTATGTAATTGGTAAAAGTCGGCTACTGCATCCTTTAGCTTGTGTTGTGCCAAATGGTTTACCTTCAGCAAACTAGGCAACGGAGTCTCAAACTCTATTTGATGCACTTCTTCTGTCTTCTCGACTGTATCAGCAAATTCTTCTGCGACTTTGGGGCGGAGTAAACGAACTGATCTTACAACTGAAGTTCCGGACTTAGTATGTGATAACGGCCCGCGTCTTATTCAATTGTTCTGGATTTGGGATTCAATGACAGATTGAAACAGTTTAAAATATCCATCCCAATGATATGGTTCTCCATGTCGGCTACCAGAAACTTCCACTCAATGAAGTTGAGTTTTAAAATTGCTTCATACTTTTAACACATATCGGACAACCATTGGTGGCACATAGTAGATAGTCAAATGTGAGACAACCTGCTTCCAATACATCTCACTTAGCGATGCTTAACTCAGCATCAATAAAAAACTTCAGACAACTCAACTCATCTCGAATGTTGAATTTAATATTGGAAAGCCCCATTCATATTCACAATGTACCTCATGCCTTCCGCGTTACCATTTATAACGATGGTGCGAGCGATTCCCTCAACGCCTAAATTATCTATCTTGACCACGAGATTGATTTTTATTCTGAGCCATACTGTCAATTTGTCGTTAGATATTCTTGACTTGTTTTTGAATAAATCGCGAACCTCCTGTATGTTTACGGGAGCTTCTTTATTTGCTGCAGAATGACTGAATCTTATGTCACACCATAAAAATTTGGTTATGGCAGCCTGCACATGCTGACAACCATCTGAGTTAACTTGTCCAATAAAACATCATGGTTTCAAAGACTATTATTTGGCTCAAAATATGCGTTGTAGCTCAGCTGTATAAATAAAATTCGTTAAATCTTGAGCAATATTCAATCCAGAAGCTTTTGCACATATACGCAACATTTCACACATTTTTGCTGAATTTCCGGAATGATATTTCCTTTGAATTTTAGTCATTAATAAGTCAAGGGCATTGCGCAGTTTGCCTTTAAATGTTTTATCTCTGAAGCGGACCACAGTCGTCCTAAAATTCTCGGGTAAAACCATTCATGCCGCAACAAATTGATCACTGAGACAAAATAATGATAAACTTTAAGCAGCATTTTGGCAGGTGCGGCGCCTTTTGAACGTTTTAAAATTTGTACGGTAGCAGAATAATAAAATTTATACTGACACGACGTAGAGGCTCCAACACTATTAGTTAATAAGAACCCCATAGACGCCAAGTCAGATTCAGTCTTAATATGCATATATGAGTCTGATAAGTTGGTTTTCTCTTCCACATCTATTAATTTCATGTTTACGATATCTTGAGCTAAATTATCCGTATCCACCATGTTAATCACACTTAAATATATATTTGATTAATCTAGTAATAAGCGAAAGAGTGTGTGCCTCTTACGTAACACCACACCCGAGTCAATAAACAAGAAAAAAAATTAGACGCGAAAATCAGAATTATTAAATTACCTATTCCTGATTTTTCTCAATATGCCCAATTCAAAACACAAACTAGTAATAGGATTATATTGTGAATATAAAGATTCGTAAAACCAAAACTGAGAAAAAAGGTCAAATGCAGCTTGCTAGAGAAATTCACGCCAGAACAGTTACAGAAAACAGAAACTCGAATTACGCACAATTGAAAAGTGTATATGCTGCAAAGTATTTAAACAAAGACTGTTCTAGAAATTAAGCGAATATTTTATTTTTTAATAATATTCTTTTCAATCAGCCACAGTGGTTTAAATTTATCAATAATTGTTACTTTAATTTTGTCGGAGGAAATATCTTCCTCTACATACACCATCTTCTCAAAAAAGGACATCTAATAATAGACGTAATTATTGTTATTCGGCTGACTTTGAACTCTTCCTGAGCGAGTTGTGCATACTGGTGTCCCTGTCGTCGACGTTGTTCCCTGTTCGTTTATCACTGGTACTGCTAGTTTGTCTAACGTTGATGGGGTATTTTGATCTTGTAGCTTGGTAAAACATGATGTCAATGCCTTCAACAACGCGTCTTGTCAAAGTTGATGTTTTGACTTTTTTGCCTACACAATCGGATTGCACACATTAGACTCATCCATGAAACGATTGCCCTTCAACTCATCTAGTAATTTATTCTTATCATCAATTCAGATAAACTGGAGAAGGCAACGATCCAAAGGTACACAATCCTTATGGCGATTTACTTGTATGACGACATTTTTGTCTGTCATCCGCTTGACCTTATATGGTCCTTTGTAAAATGGAGTCAGTCAGTTCTTCCTATTTTAATTAGTGGCATAAACATGCGAGGACGATTTTACAACATAGGGCACATAGCATTTTGTTTTTGTTTTCGTAGTCTTTGTCGGAGCTCCTGCAAACAAATCGACATGGCTAAAACCCAACCAAGACTACTTTGTATTTCTATTAGATTCTCAGTCATTCTTAATGGTTCTCCATATACCTGCTATTGAAGTTCCTAATTTTGCCCAATATCTGTTACGCATGGCAAGTAATACTATAGGAATACCGTGTATCCAGCTTGTTTTACTAATACACCTCAACGCAGCTTTCAGTTCACGATGCAGATTTTCAACCACCCCATTCGCACGTGGATTATACGCGCTAGTATGCAATACATTTATTTCCATGATATTGAGAGATCTTATTAAAAGCTCTGACATAAATTGACTACCGCGACCACTACTGTCACTTACAGAAACACCATAACAAGATACCAAATTATGTAGGAACGCAAACAAGACCACTTACGCTGTCATGTCCTTCAAGATCGCTACTTCAAACTGGCGACTAAAACGATCAACCATTGTTAGCAAATATTTTTGACTGTTATCTTCAGGCATCTCGACAATGTATATGTGTACATGTCTGAACCGTCCAGTCGGTATCCCAATATTCTGTATCTCGGTTATAATATGTCTCCACACCTTACAAGTTTGACACTTGGCTCAGGCTCTTATCCAAGCCCTTATGTCTTTAGACATATGCGGCCATACATATCTATCAGTAATTAATCGAATGGTCGCTTTTATGGATGGATGTCCCAAATCCTGTAGATGTTGAATTATTTTGGCGCGTAACTCCAACGGCACATATGGCCGTAGTTGATCTCTGGACGTTTCGCTTAACAAATGAATTGTCACTCAGAAGCTTACAAACATATACGGGTCTCTTTACAAAAACTAACTTAAAGGGATCCGATCCTTGCACTTCCTCAATTCGATATACTAAATTGTTAGGAGAATCATCTAGATTCTTCAATGGACCTTGACGAATCAACTCGGCGTCTGCTTCATTCGGTAGGCTAAGTGGATCTGCTACCAAATTCACTTTATCTGCAATATGAGAGACAGTGAAATCGCACTCTGCTAATCGGGTCATCTGAGAATTTACCCACTAAGTGTAATTAAGCCTCGCGGTTTTACTAAGTATGCTTATCAACGGCTTGTGATTTGTCAAGCAGTTGAACTGATGACCGTCTAAATAATGTTCAAAATGTAGCATTCCAGCATATACATCAAGAAGCTCTAAACCAAAAATATCACAAAGTTTATCTCGATCGTGAAGCTTTCTGCTATAATACAAAATTAGTTTTATAATATCCTTGTCTCTTTGCTGAAGCACCTCTCTCCATTGCAACATCTGAGGCATCTGTAATAAGTTCGTATGTCTTATCCCAATCTACAGGTGCTAGAGTTGTTATGTCACTTAGTATTGCCTTAGCTCTATAAAAGTTTTCTCGGTTATCCAGACCTAATGTGATAGGCAAAGGCATCTTGATCGAGCTGTTATTACGTGTGAGGTAGCGTGTTAGCAATCCTAAAATTCCGGCTAGACCGGGAATGAATCATCGATAATACCTGATTTTGTCCAGGAACCTTCTCAACTGGCGCACGGTCCGGGGCTCTGTTACGCTCTTGATGGCTTGAATTTTATCTTCCAAAATTTAATTCCGTCTTTGGAAGGTATATGTCCAAGATATTCAACTGGAGAGCATCCTACTTTGATCCTTAATTGTTTGAGCATTAATAAATATTATTCCAGTCTGGTCAAAACCGTTTCCAAATGCTTACGATGTTCATCACGTGATCGACCGAAAATAATTATGACGTCTATGTACACCCTGGCAAATGGACAATTCGAAGGACTTCTTCAGCCAAACGCCGGAAAGTCTGACAAACATTCTTCAACCCAAAAAGCATTCAAAGAAATCCATACAACCCCCTTCCTGGAAATCTGACTGCGGTGAATGCTATGGTACTTTCCTCCATCGGTATTGAATAGTACGCTTTCTGGAGACCTAAAGTTTAAAAAACCTCATGTCCCATTATGTCTCGGAGCAGAATACTCTGGTTGGGGAAAGAATAAGAATCGCACTTAGTCACTGAGTTTAATAAAGGATAATTCCCACAAACCCTCCATTGTCCCTGTTCAAGTTTGAGAAATACGGCTATTGGGGAAGATAAATTGTAACTTGACGATCTAATTAGTCCCTTTTCGCGCAATTGGTGAAATTCAGACACAGCAATCTGTTAAATACAGTTTGTTGCAAAGAACTAATATATATGCAAGTATGTATTAGGTGTTGCGAACCTAGTAACAAATTAGTTCAGTTGTGACCAGAAGGATAAACCAAAGGCAGCATGAACAGAAAGTATAATCTCATGCACATTCGTTTCGTGCTTACTGGCGACTCATCAGTAGGAGCCGGTATTACGCCCTTTAACCACATTAGTCTAGAAGATTTTACCGTCCTATTATTCCACATTCTTTGACCAAATATATAGTGGTTAAAGGGCGTAATACCGGCTCCTACTGATGAGTCGCCAGTAAGCACGAAACTAAAGTGCATGAGATTATACTTTCCGTTCATGCTGCCTTTTGTTTAACCTTCTGGTCACAATTGAACTAATTTGTTACTAGTTTCGAAACACCTAAAACATACCAGCAAACTGTTGCTTGTGTCGTTCCATTGGTTGGGCCTTTGGTGACCAAGGCAATGGAGCCACCAATATTATTTGGTGTTTTATTCCTGCCTTCAATTCATTTCTCTTGGCACTAAATGGTTGAAAAACTGCAAGGTGTTTCTCATTGATATAGGAAAAGTCACTTGCGAATAGAAGACAGGGTAAAAGCACTGTTCTAATTGCTGAAGTGTTAGACTAAGTGCGTGCTATCACCCATACGCCTTCTCCAAAGGTCCTAGTTTTGGGATCTAGAAATCCATCCGTTGATATGGTACTTGACATCGGCTACCGGAAAGTTCCACTTAAAGGAAGATTTCTTTCCCGAGGTCACCGACAGTTCTTTTATCCCCATAACTCCTAACCGGTTACCATTGGTGGCTCATAGTTGATAATCAAATGTGGGGCAATCTGCTTCCACAACATCTGAACTAAATATACTTACTTCTGCACCTGTGTCAATAAGAAGCTCCTGACCAGTCAATTCATCTCTAATAATGAATTAATTTCTAGATAATCCGGCAAAAATTTCAAGATCTCTGCTCAGGAAGAATCTAACTGTCTTGCTGTCTGCATTGGTGCTCTTCACTATTGTCGCATTTTTCGGTTTTGCCTTAAGTATGCTTTTTATAGACACATCAAAGGGCCTTGAGAATAGAACCACAACTACGGCTCCTACTATGGGGGATTTTATACTTTTCCCGGTGAGGAATTTCTCTCTACCGATTTTATGCTTATTTTATCCGTGAGTCCACCTATTTTGTGGTCTATTTGTTAACGTGAGCCTTCAAGATGCCAAACCCGTGTAATACTTGCTGTGTCTGTAGTAGTCTAGTCCTTGCTGATCGATGTATAACCTGGCTTAATTGGGTTAATCTTTTCCTATTCGTTTATCAGATTCAAACCTAGGACTTCTTCAACCCAACTATTAATTCCCTGGAATATAAAATTAGCCTCCATATTAAACACAAATATACATACTTAATTAATTAATAGACAATAGGACTGTTTTTTTATAGGCAAAAGTGCGCACCTAAATTTTGATCTAGAAATAAATTAGACACGGAAAACAGAATAAATAAATTACCTATTCATTAATGTTCCCAATATGCTCGAATGTGAACTAGCAAGAATATATCATGCGGATTGAAATTGTGAAGTTGCTAATGGCTACTACTGTAGAGGTTAAATTAATTATCGGACAGAAATTTACCTCTCATATAAAAATAAATCAATTTTTATTTTTGGACATTTGATGTTATCGCTGGTTTCGTAAAACAATATTGTAATTTTTGAAAAATATTGTAAAATTTTTTGAAAGTTCTTTTGTTCATATTGTCGAAGTTTTGGACTTGTCTTGTGAAAAGAAATGAGACAGTTTTGATCTGAGTTTCTGAATTGCATAAGCGGGACACTGCATGGTTCATCTCCGATTACTTTGTGAATAAAATTTGTAAATCTTCTCGTCATTTTGGTGTTTTTAATTATCAGCGAAAAGAACCATAAGTTTGCTTTGGGTAATTTAAGTGAATATTTGTTTCAAGGTCTCAATCATTCCAGTTCAGTAAATTTGTGGACATCAGCGTATCCGGGTAAGCTTACTTAATTAATATAATATATAAATTATAAATAATTTAATAATATCATGTCTGGTTTATTAAATACTGAGGATACAGAGCAGTTGGCTAGCGGACTTAAGGATTGTAGCTTAAGAGATAGTTCAGAGGAACTTAAGTGTTCCAAGATAGATGATCATTCCGCATATATGGATTTTCCGGGCCTGGCATCCAAGAGACCCCCTTATGGTAGTGACCTAAGGGCCTCTACACTACACGACAACAGAAAAATCTATAGGAGTCAGGCGCAAAATACCGAAAACTGAAATCACGCATAAAACCCGTTTATGTATTCGAAAGAGCCATACAAAGGATGATCTCGAATCAAAAGAAATATTTTTCTTTTTAAACTCGTATTATTTCTAATGAGCCACTGTTGTTGAAGTCTATCAATAAATTGTCACTTCTTTTTTGTCGAAGAAATATCTTCTTATACACTGAAACCCTTAATTAAAACGTTTCGGCTCTTTTCATGGCATTATTTTTTTTTAATTTCAGAAGAGATTTCTGGCGAATATTTCATAAAAATAGGGCTGATTGATTTTCGCGGAGTCTTATGCTAGTGTCGGGAAATTGCGGAAACTATCTCAGATAAATTTTACTGTTATATATAAATATGCTGAAATATCGAAATCAGCTCTTGCGTTTGAGTCATTTCTGTCGGAATACCGTTATCAATAAAATGAAGTTCTTGAGGTATTGGTTCGTTTCATTGCATGTAATTAAATCTTTATGAAAAAGTTAAAAACTATGTTTCATATTTTTAATACCAATATGTTATTTACCAAGAGGCTCTCTAGTTGCACGTTTGAAAATATCGAGATACAAGTCAAAATTAACATAGTGTATGGATGTATGTGGCGGTGGCTAATAATTATTTCTCCTGTATTAATGTATGCGAGTCATTGTAGGAGCTGCTCTGTTTCCTGATTAAGTTAAACGCAAAAGCGAACTGTTCAAGGAGAAAACTACAATACCTATAATATTTAACTATCGCACACAGATTATTAGAAATTTATGGAGGATTTTACTGATACTTTACGTAACACAGAGATAAAAATTAGGATTAGATATTCTAGAATGTTAGATATCTTTCTCATATATGTACTGTCCATAAATAACACCCATGCAACTGTGATTTATCGTTTGATAGTCATTTCTAAAATTTAATTTAATGAGAATCGGCTAGAATTACTTAATACTGGTTTGAACACGTCTACTTAGATGAGCGTCAAAAGTAAATTTAATTATAATTGAAAGTGCCTTACGTCAGGAAGAACAAAGGAGGATTGTCGGGTCTTGGTTATACCAGACTCTAAATTCGTTAGCATCATAATATAATATACCAGCAAGAAGGATGACATTTAACGTTATATATTACCGTTTATTTAAAATATTACTTTGATTTTTCTAACTATATTTATTTTTCTGACTCCTAAGTATTTATTCTGATATGATTTCGCGACTGATGTATTTACATTGTCTGGCACAAAGCAAGAAGATTACACATGAATTCTTCACCCGCGCAATCAATTATTGTTAAATTGTATTGTCTATATATGTATATGTGGCGAAGCTGTAAACAGTTAATGTTCGTGACTGCATAGAAATTGTGCAGCCGACATTTCCAGTCAAGTTCAATGTATGCAAGACTGTTAGAGATGTGAGCCGCATATCTTAATTTGATTTCCATATATATTCAATGCGGTTTGATCCTCGATAGTCAGTTTGCCGTCGTACTCTGATGATGATCATGGAAGGTCGAAACGCGTCAGTGCGTTGCGGCTGGCGGTAGTTTTGTTATGTTGTTCGACGGCTGGTTAAATACAATGGGGTTAGTGTTTAATTCAAGCTCGCAAACTTAATTTAAAGAATTGTTACCACCACCCGCGCAATCAATTATTGTTAAAACGAAGAAAATTAAAAGAAGAACGGTTATATAATAAATCTATAGAATGGTCGCAACTGAGCTCAGTTCGATAATATATTGTGTAGCGTTTACAACAATAAACATTTATGTACACGAACGGGTCAAATTAGATTTTTGATTGATTTGAGCTGATAAAACTGATATACAAATATGATATATTTAAGACCAAAATAAAGCGTTCGTCTCTAACAGTTTAATATTCATCACACTTGACTGGGATATAATGAGAGATGTATTTCAATTACGATGGATTTTATTTTCAGTGTGGTTTGATTTCCGTTGGGTAATTTTCCACCGTGTTTTAATGATGATCGGGGAATGTCGAACATGTCAGTACGTGTGATTGTCTATAGTTTTGCCATGTGCGGCAGGTTTATCACAAGCCTGCAAACTTGTTTTAAATAATAGTTTCATTCTTAGTTCGAAGAATAAACCCAAAGTTTCCTTAGTTAAAGATCACCGTCAACGTCTTAAACATAATATATTTTCTAGAAAAATTACCTGTTATATGTTTATGTTCATGGATGGAATTGACTTACGGTTTTAATATGCCATGGGTATTAACTTTGTTTTTATTTCTGTTTTGCAGTCAGATTGAAGCACAGAATATTGACAAGTCATTGTTTAATGAATATGCTTTTTCTGTTGATCAATTGATGGAACTGGCAGGATTCAGCTGTGCTGTAGCCATCTCAAAAGTATGTTTGTGCTTTTTATCTATATTGTCAACATAAATCATCTTATTTATTTATTTTTCTTTAAAACTGAAATGTATTAAAGCAGGTTACGTTCATCTGCAAACTTTTATTCAGACTGATGTTTCTACTTTTAGTTCTATAGAGCATACAAACACACGTAGCAAATGGACAACTTTGACTCGCGCGTAAATATTTCTAGAAAAACCTATGCGTTTAGTTCAGAATTGATCAGCCTTTCGCAGTGTAATTTTCGCTGGATTTCTACAGGTTTTCCGTCCATTATAGTGTGTAATTATTATGCAGTTCATCGTAGTGAAATGACGGATATCTCGAATAATAAATTCTGGCCATCAGATTACTGGTCGACGTTTTTTATGATTCCAAAAATCCACTGGTGTTAATTCTGTAAGCGTTTCTCTCGGACAATTTCTTTAGAAAAGCAATCGGAATTCATTAATTACATTTGGCAGTGGTGGCAAATTGAAGTGCGTACGCATCGAACGAGTCGGCTCTAAACTTTTGTTTCAGAGTAATACTCCATGGTGCTCAGTGACCTAAACCATCTCGCGCCATCTCTCATGTCGTCATAACAAAAATGTTGGCAGTATACTTGACTTGAAGACATTGGCTTTAGTGTGTATTAAGACAAATCAGTGATTCCGGAATATTTTAACCTATTAAACATGATCAGATTAATAAATGCTAATAGGTATCTAAATCTAGGCAGGTACTGATGCGTCATACGGCAACGGAAAATCCAGGTAGTCGAATTCATTATGAATAGTGGCACTACGCCGAAAACCAAAATAATAGTTTTGTAATCAAGAAAGACTACTATAATACTTTTTGAGGCATTTCTATTTAGAAAATACCGAATAGGCACTTCCTGAGCACTAATACTGGCTATTTGATGCTAATGGAGTGTCATCGTTCGGTTGTTCGAGGCCAACTAGTCAGTAACTTCCGCCACCGGTCTTCACTTCTGGGAACAATTTCACATCCTATTCAAATACAATGGGAGAAAGTGTGTAACTAATTCGAGCACACACTTCAAGTAGACAAATTGTGGTTGGTATGTCACCATTAAGCTTAGCTTCCCATATCATTCTACTCGCCACAAAATCAGAAGCAGTTGATTATAACAGAAAGTAACGATTTGTTAAATCAAATTTGCGAGCATGAAGTAAACACTAATCCCATTTTATTTAACCAGTCTTCGAACAACATAGCAGAACTATCACCAGTCGCACGCACTGACGCGTTTCGACCTTCCATGATCATCATCAGAGTACGACGGCAAACTGTCTATCGAGGATCGAACCGCATTGAATATATATGGTAATCAAAATTAGATATGCGGCACTCACCTCTAGTAGTCTTGCATACATACAGACAAGTAACTATGCTGGCTTGTTGATAGCAGTGGCGTTAATCGACAAGACAACGGAATGTGTGATTTCGGGAAGCGCATCGTCTTCCTTTTCGAAATCCTTCCTGATGTTCCTAATTCGGTACTCTCGCTCTATATAAATTACTTTGATGATAATAGCAGCGTTTTTATGCAGCTTGGAGCAATGATACAAGTTTTATTGGTTGCAATGCTAGCTTAATGTTTTCGTGGATGGGTACTTTCAAATGGATCAATTGGCTCGTGTCTGCACTTATGAACTATAACTTGAATAATTACGATTTAAATGTCATGGTTTACATAGGCTGTTCTGTTACTAGTACGACAGCGAGCGTTTGAAATCTCAAATGGTTATATCTTTGTGACTGTTCCGCGTGTTAAATAGTTTTATGTGAGCAGAGAGTAAACACGATACAGGTATTATTATCGATTGGAAAATAGACGTTTGAGTAAGTTTTCTCATTACGTTGTATATAATTTTTTGTACTGCTTTTGTTATGGTATCCCAGTAGAAGGAAGAAGGCATTCTCCACGTTTGAAACCATTACTAACGCAGCTAGTCAGGCTGAATACGGGCGGCTGTATACTATGAATTCACTTATTACCATATTGTAATAAATCTGTAAGGGGTTAAATACCAAAATTCCCATTTTAATAGCTAACGACGCTACAATTTCTGTAAAGATGTCGGTGATACAATTATACGATCATTGATTTCGCTGGTAGTGATAACAATTCTTTAAATCGAGTTTTCGATCTTGAAATAAACACAAATCCCACCGTATTTAACCAATTCTCGTACTCTGATAATGATCTTGGAAGGTTGAAACGCGTCAGTACGTGTGACTGACGGTAGTTTTGCTGTTTCGACGGCTGGTTAAATAAAATGGGATTGATGCTTACTTGAAGCTCACAAAATTGATTTAAAGATAAATTTTAATCAAGACTGCGATCTTGATATAAGAACCTGACCCATTAATTACTTACATATGTCAGTATAAAATAAGAATTGTATAGTGTAGAAAAGGCAATTCATCCAGTAGACCGGTTTCGTCCTTATTGGGAACTCATCATGTACTGGCCAGAATTTGCCGCGGACAGGATACGAACCTGGGCACGTCTGCTTCGGAATCTGGTGCTCTAACCACTGAGCTATCCTGCCGCACACTACACTACACACAATTTTCAGTTATATACTAACTAATGTAACTTGGTTAGTCAATTTTTCCTTTAGGTGGAGCTCATATGGCATCCATTTAGACCCAAAGTTCCAACTAACCATGCCCAATCTGTCATTACTGAACAGACACCACATTACATGGGGAAATGGTATTGAAATGAACATTTATATAATTAAACGAACATTGGTTGCGCGGGTGGTGATAACAATTATTATAATCAAGGTTGCGGTCTTGATATAAACACCTGACCCATTAATTACTTACATATGTCAGTATAAACTAAGAATTGTATATAGTGTAGAAAAGGAAATTCATCCAGTAGGCCGGTTTCGTCCTTATTGGGAACTCATCACGTTCTGTCCAAGGTTTTTCGCGGATATGGCTCGAACCTGGGCACGTCTGTTTCGGAATCTGGTGCTCTAACCACTGATCCACAATTCTGCACACTACATAATTTTCAGTTATATACTAACAAACGTTTTTCGGTTAGCCTTTCCTTAAGATGGAGCTCATATGGCATCCATTTAGACTTGAGGTTCCTACCAACCACCCACAATCTGTCATTATACCACGATACATGGGGTAGTGGTATTGAAATAAAAATTTATATAATTAAACGATCATTGGTTGCGCGGGCGGGTATAAAACTTACCTTTCATCAAAGTTGCGATCTTGATTAAAAGTAATTGTTATCATAGCCGCGCAACCAATGATCGTTTAATTTGATTTAAAGATGCCAGTGATTTTTGAATGGTTGAAGGGCCTGATATCATTTTAATAGACATTTTTCAGGGCAAATATCTGATCAGTTTAAAAAAAATTAGAAGTCTTGACCTTGCTAGGAGATTATCTCATGGGTTATCACAATGATGTCCGTATATCACTTAGTTCCATAAGGCACAGCTGAAAACGTTCCAAGGAATTCACCTTTTGCGTTGGCAGAATGGTTCAATGCTGGCGCGAGCACACTAGCGACTCCCAGGAACAGATTTCGTACTTGAACCAAACGAGAGCGTATCGATCCAGTCTTTTAATATATTTTTTCGCAACATTAGAAGGACATGGTTAACATCGCACCTAGCTAGAAACTCTCGTGTTAAGAATTGACGTGTCACCACTTTCCACTTACTAGATGCGCATGATACAAATTATGAAATGCTCAATGTAATTAAATATCCTGGAGATAGTCTCTATCAACACTACCTATGTTCAATCCGTCAGTTGTGGAGGGCTGGTCGTGTCGGCTGGCTTTTACGTCCAAATAGCATCCTTAGAATTAAGCTATTTGCGCAGACTGGGAAAGACTGGTGGAATGTATTCTGCATCGGTAAAAGGGGTAGCGTCCCTGATTGTCTTTTCCCAGTTTACATTTTAATTCGTGTATTTGAGTAGGGCGTTTTACTGCGTTTACTAGCTGAACAGACAGCAATTACCGAAAGCTTTCTGCTCGGAGGTTATAATACTATGGCTTCTCGTTAATATCCATTCCCTCTTCCGCGGATCCCGACTTTTGGCTTAGTAAGTGACAACTACTTTTAATTTTAAATGTATAGTGTTTTTATTTTTTTCAAGAATGCGTTTCCGACCGGCCTAGTTTTCAATTTAGATTATTCGTCTCCTAGCTGT
This sequence comes from Eudiplozoon nipponicum, assembly GCA_029291075.1. Taxonomy (NCBI): domain Eukaryota; kingdom Metazoa; phylum Platyhelminthes; class Monogenea; order Mazocraeidea; family Diplozoidae; genus Eudiplozoon; species Eudiplozoon nipponicum. The sequence continues at coordinate 247,226 of JAQBSW010000010.1, forward strand.
TCCATAATCCAGATTATTAATTGCAAACATCTCTACCTGGGGAATTTTGGTCGTTTCCAATATAGTGAGTAAAGATATTAATAAGGACTTCTACCGATGAGTACCCAGTAAGCACGAAACGAAAATATACGAGATTATACTTTCCAAGCATTCTGTTTTTGTATAACTAATATATATATGTAGAACTAATATATATATAGAATAATATATATATGTAGATATATATATATATATATATATATATATATATATATATATATATATATATATATATATTTATGATATCCATGCCGTTTTAATTAACACAGTATTCTTATAATTAGGAAAACAACACATAAATAACAAAGTGGATAAAGGCCATTTATTTCGTGAATACTAAACATCTCTTATACAATCATACATATTTATACATTTTGGGTTTTCAATTGATTATGCTATTGGTAACAAATCTGACTCGTTATTACTGTTGTTTCTTGTTTTGACTAGTTGGTGAGTGTGTATGCGTTTGTGTTTGTGTTGTGTATGCGTGTTTGTATGTAAAGGTCATTCTCGCAGTATTGCGAAGTGATGTCTGAGATCTTGTCATTATTGTTTTGGTATCTTGAGAGTTAGCCATTTGTGCACATTGTTCACTGTTACATGTACAAGTGCTATTTTTCCCAGTATAGTTGATCGTTTCACCCCGCTGCGCAAGATTGCTATTTTCGCTTGGTAACAACGCTAATGTTGATTGCAATGTTAAACGCTCACATTGTTTGGAGACTTCTGTCATCGTATGCGCCTCTGTTATTTCCACTTCACATTGTTGCCAATCCGATTGTACGTTTGTTGATTCTAGTAGAGGGCCTAATGGTTCTTGGCTGGATACTAGTAGATTGTTGTTGAATTTTGTTATTCTTGGCCAGTCGATAAGGATATCATGTTGATGAAACTTTTGAATGTTAAGGTCAGGTGCTTGTTGTTTTATGTAAATATTTTACGTAAATATACTGGGAAAAATAGCACTTGTACATGTAACAGTGAACAATGTGCACAAATGGCTAACTCTCAAGATACCAAAACAATAATGACAAGATCTCAGACATCACTTCGCAATACTGCGAGAATGACCTTTACATACAAACACGCATACACAACACAAACACAAACGCATACACACTCACCAACTAGTCAAAACAAGAAACAACAGTAATAACGAGTCAGATTTGTTACCAATAGCATAATCAATTGAAAACCCAAAATGTATAAATATGTATGATTGTATAAGAGATGTTTAGTATTCACGAAATAAATGGCCTTTATCCACTTTGTTATTTATGTGTTGTTTTCCTAATTATAAGAATATATATATATATATATATATATATATATATATATATATATATATATATATATATATATATATATATATATATATGCACGTGTGTATTAGGAAGTGCGAACCTAGTAACAAATTAGTTCAGTTTTAACCAGAAGGATAAACCAAAGACAGCATGAACAGAAAGTATAATCTCATGCACATTCCTTTCGTGCTTATTGGCGACTCATCAGTAGGAGCCGGTATTACGCACTTTAACCACTATATATTTGGTCGAAGTATGTGGGATAAGGAGGGATAGGATATTGTACCGTCCTATTATCCACATTCATTACCCAAATATATAGTGGTTAAAGGGCGTAAAACCGGCTCCTACTGATGAGTCGCCAGTAAGCACGAAACGAATTTGCATGAGATAATACTTTCTGTTCAGGCCGTCTTTGGTTTATCCTTCTGGTTACAACTGAACTAATTTGTTACTAGGTTCACAACACCTAATACACACTTGCATGCTGTATTTGGTTTATCCTTCTGGTCATATTTGAATTAATTTTTAACTAGGTGCGCAACACCTAATATATAATTGCATATATATTAATTCTTCGCCACAAACAGTATCTGATTGTTTTATATCTAATTGAATAATGTCATGATTACTGCGAAATATGATATCGATCAAGGCCAGAGTGTATGGATTTGCTGGAGTAACAGGTGTTCAGAAATGGCTGTAAATCTCAATATGTGGTGAACTTTAGCTTACATTGAAATTCATTTTGTTGGTATCATCTACCTTTTCGGTACCATAAAGTTGATATCGGGTACCAACACAATATCCATAGTGTTGGTACCCTTTACAGACACGGTTATATATATATATATATATATATATATATATATATATAAATTACCTGATCTGCGTTTTAAACAGGCTGAATTCAAGTTGTTTTGCTTCTTGAAGATGTTTCGGCGGCCGTTGTTGGCCGGCTTCTTTAGTTCACCCATCATCGCAAATTTAAAAAAAACTAAACTTAGTTGGATGAACATAACAGTTATGGATATAAATATACACGCACACGTGGAATGCAGCTACCTAATGAAAGTTTGTTCTTTTTTAAAACTTGTGACGATGATGAACTGCAGAAGGTGGCCGCTGATGTCCATCGCAATATCTTCAAGAATCAAAACAACTGGAATTCAGCCTGTGTTAGTCAAAATGCAGATCAGATAATGCTTGTCAGTTTATCTTTCTACGTGTATAATTGCTTTTTGTGTCATACCGTGTGTATTGTGCAATTATGTTGACTTTTTTCCACCTAGCTTAAATTCGCTTCTCTCCTAATGATAAGTTATTTAGTAAAAATGTGACGATTTTCGATAAACATTTCCTGGTCTAATCAGTCCTTGTCTTTTTATTGTAACCAAATAGTTCACTCGTTCAATGAAAACATGAGTCATTGTTTAACATTTTTAAAGTCCTCTTTGCTATTTCTGTTGATTAGCAATATTTTTTGGCCTATCAAAAGTGTGTTAAAAAACGAATAGTTATTGCATTCAATTGATATATTATTATTCAGCCACTCTGGTCGAAATTAGTTAGATGAAAACAACGGTTATGAAAATGTACACACACACATATGTAACACGCGAATATCTAATGAAAGGTCAGTCTGAGGTATATAAATATTATGACTAGAGGAAATAAAACACTTGCTTCATTTGTTTCGTGAGATGCAACTGATGAAGGCCTACGGTAAGATGGGCCGAAATATCGTGCTAAAAGAAAATTACTGGAACAATGAAAGCTGCGTTAGTCAAAACGCAGATCAGGTAACTATCAAAAGTCTGTCTTTCACAATTTACTTGTCACTATTGATAAAAAATCTGTTACTATATTTTTCTATTTCATATTGATATTTATAATTCTATCAAAGTTTTTAAACATCATGTATTCTTATTTGATATTAATGCTCGATTTCGAAGACTACAGCACTATAATTTATTTTCGCTAGACAGTTTAGGCTCTTAAAGTCTCTTGGAGTGGTTTCTCTATAAATAAATTAATGACTATTATTAAATATGTCCAAATATTCTTTTGATGTTAACAATTTGTATTTTATTTGTTTTGAATGTGTGGTCTGAAGTAAAAAATAGTTACCCGGAATTTACAAACGTGAAACTGAATGGATGCGACCATTTATGTCGGTAAAACAAAAAAGTGATCTTTTGTCGGTTCTGTTGATGGCTACCATCATTGACCTGGCTAACACGCAGCAAGACTACTTTTTACATCTATCTACACGAGCCCTTTTGAAATCCATTGTAAGGAAGACATACTGGTGTACCCAGTTCAACCAACTTCTGATAAGTTGGTGATTGTTTCCCTCCGCAAAGTAAATTAATATACACTACAGGTAAAGCACAGGCTCAATCAAACGAACTGATCAGATGTTTCCGGCTGCCGGATTATGATTGAAAATTCCGTGTCAATTCGCCGTCCGTGCTCCACGTGTACCAATTTGAAGCTGTGACCTGACTTGACTACAATACGCGCCTTTAGGGAAACATATGCAACAGACAAATTTCGTGTAATTTCAGCTGATGATTCTCTGCATCACATTTGCATTGCTTGTCGACAAAGCTTGAACACGAGTCGGTTTGTCTTTTAAGTTCAAACCTAAGCGTCAATTAACCATCTGGTTTATCACATAAATTCGGCTACTAGTAGTCGTTGTGGTGAAATTAAGAGAATATTGCATTCATGCAAATGAATTTTGAGAAGTGATTGATGCCGGCCACGTGGCACCGGATTGCGGTTATGACTGAATGTTGTTAATCGCTTGGAAAGGGTTATGCGCATACTGTTTTAACAGTGCGAATTAAGCGACACACGAGGTCTAGCAAAGGCTGCTGGTAGTACACTGCGTGTTTTTGCGTGTTTTCTATTTCTTTACGTAGAAGGTAGCGTTACCGGTCGTATTCCTCCAACTTATTGTAGGAGTTCTTTCATGCTGGCAAGGTTTATACGAAATTCTTCGTTTGGCGGTTTTATGTCAGCACTGAAAATTTACTCCGACGAGTATGGGGCGTTATAAGTCCTTCCATAGAATCGTAAAAGTAGTAGCAGTTGTGGTAATAGTAGTTTTATATGAAATAATGTTATCCGGCTACGCGATAATTGGCCTTCTATTCTTGGGTTCCAGCCATTTACCAGAACTGCTTAGGCACTTTGAAAAGTGTCCATACCAAAGCAGCTGACGTTCGCAAAATAATGCATTTAAAAAGCAACACTGGAATGTGCTTAAAGATCAGCTTGAAGAAAGACGTTCATGATATTATTAACGTTTATATTGTTTTGAATTTTTCTATTATTATTATTATTATTATTATTATTATTATTATTATTATAATAAGGATGATTATTATTAGTTTGAATTATTTTTGTGGTAAATATGAAAAAAAATTATTTACGAAATATAATAGCCAGAGTTATTATTCTAACTAAATCTAGTCTAATAATATTATAGTTTATAATTGATTTTATTAGAATTCATTTAAGTAATAATATTAATCCTACCATCACCATAATACGTATAGTTTTTTATTTAAATTTACTCTTTATTCTAATTAATATTAAAATTGCTTATTTTGGGAATGGATGCAGTAATGTTGTTTTACCAACTATTCTTGAATAGATATTTTTTTAAAGTTTTGGAACAGTACTTGAATGCGGATGGATTTCTGTGGAGTCTGGCTGTCACCACTTTTGTTTTATTTAATATTTGTACGTATCTATAGTTAGTATTATGCGTATCATTTTAATTAATCAATTTATTTTCAATTCTCATAATAATTGCCATGTTTTCTTTAGAAAATTGTTACTGAAACATATTTTATTTGGTTTGATTTTTAACTATATGTAATGGTAATTTTGTTACAGCGACTTGTTTTTATCGATGATATTTTATCGCTTTCTTATATTAGACCTGTTTTCATAGAATTTTGACATGTTTCTGATGTGTAAAACGCCATATTTATTTAAATTATATCTCTCAATTACTTATAAGTGAGAAGAGTATATTATAATTCAGGGCTCCTATGTTTGGAATATTTCGGCCTAGATTTTCATTTGTCTTTATCGCTCATATGACATTACTCCATTCTGTTATATTACTTAACATATTATAACCCAATGGTACGCTCCGAGGTGGAAAATTTTGCAGCTTTTATTTTTTTTCAATTTTCGATGTGGAACGATCTATATTATTATAATCAAGGTTGCGGTCTTGATATAAACACCTGACCCATTAATTACTTACATATGTCAGTATAAACTAAGAATTGTATAGTGTAGAAAAGGCAATTCATCCAGTAGACCGGTTTCGTCCTTATTGGGAACTCATCAAGAACTGGCCAGAATTTGCCGCGGACAGGATCTATATTTTTTGTTGTTTGTCCGAAACAAGCAAACTTAAGGTATTACCTACGGAAATTATGAATTTTTCGTTTTTGTTCTATTGTTTTCGTTTCTGTACTTTTAATTACACGAACACTCGTTGATCCACATATCTATATGCAAATGATTTTCATGTAAAAAATTACAGTCTTATCCGGTGGAGACTTTAACCAAGAAGGGATCTGTTCTTGTTCTCTGCGGTCCTGGCAACAACGGTGGAGACGGTCTTGTTTGTGCTCGGCATTTAAAAATGTTTGTAAGTAAATCTTCCATAGAGAATACTTGCATGATATTTAAACTATTTTTGTTTTGGTTTTCTGTTTTGATTATTACTCTCTCATTCGTTGTATTTGGTCTATAGCCGTAGATATTTCCGGCCTGATGAATGGCGAGTCGTAGTCTTACTGATGACGATAAGTTGGTCCTTGCTAGCATGTTCGGTACCAGCGAAAATATGTAACGTGAAACCTCAAGTTATGCTTTACTGCACAATTAACCCAGTGCTAAATAGGCATTGACGGATTGAAAGCAAGTCTCTGCTACTTAAGGAAATTTGACCATTCGCGCTTCAAAACCGGAAATTCTTAGATGATGGTGCTCGTCAGACTTGTGGGGGTGGGAAGGAGATGGGGGCGAACTATTTAAGAAAAGGATAATTGAGCCGGATTAGCAGAAGTTCAGTGCTCAACTTGAGTATTTGTATCCAACATAAAATATTTATTTGCTTCTCTTCCTCTTAGTAGAGAATGTAGATCAGAGTAGAAAGCGTCCTTGCAGTCGTCTGTGCTTAATGTTGTGGGAGTATACGAAGATACAATTGAAATGCAACGTTAATATCTTTGACATTGTCTGTCTTTTTTCACTGACACTTAGTGAGTTAAGTATTTTTTCCGTTGATAAACAAAGGACAATATCAATCCTCCATTGTCCAGCTTGAGACAATTCTGTGGTACTAGAGGTTCTACGGCAATAACGGGTTGATAAGTATTTGGCACACAGTTCTGTGATGTACATAGGATCCTGAAAGTCTAGTTTCAGATAAGTAACATGTATCATTTTGTCATTTAATGCATGTGCTTCCAATTAACTAAATTGTTTTACTACTCACACACCAAATACAGTGGCATGATTATTTAACTTAGGATTGACAAATGGTGATTTACCTGACGTAAATTCGATATTCGGTAATACAATATTTATTTAAGTAATTTGATCGATAATTATCTTTTTCATCGTATCAACATGATAATTTTTGCTAGGTACAGAAAAGGAAGAAATCAAACGAAAATAGATGGAATAACAAATTTAATTGTTCGCTGTAACTTGATTTCGCATATTCATTAATTAATTGATAATTAAATTTACTTGAAACTGGTGGATCATTGATTTTCGTCACAAATGTCACGACGTTAATATTCGTCAACCGCCGTCAACTAGGTGGCGAATTGGTCGAGAGGAAAACTGTTAGCTAATTTATAATACGGTACTTCTTGACCCTTGATTTCACTTTTAATGCTTCTATAAATGATTAGAAATTTGCCTACTAGGCAATGAGAGTTATATATATATATATATCATTTGCCACAAGTTGTGTTTTAATCCTGTGCGTATTAGTCCACCTTGAAGATGAGACTGGAAATTCGGTCTCGAAAATTAGGTGAAAGAACAATGGAAAATCTTGTTACGACGTCATTTTCAGACAATCAGCTAATGGAAGGCTTAAAAAAGAAGGGACAAGGGAGAACCCATCAATTGAGGCCAAAAATTACATCACCTGAAAATGATGAAAATTCAAGATTTTACCGACCTAAGAGTGCTATCAATTGTCCCGCACAAGAAAAATGCGGTCAAATTCACAATGAGAGTTATTGTCTGTGTACATTACTTGAAGCGGGTAATAGACTTACTAATGTAGGCTCTCAATTTTTCCTTTCGCACTACTGATAAATTATAGTAGCAAAAAATTCTAAATGAAATTACGTGTGTAATCTAGTGTCGTGCAGTAGCAAAACTTGCTCAATCATAGTTATGTATTCTTAGATGTGGAGATCTAATAAATGTATCACATATTGTGGATTCAGTAACAAGTAAGTTAAAAAGAGCCAGAAGTATATATCAAAAACAACTGCCCGTGACCATAAATTTTCCGGCTTGACAACCCGCGGGCACAAGCTATTCAGCCCGAGAACGTTAGCATGAACCTTGACTGGTCTAACGGGACACAGTCATAATCCCGTTTCATGTGAAGCCACGAGTTTGGCCCAACTTTGCAGTAACAGTTAGTGTTACATGTGAAGTGACGGAATGAGAGCAAGCGTGTCAGAGTGAAGGGCATACTTCGGATGCTGAAGGAAACTGGCCACTGGCATCTGGGCAGATATTGTTCATCAGCCTTGGTTGACAGACTATCTAAGTAAAGGAAACTCCGAATACAAACCATCCCAACTAGAAATGGACGGCCTAGTGTTCTTTTGTAGTCTACATATAACCATGACAAAGAAGAATTTTAATGTTTACACACTGCATCGTCCGTCAAGCAGCATAAAAATGGTCGCCTTATATGTTGAGTCGTGCAGGGTGGATAAGCGAAATCAGGCCACTGCAGATACCTTCATTTCCAATTCTGCCTTATTTCCTTCTCTTTCCTTTTCTCATTCTATCAATTACACTCTTTTAGATAATATGAATATGGTGGATGTTGATTGTATTATTGATTACTACATATCGAAAATGGTTTAAGTAGACTACCATTTATTAAATACAGGTTAGGTTTCAACATGTACGAACATTAAAACAATTTGGACAACAATAAGCTCTTGCACGTACGTTGGAAAAATTAGAAATCTATGTATGTTGCGTATCTGAAACCAGAAAACAAGATCCTACGTGCATTGCAGAACTGGGTGCACCATCCTTATCTACGCGTTATTGGCTTCGAAAATATGATGCCACGGTGTTTTCTCAATCCGGTTAATGGGGCGTCGATGTTGTCCTTAGCCCATGAGCTGAAGTTTGCTTAGTATTCCTCCTCTCTCTGCCTTTCTCTCTCTCTCTCTCGTATTCTCACTAATAATTTGTTTAAAATATTCTTCCTGTTTTCATTTATATACTTTTTTCACTCCTTATGATAATATGACGTTGAAACATTAGTCACTTTTGACTTTTGTATGGCTGGACATGATGATGATGACGATTGTGTGGTACGTTTAAGTAAATCTACTAAGATCAATGCAAAGTACCTTCATTAACGTTGCTTTTTCGTTGTATCTGCATATGCTCCTACCGATTGCAGCACAGACGAAAGCAAGAACACTTTTTATTCCATACTAATCTCTTTACTAAGTAGAGCAAGAAGTTCAGAAATATTCTTGATTGTGGGTGACAATAATGCTCACGTTGGGTGCAGAATTTCAGTTAGGTAGGAGACAAACTTTGGGCGCAGAATTTCTGTTATGTAGAAGATAAACTTTAAGCTCGACGCGAAACAATAATGGTAAACAAGTATGTTTTAGGTTTTGCGAACCTAGTAACAAATTAGTTCAGTTGTGACCAGAAGGATAAACCAAAGGCAACATGAACGGAAAGTATAATCTCATGCACATTCGTTTCGTGCTTACTAGCAACTCATCAGTAGGAGCTCGGTATTCTTAACCACCATATATTTGGTGAAGAATGTAATAATAGGACGGTATACACCTCCAGACGAATGTAAACCTGTAATAGTGAAGGCCATATTCCACATTCTCTACCAAATATATAGTGGTTAAAGGGCGTAATATCGGCTCCTACTGATGAGTCGCCAGTAAGCACGAAACGAATGTGCATGAGATTATACTTTCCGTTCATGCTGCCTTTGGTTTATCCTTCTGGTCACAACTGAACTAATTTGTAACTAGGTTCGCAAAACCTAATACATACTTGCATATATATTAGTTCTTCGCAACAAACAGTATTTAACTGTAATAATGGTAAACGACTGTTTGATAGCTGCGCGTAACATAGATTATATTTAAGTATCACAAACTTCAGACGTAGCGCAAGATATTGCGCATCAACACGTGATAATGTAGAAATTAGTTATTGATGGCGTGGTTGCATTCGGGATTTTCGTGCTTTTTGGAACACTTATGTCGACCCGGTCCATGCACTTATCCGTTGTAGATTTGCACTAAAAGTTTCCGGGAAAACAAATAAGAGTAACATTAAATAAGTATAAGTAAACTCGAACAACCGTCCATACGCCAAAATTATGCAGATGTTTTAAAGTCAAAGCTAACTGGTGTTGATGGCGAAAATTAGAATTTACCTTGGACGAAGATAAGCTCCACTATGCACAATGGAAGTACTACTGTATATGGAATTGTGGGCCCCCGTAGAAATAATAATTGGTTCTCTGTAAAATCTATAAAGATACTCGAAAATAGGTGCTGAATACCATCCAGCTCGGCTCAATAATATTCTTAGAAATGTAGGACGCCAAATAACCGCAGTCTAGAAGTTGATCTCGAATCCCTTTGGACCAGAAAGGCTAAAGAGATGGGAGAAACGTTTGTATTAAGTAATTGCCGCTGTGTTCGAACTTATCCGTTCAACACGTATGACAAAATTAACAATTAGCGACACTATAGATAATACTTACAACCATCTAATAGCCGATGAAATAAGCTGTCTTAATAGATAGACTGAACACTACAAAAGTAAATTTTCTATGGCACCTACGTCAGTTCAGATCCCCATCTGAAATTATGTGTTAAGTATTGTGTACCCAGTAAGTAATTGTTTAAAAAAAGACGGGTAGGATATGCCTATATTTGATACAAAGCTATGCCCTCTCAAAAGGGTTTCTAATGCAAAAGAAAACATCTGTTATCCAGCTCGATAGCGAACTTCTAAAATACTCGTGAGCAATTTTTGCATAATTTTTCCTCTGGCAAAGATGGTTAGGTTAGAAGGTTATTTATTTGTCGCCAGATCGTCAATAGTCTCTGCATACTTGCTGTATTTTCTTTCTGGTTTGATCATGTCAAGAAGCCATTTGATTAGGGCCGCATGAAATATGTTCAGCCGAAATTAGATTGTTGTTCTGTTAATGGAATATTGGTTGGTTTAATAGCTTCATTTTAAATTTTTAGTAAGTTTAACGCTTAGATACTGTTTGTGGCGGAGAACTAATATACTTGCAATAGTGTATTATGTGTTGCACACCTAATAATAATTTAGTTCAAATATGAACAAAAGGATAAACCAAAGACAACATGAACGGAAAGTATACTCTCGGGCACATTCGTTTCGTGCCTATTGGCGACTCATTAGTAAGAGCCGGTATTACGCCCTTTACCCATTATGTATTTGGGTGAGGAATGTGGGAAAATAGGACGGTACAATCTTCTATACGAATGTGTAAACCTGCAGTGGTGAAGCTAACTTCATACAAATACTTGGTCAATGAAGCTTGCTTCATTAGTTTCATTTGTTTAACTTGTGAGGATGGACCAACTGAAGAAGGCTGGCGATAAAAGAAGCCGAAATATTTTGTTAAAGAGAGAAAACTACTGAAACAATTAAAAAAACTGCGTTAGTCAAAACCAAGATCAGGTAATTTCAATTAATCCAGCTTCACAAAAAATTTCATTCAAGAAACATTTGTGTGTCTGTGTAGGATATGCAGGTTGTTGAATCTGCCAGAGAGATATGCACTTAAAACGTTTCGCTCTCATCGGAACATATTTAAACGATTGCTTAGCACATCATTTCGATCGATTGACAACGTTTTAAGAGAAACCTTGATTTGTACAATAAACAACTTTTGCAAGGCATTGTAACTTCCATAGTAGAGAATGGTAGCTTCTGTAGTTGTTGTGAATTTAGTTAAAGTTAATTCGTTTATTTCAATTCCAATTTTTCAAAGTCCAACTCAGATCGCACTGCCACTCACTCTTGTAGTGTGTTCAATGTATTGCTGCGCATTGGTTTGATGCCTTAATTGTTGTGCGTATGACGTTCGTCAGTCATAAATCGTAACGATCGAGGTTGCATGAATAGCAGTCTTTTTAAAAAGCGTAGATCTAGCTTAAGTAATTAAGACCTATGAAAGTTTTACTTTCAGCCAACGACATTTTCAACCCAGTAGTTTAAAATGTTACGCTCCATTTCTGCCTGCCATCGTGGTATAGTCTCTGTTGCATCGAATTTGTACATAGCAGAGGAAGAGCTAGAGTAGCGAACTCGGTGGACTCAGGCTGGATTGTGCGGACCATATTGATGTATTCCGTTGCACATGAGTTATATTGCAGGTGTCAGCGTCTTTTCATAGTTTCTTTTCTATACTATTACTACTACAACTACACAGCATTACACTGATGCTTCACCGCCGCAAACCATGAAATTCCAATTAATGCGCGGGCTGCACTATTCGGTCACACAGGATTTAATAGCGTCTCGGCCAAACTTTTTAAATTAAAAGAACGCCATGGTTCTGACTAAACGGACAGTGTCCACATTAGTAACAGTCTACCTGAATTTTTGTGATTGTGACTGTGAACAGTTGAACGTTTTACCATGAAAAAATAAATTACAAGAATTGCTTGATAAGTCACCATCTCCACTATTAGTCAAACCGTTTAATTTTGAGTTATACAATTTATTTATAATTGGTTCTATTTATATACGTAAATGTTTTTGTGAAACATAACGCGCCTAAACTACGCTTAATTGAAACAATGCGTCGTAATTTAAAACCAAAACAAATCAACAAAAATTTTTAGATCTGTAAAAAATGAATGAAACAAGATATGCAAGTTAGTTTACCGTCATCTTTACAGGACTAAAATTATTTTTAACTGCGAGTACGTTACTCAAGCTAGCATAAAATTAGCATGTTCCACATTATTACAATTACACATGCATATACCTAGATGTTTGTTTAGGGAACTAGTCATGTTCTTGCCAGAATTTTTCACGGCTACAGCTTCAATTAATGAACACTGCGTACGATACTGGTCTATCTAATAGAATCTTCAATTCAATATGCATAATTTGAATAATCTTGCTGAAGATCGAAAGCACAAGCAATCTTATAGATTGTGAATACATTCGTATGGGTCAATTACTCAGTACTAAGCCGCACTTTTGGTAGGGATCAAGCGTTTGATAAATATTGTTTTTTTGAAAATTCGACCTACGGGCTGCACGTATATCGCGGCATTGATTATTAGTTTCTCATATAACTAAAATTCAAGGTAGACCGGTAAATTACTGCCTAACTTTAATTCGTCAACGATGCGCCCAGACACCACAGCCTTATGCAATTAGCTTTCACATGTCACGAGCAAATGACGGGATTCATCTAGTTGGAAAGAGTCGAGCAAATTCCTAATTGTTTTCTCTGCTTAATGAACTATTATGCATTAGTCTTAACAGCATTAACATATGTCGCCTTGATTTAATTCACCAATGTAAATCAGAATGAATCCTGTCTGAATCCCCATTGCAGTGATCAACGCATTTTGAGCCACTATGTCGGGGATACATACACATAATTTAATAATCTATTTGGCGAAGACAAGCCTCGTTAAGTATTTAAAATTTCCTTAATGTAGCATATAGCGGAGCCGATAATGCTAATTTTCCTCGTTGCCAATGTTATCAGCCAAAGTATAGCGACTGCTGATTTTTGCATACAAAATACAAACAAGTAATAAAACCTCATTATTAAAAATTTTAAACTAGTTTTAGCTTTTCTTCTTAGTGCTGAAAAGCCACATTTTACATAAAGTTAAGTAGAAACATAAAAATTACCGTCGTCACGAGGAAAAATAAGAAAATGTTCAGATTTGTTTATCTAAAAGAATAGAATATAAGGCCAGTAAAAGTTTAGTCTTGGCAATTAGCACTATTTATATTAACTTTGCCAGTATAAAGGAATGCGACTGTTACTATAATGAAGATAAATTAAATGTTGCACGGATGTTTAGGTTGCCTCCTTTCTATGGGTTGCCTAGGTAAATATCTCCATCCGAACTAAATCTTCCTGTCCATAAATCGCTATACCTTAATATTTTTGTTATAATGATTATTATTATTATTATTATTATTATTATTATTATTAATATTATTGCTGTATATTATTATTATTTAAAAAAATTATTTAATTTTCCTTCACGGTTATATTGCGGTAAAGCAGAACTTTCTAATGGATGTTGTATCGCTATCTGTGATGATGGTGAATGGGTATACTAAGCCAAATGACTGAATTCAATCAAATTTAACGGGAATTACATATGAAGAAAACTTAATTTTGAAGGAAAATCATTCTTTCTAAATCTGGCATCGAAACTGCTTGTTGTGCTCGAGCTTACGACAAGCGCTAATTTGTTAGTAGATATATTCTCCATTATGTTAATTCTGAGTAATAACTAAAATTGTTAATAAGATTTGTTCACACTGATCTTAATATTTCATAACTGATATATATATATATATATATATATATATATATATATATATATATTTTTTTATTTTAATAATATGAAAATAAGTGACAGATGATATACTCATGGAGGCGATAAGAATGGCACTTATATTTTCCTTGACAAAGATGAGAAAAACGAGTTTGAAATATCTAGTTATATTGACATAAGATGATATAAATTTGGACTTGGGCATGATATAAGAAACTGAAATATGACTTACTAGCTAGAAATTAAATTTGCCTAAAACCTGATTAAGATAGGGCAAGCGTTTTGCAAACAAATTTGACTTGTAAAAAATTTCTGGACAAATTCACTAATACTGACGTTTGCAAAAATGGAAATGATCCCACATAAAATAATTACTGGGCGAAGCTGCATTGCTTATTCACAAATTAGTTAGCATCATTATCGACAGTAAAGCAACGGTCTTTAATAGCTAATGATTCACTGTTATATAACCATAATAAAAATATACTTTAGAAAAGACAAATGCATGAAAATAAAAAAAAATTATTAGAAGAAATTGATAAGAATAATAATGTAAACAAATGCTTTATGAACGGAGGATTTGGCTCAGATGGAGATGCTTATCGAGGTAACACACAGAAATGAGACAATCTAGTCCTCTAAAAACACCATTATGGCCAAGTCATCGACAAGGCATGGTGACCCCGGCAATACAGCATCCTTGCGATTTCACTGTATCATTTCATAATACGATCAGACCTAGTAATCTACTCTGGTCTACTGAGAAATGCAATTTAAGATGATTTTGCTAGAAATCAGAAAAACTATCGCCACTGAGCTCGACTTGATGACATATTGTGCAAGTTTTTCAACCAAGAATTATGGTTCGCATGTCGGCCGCATCCTGCTAGACAAACAGGATCTATACTATCCAGTTTGGGTGTTGTTGATTTTGATTGTTCCTGCCATGTCACAATCTATTTACCATGTTTCTTACGCCAAACTGGAGGTGGCTGGTTAAAGAATGCTCTACTAGACAGTCAAACAGGAAGCATATGTCAAGCGTAGATGAGTTATTGTAGTTCATGGAGACCCGTTTATCTGTTTAAATAAGAGTTTTGGTTCGGAGCTCAAACATTCGTCTAGCGATGCCAGCATGGCTCACTAGTTGTTGGCAAACTATATGGGATATGCTTCTCAGACAACATTTGTCGAATGCCTGTAAACGTCTGAAGTCTTTGATTCTGAAGGGGCAAGTTGAATTAGCGTATAGCAAAACTGCGCGCACAAATGCATTGTACATATTATTCGCGTTGCTTCATATCTGACGATGGTTCGGGAAAATTGCTTATGCTTTTGCGACTCCCATATTCACTTCGTCACCTATGTTGCCTGAATTATTGATACAACTACCAAGATATGTAAACCTGTCAAATACGTCAATATCATCACCTTGAAACCGCGAGGTAGAAGAGTAATTTACTTTTAGAGGGTGCGAATATTGTACCGATAGACAAAAAATGACTGCTAATCTATTTGATGTGGCTTGAGCCGAATTTCGGTTGTCTAATAATAATACAATATTGCCTACATAATCAAGGTAGCCTAATTAACTATCAGGACGAACTTCGACGTCTGCATCCTGAAGAGTACAATTCATATTATCATTTATTACGAAATAAGACAAAATTGTTGAAGTGATCATCCTTGGCGGACACCACTGCTAGTAATAATGTTGTCTGATTAGTCATTGGAGAACTTAACGCCGCCAGTTATGTTTGTGTAGTGAGCGCGTATAATATGTACAAATTTAGTGCGCATAACAATTTTCGGAAGAAAATCGAACAGAACATTTCGGTCTACTGATTAAAATACACCCTTAAAGTTGTGAAAGACAGCTATTCTCGGACGGCGTTATACATAAATGCCGTTGTTAAAGTACTTGCCTCAATGTCAAAATAATATCTGTACAACCATCTCCTGACCGATATCCAGACTGTTCTTCTCTTGTTTATGATCCATGCGAAGTGCAGAGACAGCGTAAGATAATCGAAGAAAATAACACAAATACGACTGGAGTCAAATCTTATACTGCGATGGTTATCTCATGAATTCCAATTGTCTTTCTGGAAGATGGGAATGATGGTCCATTCGCCTAAAGTGACCTGTACCTACAAATTATGTCACTACCATTATTAAATAAGGTACGAAGCAGATAATGGGGGCCAGCAGCTTTGCGATCTTTAAAAGATAACTGAACTGCGTATTCATAAATCTGTTGATTGTTTGAGATTATAGTTCCAAATTATTGATACTGGAATAATTTCGGGGATCGGGACTGACGAAGGTGACCAAGAAAATATATCTTAGAGATGTTTAGCCCACTTATCAAGACGAGGCATTTTTTCGGTTGTTAGATGGTTGCCACTGTCATTTATTGTTTCGCCAACTTATCATTTTTTCTGACTTATTGCGCAAATACGTGAGAACAAACAGGATTTTACCTGATTCGAATGTTTTGTCCATCTCTTAAACCTTTCTGATCTTAAAGGATTCAAGATCGACTTTTAGTCTGTGATTAATGTGGCCTCTCATAGTTCTACATGTATTAATATAAGCCAAGCTAGCGGAAACTAGTTTCGTGACTCTACAGACTTTTCAAATACCTAATAGATGATTCTACCGGGACCACATACAGTGTTACCTTTAATGTACATAGTGGATCCTTTCTTTATCGAAAATATGTTCGAATTAACGTCAAAGGCTTCCGTTGTTTCAATGTTAAATGTATCATAACAAGTGTAACAACCAATTATTACAACGGGACATCAATAGTTACAAAAATGATGCTTCACCGCTGTGTGAAAGAAGAACAGAAATTATTGCATTGAAATGACTGCAGTGATTTTCGATACAGTAAACTGGTAGTTCAAAAGATTGAATTCATAGGTTTGTGTGTGCATGTATATCGTTTGAATTCTTCGGAAATTTCTTGCAAAATTTGTCGTGGCCCTTTGAGTAAATCGCGACCGGACGGAACTATTGTCTGTCAACTGCAATTTTTTAAGGTATAATTATATGAATTAATGGTATAATAATAGAGTGGGCTTTATCAATAGAATTTCTGATTTCTAGTATGGTTTTAATGATTTTAATCGAAACGATAATACCTGCCTTAAGTAGGAAATAAATAGATTTTAAATAATTTTATGCACCGTGAGGATTGTTTCGACGATGAGGATGCTATACATTTAATCTGAAAACTAAAGGTTCTAATCGGTGTTCTCAATTGCGTAAGACGTGGCAGGATACTTTCATCACCTGTTTTGTTTAGTCGGAAATTGACGAAAGGTGTAGAAATAGGCAACTGTGATTAGTTTTACGTTGGTCTAGTTGTTAAAATATTGACAGCTTATGTGAGTTTCGTTGGTTTGTAATTGGCTGGAAATCCTAGATACTTTACGTGTTACCAAATCGTGTCGAAAGCATATCATACATGATTGATTAGCTTTGAAACCATGACCGACGGTTTCCATCATTTAGTTAACTTCGTAACTCAATTCATTAGCATTATAATACACGGGAAAAAGCTCTTCTTAGCTTAATAAACACATTACATACGCCTTTTAATTAACGAAATCTAATGCTTAGGTAGATGTTATGTTTTGATTATAAACTAACAGTATATTATATGGGTTAAATCTGATGAACTGTTTAAAACTGGACACATGTGCCTATTATCCCGCTGATAATGCTGTTAACGATTTTTACCTCGAAGATGGTTTTCATCGGTTTGTGACATACTTCCGGTCGTGGATACTAAACGTGTTATTCAGTAAGGTTTGCGTGTTCGATTTAAAAAAATCTAGGACTCGTCTAATTTAAAGTTACATGAAGACTAGCTGGGGTAATTGATGTTGCTTCTGTAACAAATTACATGATTTATACTATATTTAGCAGAAAAAGTCTCCTTTTGTCTAAAACCATTTGAAACACACCTCATAAACATGCACACGTTCATACACAATCAGAGATGTTATTATGTCACATCCAGAGAAAACCGATTTGCCAGGCCTTTTAACTGGGCCCAGTTTGCCACTATATTCTTCCAGAATCTGGATCTTTTAATAGCTTCCTAATTGTGGCGTGATAAAATAACAAATATAGCTAAAAATAGTCTGAAAACGAGATTGTATGTCTAAATTTTATGGCTTTCTGGCCATCCTCAGGAGCTGCCTAGGTAGATATGTAAGCGGGATGTATAAACTTCCTTAGTATCTCAGCAAAAATAAACGGAGTTTGTTTGCTTAATATGTAATGATGCTATATCAAAAAGCGGCCGGGTAAAACTGGTTACTTTTGCTTTTGATAAATGCCTCGTGATACTCGGCTGAAAATTACCTTTGGTGTTTTTATTGAATACATCGATTCAAAAGGATTTATTGTCTCCGTGGCGTGAAGGTGAATCGACAATATAAAGGGTGTGGTACTTAAAGAAATGAGAGGTTGATTTGTGATAGATAAACACGCGTATAGAATATATACATTTAAGAAGAGCTAAATAATCAAATAATTAACAGTGGCGTCTAAATAAAGCCATAGCATGTTACGTGGAAATAATCAACCAGTCTGTCATTCGATCAGCTAAGCATCTGAGCTACTTTACACCGATTTAGCCAGACATCAACAGTGTCTAGCTGCACTATTACGCACCATTTTTAAAAAATTCATTGACTTAGGATGAAGGCCAACGATTCGAAGGGGTTTTCTCATCTGTGAGTCTTAAAGCTTGCTACTGTAGCAAAAGAAGTTTCAATCAGTCCGTTAATAAAATCGGTGGACTAATTCGTAATTAACCTCGCCATTTTCGTTCATAGATTGGTTCACACTCGTCCCGTCATTCTCAAGTCGTCCACACGTGTAATGTCCATCGAAAATGATATAGTAAAAAGTTGGGCATTTTCGGTGGACAGTGTAAGTGTGGGCGGTTTTCGAGTGGCTGGACCAGTGAGAATCCATCAATTGAAGATAAAGACATGCTGAATCAAGCTTTTACCGACCTAGGAGGGCTATACAATGTCGCGCAATAGTTAACTACAAAAACAACTCGAACGATGGCAGTGCTGCGCAAAGAAAATTGTCTTTATTTATCCATATCGTTTTTGCATACTAACAAAGCTTTTTACATTGATCGACACAGAAGAGATGCGCATTTGACGTTAGCCGGCCCCTAATTGATAGTTCTGATTTTATCATCGTTTCTATTTGTTCCTTAGAGTTCGTAATGATACTGGACTTTCCTCAGTATCGCATAGAAATCCTAGTTTTAAATTGAACAATCGTATTTTCATTCGTTGGCCTCAGTTATCGAACACAGTGCTTCATTGCAGAAGCCTGATTTTTAAAGGTGTACAGTTGAATACGCCTTTCTTATATTTTCGACACCAACCGGCAACTAAATTTTCAAGCATAAACAGATAAGCCTTAAAAGAATTTGACAACAGTTACTGAATTTATGGTAGTCCAAAGATAAAGGCCTTTAGTGATAAGTGGCGTGGTACCAATTCGAACCCTATTGAGTATTATGCTATAATATGACGAGATTTCAAATGACTAAAGTACAGTTTCGCAGTTGGATTGTCGTTCAAAAGGGAAACATTTCATTCATTTAAATGTTTTATTACATGCCTCTATGAACTGTTTAACAACAAACAGCTTCAGATATTTATTTCACTAATTCTTTTTGAATTTTATTAAAATATTGGTATAATAAAGTAGAGATGCTTTTTGCGAATTGTTTTAACTTAAACTATTTTTCTAATCTTAAAAAAATATGTAAATCAGTCAAAAATAAGCGAAACGAAATATTTACATGTTTTCTTCATTTTTGAAATTGCGTTTAAGTTATTTGATATTACGATTTTATTTATTTTCTAAAATATTCCAGATTCGCCTTTTTGTATTTCTCTCTCATACTACAAATTCATATCTAAATAATCTGATTTTAAATGCCGACTGTGGCGATGTTTATTTTATTCACGCAGCATATATAAATTTCAATCCTGCCAGTATAATTTAATTCATTATCACTTCCGCAGTCTGCATGTTGTCTGTTCCACAAAGACATCGGGGTTGGCCAGTTGGAACACAATCTCTAATAGGCTCCATCTGAAGAAAGATTTACCAAGAAACAAGCTGATATCTTACTGAACATTGTAGGTAGCACGCGGCTTAGTAAGCACAATGACTTAGGTGCATGGTCAGCATATGTTCCCCAGGTCGTGCCACGGTCTCGACAATTGTAGCATACACATGATGGGTACCTAATAACGATCATGCCGGTCTATTTGACAAATTGTCGCTTTTATTTTATACTATATTTAGTTAATTTTCTAAACATATCTATCTATGTAGCTATGGAGATTTTCGGCTTGGCGATCAGCGGGCACTAATTAGTCAGCCTTATGGTAGTGGCATAGATATGTACTTTAGCGACCGTCGCGCAGGAAAAGCCTAGGTTAGACTTGCACGTCCGCGCATTTAATATGCGGCCGTTAAAACTCAAATCACAACAAGGAGCTCTAGCACGCACGTAGAATAACTTCGAAATTAATATATGCTGCGTATCAGAAAATAAAATGCAGGGTACTACGAGTAGTGCAGAAATTGCTGCACAATCCTTGTATACGCGTCGATTTGCAGTTTCATGGAAGTTCCCAAAGCCGGGAAATGCGGAGTTGGTAACGTGCTTAGCTCACATGCTTGAATGCAAACATTGGACTTGTGTGGCAGGCTTTCAGACGTCTACTAAACTATATGCCGAAGCCTACCGTTGCCTTTTCGTTGTAGCTGCACATACTCACAAAGATTTCATCACAGACGGCAACAGGGAGGCTATCTTGTCCAATGTAAGTTATCTACTAAATAGAGCGAGAAATTCGGATGGACACTGTGCTCTTATGATACGTGGATATTTATCTAAGTGGCAGATATACTTTAAACTCATTGCGCAATGATATTGATGAACGACTGTTTGATAGTTTACGCGGCGCGTTGATTATACCTGAGTAGCAGTCACCGGACTGCTGTGGACACATAGATCATTTAAAAATTAGTTCTAGATGGCTTTCTTGCATCGAGGAGTGTCGCTCGTTTGGGAAAACGAGTGTCGACTCAGATCATGCACTCATCCTTTTTAGATTGGCACTCACATTGTTCTGAAAGTTAAATAAAAGTTAAAACCTATAGATATTAGCATACTCGAACAGCCGTCGTTGAACCAACATTACGGAGCATTTTTAAATGGATGTTAACTGGCCTTGATGCACGATACGGGGTTCACTATGGCACTGCAGACCTCCGTAGAATCAATAGTTGCATCCCTCAAATGTCTAGATATTAACTAACCAAAGCGCCAAATTCCTACTAATTTGGCGTATAATAGGAGTCTTACAGCTATATGTCGCCAACTTAAGTCCAGTCTAAAAGCCGATCTTGAATTCTGAAGAAATGGAAGAAGCTTTCGTATCCCTATGTTTGTTCCAACTTAAGCAAAAATAATTGCGACGTTCTATTTACTGATTACACGTGTTGTCTTGTTAGGTGGATTGAATAATTCAAAGAAAAATTAGCTTTGGCATCTCCAACAGTTACGATTCACGACAGTGTGTCTGTATCAACATTGTGGGTCTCTTTTCTCGAAAAACATCAGAGTTTTAATACGAAATGCTATTTTATCTCAGGCCCTATTGATCTGCTTCTAACCTTATTAAAAGTAGGGACTATATAATTTTTCGTGCGTTGACTAATCATTTTGGTAAAATATAAAGTGAGGGGACACAATACCTATTTTAATAAAGAACATACAATTTGTTACTTTAAGACGGGATGTACTTCGCCGTCCCACAATAACCGTCTTTCAAGACATCAAGGATTCTTTTGACTGAATGGACTGCCATGTTCTATTCGATGATTTGTCGATAAGTGGTAGGTACACTAAATTTTCAAATATACGTGTTGTTCACACAAATTCCTTTGGTCATGAGAGGGTATACAATGAATTGCCGAGCAATTGTTCTACTAGTAGTTATTTCCGACATAATTTTTATAATTTTTGTTGTCGAAGTTCTCAACCGACGATTAATCAATGTCTTGACTATGCAGGTGATGTATAATTATTCGGCAACCGAGATTCGGCTCAGGCCACATTAAATATATTACCGTTCGTCGTTCCTTCTTTCGATATAAAATTCACAAAGTCTAAGTGCAAGTTACATCTACAGGGTCACTGATCACTCACTCTAACCATAAGGCTTTATGGTGAGGATCTGAACGCAGTTGATAGGTTTATCCATCTTGGTAGCTGTATCTAGAGCTTAGGTAATATAAGTAACGAAGTGAAATTGAGAATCATAAAATGTAGAGTAACCCTCTCAACCAGCGCCAGATTGAAATGCACAAACCAGCTAAAGTTAACTAAAATCAAATTGGGTAGGATAGAATCTATTTGTCCATCTATATGGATGAGGTATACTTGTCCATCGTATTTCTTGGTTGTATTGCTGTATTGCTGATGTTGCCTTGCCCGAATGCTAACTTGGCCATAATGATGTTGCGGCGAGGTTTAGTTTGCCTCATTTTTTTGAGTTATCCTGATAAATTTACTCATAGTAACTAGGTATTCCTTCTCTCTCTCTGCCTCTCTTTCTTGTAAATCTCACTAATAATTTGTCTAAATTATTATTTCTGCTTTCATTTATATACAGATTTCACTCCTTATGGTTATATGACAGTGAAACATTACTCACCTTTGACTTTTGTATGGCTGGATATGATGATGATGAGTTCTTGGTTGGAATTCCTGCGCGCTCTGTTTCCACTTTCATTTTACATTTTGGGATCGTTGAGGAACAGGTTATTTAATAATTATTATAATCAATGTTGCGGTCTTGATATAAAAACCTGACCCATTAATTACTTACATATGTCAGTATAAACTAAGAATTGTATAGTGTAGAAAAGGCAATTCATCCAGTAGACCGGTTTCGTCCTTATTGGGATCTCATCATGTACTGGCCAGAATTTGCCGCGGACAGGACTCGAACCTGGGCACGTCTGCTTCGGAATCTGGTGCTCTAACCACTGAGCCATCCTGCCGTTATTTAATAATTCTGTTTTTCGCGTCTAATCTCTTTCCTCGTTAAATATTCGGGTGCAGTGTTTCGTAAGAAGTACACAGTCCTTCGCCTATTACTTTATTAATTGATTTTATATTTTGGTGTGATTAACATGAAGGCTAATCTTATATTTTGGGACACCGATAGCAAAGTACAAGGAGTCGTAGGCATGAACATGATAGATATGGAAGAGAAAACTATCTTGTCAAACTCCTGTAGGCACACTAAGACTGAATCTAACTTGGCGACTATGGGGCTCTCGTCAGCTAGTGGGATTGGAGCTTCTACAAAATATGGGTGACCTAGTATTCATTCATAGCCCACACATAGCTTTGAATGTCATGGTTATGCGACAGTTAAGCGTCATTGTATTGTGTTGGTGTAACGCTATGTTGTACTGGTTGTAGCGCTCTGTCATCGCATCGAGCTCAGTGGCGGTATTGTTGCAGTAGAATCATCGTAACTTTGTTTTCATTGTTAGTTAGGCAGAGTTAACTACAAGTTTTGTCTTCGTTTGTAAATCGATACAGTAAAACTGCAAGTAAGCTATATTGACGATGTTGCCTTGCATAGAGATGTAGTTGGTAACTGTCACTATTTGAATTAGATTCTGCATTTAATAAATTACTTTCCGTTAACATTTTTTACTGTAAATTGTTTTTGTCATTTTTTTTAAGAAAAAAATCTTTTATTATCAGTCTTACTTATTTTTCTAATTATTGTAAGACAATGAAGCGTAAGTTAGTTTACCTTAAATCTGACATGGCCATAATAATGTTGTGTGGAGTTTTAGTTTACCCAACTTCTGTGTGTTATCATAGCAAATATATTCATAGTCACCAGATCCACTTCCTCATAAATCTCTCCCCTTTAATAATTTGTATGCCTAAATTATTATTTTTTCCATTATAATCAATCAAAAATACTTTTCCTCTTTTTTCTTATTATTTTTATAGTTATATGGCAGTAAAATATTAATTAATAATGCCTTTTTTATTGCTGTGCATGACGCTAAGTTATTAAAGTCTGTTGTATTGCTGTTTGTGCTGTTGCTGGAGATGTATATATATATATATATATATATATATATATATATATATATATATATATATGCTGACAGTATATACTATAAACTGCATAAATTAACGAATGTAGTTCATAAAGTTG
The DNA here is from genome assembly GCA_029291075.1 of Eudiplozoon nipponicum. NCBI lineage: Eukaryota > Metazoa > Platyhelminthes > Monogenea > Mazocraeidea > Diplozoidae > Eudiplozoon > Eudiplozoon nipponicum. Next base: position 271,778 of record JAQBSW010000010.1, read on the forward strand.
ACCGGTTTTATCCTTATAAGACGCTCTTTATGAAAAAGCGCCCTAATTCGATTTTCGGCTTCGACAGTCCTAGCGAGTAATTTGTGAGTGTCAGGCAAGGTCGAAGCCGATCTGGTTGCTGAATCGTATGTCTTTTAATTCAATGTTTAGTTTTTAGGATCAGATATTATATATATATATGGCGTAATACCGGCTCCTACTGATGAGTCGTTAGTAAGCATGAAACGAATATGCACGAGATTATACGTTCCTTCCATTGTGTCTTTTGTATATCCTTCTGGTCGTATTTGAACTATTTTATTACTAGCGAGCAACACCTAATATCTCCGCCGCAAACAGTATCTAACTATTATATATTTAACTAAATGATGTTATGATTATTAAGAAATGTGGTAGATGATATTGATGAATGCTAGAGTATATGGATTCGCTGGAGTAACGTGTTCAGAAATAGTTTTCAATCCCAATTTTGGTGAACTATAGCATTCATTGATATCCATCATGTTGGTACCATGTATCGACTCGGCAATAATAGTGTTAGTATCATGTACCGAATCGGAAACCATAGTGTTAATATCAGGTACTGGCACAGTATCCATAGTTTTGGTACTCATTATTGGCTTGTTATATATTTTATATATAGTGACTTGGCTTTGAAGTCGCATTGTCGAAGACTTTATATGAAATTAGCTTTACTACTGCGTGTTTACACCTTCGTATAGGACGTTGCGCCGTCCAAATTTCCCTACATTGTTCATCCAAATATATAGTGAGTAAAGGTCGTAATACCGGCTCATACTGTTGAGTATCCAGTAAGCAGAAAACGAATGTGCACACGAGATTATATATTTCGATCATGCTGACATTGTTTTTTCCTTCTCTTCGTATTTGAACTAATTTGTTACTAGGTGCGCAACAGCTAGTACACGATATAAAATAACACACACAAGAACTCTATATATGTTTCATCAGAAAAACAGCAATAATATATACTTTAATCAATGATGCTTCATTGTCATATAATAGTGCGAAAAATATTTAACCGAACTAATAATGGCGCCGCCACCTCTTTTGTAATGAAACAGACCATACCTCGACACACACACGGTGAACTTCCTGCAACATGTACCGGTCCTCTGATGCAGCTTCGACTTTAATATAGTTTCTTAGAAGATGAGGGTTCTTGACTCGCGACCTAGTTAATTTTTTACGGCAGCTGAACTACTCAAACACGTAATCAACATTGCTTTTCTCCAGGACACCATAATTAATTTAAGCACTCATTCGGTGATTGTTTACGCGAAAAGACCATATATATTTTATCCTAATGTGAGAGTGATCCAACCAGTCTTGGTATGGTCGTTCTTCCATCCATTGCTTCAGAGGCAGTCGCACTTTACTGTAGAACTATCAAATCTAGCTTGGCTTATGATAGGTTTTACGCAGGAAATCTTGTTCTCAAAATTGTAAATGTGTACGTGCCAAGTCGGCCATTCTGCTAACGAAAAGAATGATTTCTTTGAAAAACGATAAGATTTGGCCTAAGGCCATAAGCGGAGTTCAGACAGTTAAATACTGTTTGTTGCGGAGAACTAATATATATGCAAGTATGTATTACGTGTTGCGAACCTAGCAACAAATTAGTTCAGTTGTGACCAGAAAGATAGGAGATTGTACCGTTCTATTATCCCACATTCCTCATCAAAATATATAGTGGTTAAAGGGCGTAATACCAGCTCCCACTGATAAGTCGCCAGTAAGCACGAAGTGAATGTGCATGAGATTATACTTTCCGTTCATGCTGTCTTTGGTTTATCCTTCTGGTCACAACTGATCTAATTTGCTACTAGGTTCACAACACCTGTTACATACTTGCCGTCGTACTCTGATGATGACCATGGAAGGTCGAAACGCGTCAGTGCGTTGCAACTGGCGGTAGTTTTGTTATGTTGTTCGACGACTGGTTAAATACAATGGGATTGGTGTTTACTTCAAGCTCGCAAACTTGATTTAAATAATTTTTACCACCATCCGCGCAATCAATTATTGTGTAATTGTATTGTCTATATATATGTGTGTGGTAAAAGCTACAAACAGCTAATGTTCGTGACTATATAGAAATTGTGCAGCCGACATTTCTAGTCAAGTTCAATTTATGCAAGACTGCTAGATGTGAGAGCCGCATATCTAAATTTGATTTCCATGTATATTCAATGCGGTTTGATCCTCGCTAGTCAGTTTGCCGTCGTACTCTGATGATGATCATGGAAGGTCGAAAAGCGTCAGTGCGTTGCGACTGGCAGTAGTTTTGTTATGTTGTTCGACGACTGGTTAAATACAATGGGATTGGTGTTTACTTCAACCTCGCAAACTTGATTTAAATAATTTTTACCACCATCCGCGCAATCAATTATTGTGTAATTGTATATTGATTATCTGTTAGTTAAACGTCAAACTATGTCAATACCGAGCGGGAAACGGAACTGTAAGAAGATGGTTCCTGACTGAAAATAACTGATAGCAATATTAGGTTTTTAAATCCTAACCTTGGCTTCTTGCATGTGACCTGTGTAAACGAGACCGTGACATGTCATCGTACTCAGACCGACCGCATTCTGTTAAGACACGCTGGTTGTCGTCTGTCTGGGACGTGTGAGCTTATCGCGATTGTTGTATTTATTCACTAAATGGATCTGAACACAGTCGTATAGCGAATATAATCACATTGAAATTGCACTTCTTTAGACAACCCGTGTTGTGTCCGTATGTCCGTGCAGTGAAACTAACTAGGGTTTGTCAGTCAACAGGTTAGAGAATTTTGTGGCCGCCTATTACAAGTGAAAGTCGAATGTCTTGTCTTAGGCAGAAAAATCTGTTTATGCTTGCATTGTTAAGTATAAATGCCAAGTTAATTGTTGTAACAATAGTTAATAAGATATATTTTTTCTCCTAGGGTTACTGGCCTACTATTTTCTATGCAGCTGAACCTAAACAACAACTTTACGTGAATCTACTTTTACAATGCGAGAAAATGGGAATTCCACGTCTAGAAACGCTTCAAACGGAGGTAAGAATTGTGTTTTTGCTCTTTTGTGATCAACGTTATGCTCAATTGTTTTTCGTCTATTTGTTGAGCTTTTAAGCAGAAAAATTTAGTTTTATGCCATTCATAATTCGAATGAAGTGCTCGCCACTCGTACGTTAATATGAGCATTAACAATCTTCTCTGTGGACCTTATACAACTAACGATCGTTTTACTTCATCATCCACATATTATTTTAGGCGCCAAAATGAAGAATTTTCTTGGTCTAAACGCTACTAGCGCACAGTGCCTTTGATGGCGTGTATTCGGCACCAGTACAAAGAAAGTAGCGTTGAAATTACTCTTTCTCTTAGCTTTCTCTGTAGGTCATGTGTGGGACCACATGATTTGATTGGGAAGCAGACAGACATTGTGGACACCATTGACCTTCTGATAAGAGGCTTTGGTTAACACAATCTTTGTTTAAATTCGAATATTGACTCGTTATAAATTCATCTCCAGGCAACCGCTGATATTACGCGCGAAGTTTGTTATTCTACCAACGGGTACAGTACGCTGGAGGTATTGTGACAAGCTTATGCATTTGTTGGGCTTCTGTAACCATGGCTGTATGCGTAACTAGGTGCATCCTGAGTTCTGTGAGAGGTTAACCATAGATTGCGCCGGCTTATCTGCCGAAAATGAAACCTGGGCACCTGCAGCAAATCTGTAGTAGCGCCAAAACTCTTCAACATGCTGCCATGAGAAATTTAGAAAAGATCACACCGTTATTTGAGTTCTGCATGGAGTTTGCTGTAAGTCACGCAACGAATACGAAGTCATCCTGGCGTGATAATATTAACGGATTGTAAGAAGCGCTATTGCGTAATAACATTTGCAAGCTTGATGCACAGGTTCAACGCACTCGCCAAGTTGGTGTTGGCTCTTTCTGTTTCCTAGGCGCAGTTGCTCGGGCACTCTCAAACTCTTCTTAATCCGCCACACTCCAAACATCGTGGTTTTAGACGTTATGGTCCCTCTATTCTTTTAGAAGTTTCATATAGTTGATCATTCCATCGACGAAACAGAAAAGACTTGGCAACTTCAAATGAGGCCATTCTGTTGTCATGGGTATTTTCCCTATTTCTGCGTCGACTAGTTCGAAATATTCCTTGCCGGCATGCATATTTGTGATACTTATTTTCGGTTGTAATAATATGCAGAGGAAGTTTATCTATTTCTGATGCAGTGCGTTAATCATTGACATAAATCTATCGTGGCATTATGAGATTTCACTTTATCGAGCAGCATTTCGCGGTTCGTTTCGATCGATTTCACTGTTTGGATTTATTACGTGATTTCCTATGTTTTTAGGCTGTCACGCAAGATATTCCGTGTTTTTTAAAGATAACCTATATCATATTTTTTCTGTTTAATGTCCTGTGTGAACTTTGACCGATAATGCTTAGTTTCGTTTATGAATGTGTTATAAGTAGCGGCATCTAGTGTAACAACTGATCATTTGTCAGGTATGATGATTTTTAGAGCCTCTTCTAATCGTAATTTCCTGTATTCATTTACTTATATATGTAGCGATTTTGCTGTCTTTACTATGCATTCTATATATCTCGTTTTGAGCCTTTGTTCGTCAAATGCTTTTGGAGCGGCACCTTGTGTGGAAACGTCATAGAAGCTTTCAATTGCAGCCTTAATTTCGATGATGTCACATTCGCGTGTATTCCTTTTAACGATTAAAACTGCTCAAATGAGGATTAATTTCTTCTGATGCTACAAAGACTGCATTCGAATTATTGTAAATAAAAACCTAAGAATTAATGGGGAATTTCAATTGAACGGGGAATTTGTCGAAATTTCTTGCGAAGTCTTTCATTTCTTTTTCACTCATTACTTTCTCCGGTGTATGTCACTTTCCTTTAGATACGTAGCATTTATTTTCGTTCAAAATTTCCACTTTACGACTGTTTGAATGAGTCATTCACTCCGCGTCTTGCAGTCTAGACTGATTAAACGTCGATGGCATTGTGCAATCAAACCCATCCATTATATATATATATATATATATATATATATATATATATATATATATATATATATACACGTAAATCGGTATACAACTCAAAACTGCCAGTAGTACTTCGTTTCTATATATATATATATATATATATATATATATATATATATATGCATATTTGTCCTCTATAGTCTATGCCAGCTTGGCTTCTCAAACAAAGGTAGTAGAATTCCTGTAGACGTCTAAGATTTTCGACTCTAAATAACCGTGTGTCACCGTCGCATAACAGAACTGTACGCAAATATGCATTTTGCACATGACCTTTAAGGTAATGTGATATACTCGCGATTCTCGTAAATGGCGAATGTTAGTGAATTTGAAATTTTTGTGTTAGTAAGGTTGTGCGATACTTTATTGCGGACTAGCACAACCAAATGATTTTTTGTAAAGAACTCGTATACTATTTACAAGATTAGCGGCAGGGTGATTCAGTGGTACGAGAAACAGACTCTGAAGCAGACATGTCCAAGTTCGAGGTCTGTCCGCGGCAAATTCTTGACAGGATGTGATGAGTTCCCAATTGGGACGAAACCGGTCTTCTGGATGAATTGCCTTTTTCGCATTATACTAGGCTTAGTTTATACTAACAAATGTATGTACATAATGGGATTGGTGTTTATGTCAATATAGCAACCTTGGCTTAAATAAAATCTATCACCGCCCGCGCTAACCATGTTCGTTTAAGTTTGGAAGGCTTACGATATTTAGATAGAATATCGCATTCAACGTTGCTATCCACTGAACAACATGCAAACTTGAAGCCTTGTAGAATGGGTATTATGGGACGACGACATAAGTGCAGCTGTTCAATTAATTGTCATAAGGTAGAAATTTAATTTATGCAAACTCGTCCTGGCAGAAAACCGACTTGTGCTTCTTTAGTATGTTTCACATGAAGCGCTGATACGGCGTAAGACAATCGAAGCGTGTAACCTTGCTACGAATTGTTTGAAGTTTTACCACGACTGCTGTAGCACGAACTGTGGCCACTTTTTTGGAGATGAGCATGTAAGTGGACTCGCCCATGCAGTAGCATGGCCTCCTTTATCAATATAATACACCAGGTAATAGTCAACGTGCTACAAATTTCATCATCTGGACCAACAGCGGTGAAAAATTTTAGAGATAATTTTGAACTTATTATGTCAGACTTCAAAAGTTGTTCGAGATTAGCATTCAACATTTCTGATATGGACAATCTTTTGTGTGATGCAGGCACTAAGGAAAATTGGTCTTCGATCTAGGTGTAATAAGCATAAGTTCCGCTAAACAAATGTTGATGTTCCTGTTTAATTGTCTTATTTTTGGCATCTTATCTATTCAAATCTAGTCCTTAGACGACTCTTTCGACTGCATTATTGACGCGATATTTGGTTTTAGCTTCAGACCTCCGGCACGTGAGTCTTTCATTCAGCTTCTTTCGGTGTTGAGCTCGTCAAAGCTGCCCATTGCCAGTATCGATATTCCTTCAGGTATGTTGATGATTTCTGTAATGTTTAAAAGTTAATTCTACAAGTTGTATGCATAGAGACCTATCTTCCATACGGTGTAGTATTCTCATCATCATGTCCAGCCACACAAAAGTCAAAACTGACTAATGTTTCACGGCCATATAACCATACAGAGTGAAAAAAGTATATAAGTGAATTTAGACAAATTGTTAGTGAGATTTACGAGAGAGAGAGAGAGGCAGAGAGAGAGAAGGAATACCTTGCTACTATGAGTAAATTTATCAGGATAACTCACAGAAATGAGGCAAACTAAACCACTCCACATCACCATTATGGCCAAGTTAGCATCCGGGCAAGGCGACATCAGCAATACAGCTTTCTTGCGGATTGCACTGTATCACGTCATAAACAAACCAAACCTCGCAGCTAACTTTGCCCTACAAAGAAAAAAAAGTTACGAAGATGATTTTACTAGAAATCTGCAACAAGATCGCCACTGAGCTCGATTCGATGCCATATCGCTAAGGGTTTCTAACCAAGAACTGTGATGCGCACGAGGACCCCATCCCGGCAGACGAGTGGGTCCTATACTACCCAATTTGGATGTAAGTGACTTTAATTGTTTCTGCCATGTCAAAATCTGCCCACCTTGTTTCTTACGCCAATTTGGTGCTGGATGAGAGAACAGAGCTCTATTGGGCAATCGAAATGAGGGCATACGCAAAACGTGACCGAACCAACGAAGTTGATGGAGCCTTATTTGCTTTTCTAAAGACGAGCACTTATTGTCAGATCCAAAAATACGTCTACGGATGTCAACGTTATTTATTCGTTGTTGGTAACCAACATGTGCTATACTTCTCAAACAACGATGATCGAATGCCTGTAAGCGTCTCAGATCATCAACTCTAAGAGGCCAAGTTTCACTAGCGTATAGTAAGTCTGCGCGTACAGATGCATTGTAAACACGACCTTTAAGGCAAAGTGACATATTCGCGTTTCTCCATAAATGACGAAGGTTCGAGAAAGCTACTCTAGCTTTTGTGATCCGTATTCTCACCCCGTCGGACATATTGTATTCTGTAGGGTGAACATCACCGCATCCGCCCTGCCGTTCAGCTGATTTATCGGGGGAAATAAAGCAAGTAAATTTAAATGCATTAAGGCATTAGGCATGACCTAATTAAAAAAAATATTAGCTCATTTAGGATTAGGAGGATCTACCAGAACCAGGATGGATAAAACTGTTTGCTCATGTAGGAATGTGTTTTATGCTAACTGACGTCTCATCAACGCATCTCAAACTTGCTATATTTTGTTTCTTTAAATCGAGTTTGCGTGTTTGAAGGAAGCACCAATCTCATTTTATTTGACCAGTCTATAAACAACATAGCAATACTTCCGCCAGTCGCACGCACTGACGCGCAATTAATTAATGTTTAATTGTAATGTCTATATATGTATATGTGGCGAAAGCTGCAAACAGTTAACGTTTGTGACTGCATGGAATTTGTGCAGCCGACATTTCCAGTCAAGTACAATGTATGCAAGACTATTAGAGGTGAGAGCCGCATATCTTATTTTGCTTTCCATATATATGCAATGCGGATCGATCCTCGCTAGTCAGTTTGCCGTTGTACTCTGATGATGATCATGGAAGGTCGAAACGCGTCAGTGCGTGCGACTGGCGGTAATTTGGCTATGTTGTTCGAAGACTAGTTAAATACAATTGAATTGGTTTTTTCTTCAAGCTCGCAAACTTGATTTAAAGAACTTTTACCACCACCCGTGCCATCAATTAATGTTTTAATTTTGTTGCTTTATTTTTTGGTCAAACAATGCTGGCTATTTGTAATGTGCAATTTCCTATACATATATTATTACTATTTTCATAGTATAATGGTGCTCCATTGCCACAGAACCGTGCAATTTTGGCTGTGTGGGCTGTAAATGAACACTTTTTTGTCTGTTCCTTGTAGGAACCAAAATAAATGTGTATAGTAATAAACTTAAAATACAGTTCCTGCAAAAGCACTCACTTTGCGCAATAGGCACCAGCACAGTAAAGGTGTTCAACATCATAATTACCTCGAAAATGTTATGTCTAATTCAACGTTTATCGATTACGCTGATGACGATAAACATTTTTTAAAGCAAGTATGCGACTTTCAGCTATCTATCGATTCATTGTTTATTTAACCTGTTTCGCATTAAGACTGACAGTAGGTTTTCTAGTTTGAGTGGCTGCTGAAATTAAATGAGATTGGCCTTTATCTCACCCTGTCAAACATCATATACTTATTTTTTATCATCAAATGCACCATCAGAAATGACGATCAGGTTTATGTTGATTTTCAAGAGTGATGGCGGCTCAATTTTGATGCAGTCGAGAGTAAGATGTGTTGTGGATTTCATTAGTTGTGGTCAGTTAATTCACCATGATATTTTCTATTACATGAGGACTCCGGCCTAAAAATATGTAATGAAAACTATTTCAAATTTAAACTGAAATGTTCATGCTTTATTTGGCTTTTTAATTGCGCGCATTTTCCCAAATTTGTTATAGGATGGAATGTTGAAACTGGACCTCAAAATGGCGATGATTTGACAAAAGACTTCCAACCGGATTGTTTGATATCTCTAACGGCTCCCAAGAAATGTGCTGAGCATTTCCAAGGACGATTTCACTATTTAGGTAATAATCAAAGTGCCTTTTATGAAATATATAGTATGATATTTATAATTAGTTTTTTATCATATATATCCATATAGATTTGAAATATAATGTAAGGATTTTAATCATGTGTATGTTGTAAGTAGAAACTAAACTTTACATCAAGTAAAAAAACCAGTTTATACAGTAGACTGGTTTCGTTCTTATTGACAACCATTTAATTACTCTCCAGAATTTGCTGCGCACGAAACTCGAACCGGGGAACATGCTGTAGATTGTGAGACTATCATGCGAAATACAACATGAAATTTGTAGTTATATAACAACGAAACCTGTCTGATGGATTAATTTACATTGCTACTTGATGCAATGTTTAGTTTATACTGACAAAAGTCATAATCAAAACTTGCAATTGGACTTTAAGCAGCATAGTGTCTATTCTGTAATGACATATTTGAGGTGGTTTGTTAAAACTTTAGGTCTAAAGAAATTTCATAAATTCTTTTGGAAAGTGAGCCATAATAAAATTCATGATACCCTTTCCATGTGCAAAAATAAAAAGGATTTTTTTCAGATGCAAGTATCATTTCTTTCTCATTTTCTTCTCAAGTATCTACAAATGGACATCTTTTTATATATGAATTGAAAGACCGAACAAAATAGAAAAAAATAAACATGGAAGGAGTGTGAAATAAGGAAACAAACAATCACTTGCGTGTATCACCTTCAGTGCATGCTCAATGTCTGAACGTGCTTCTTCTGCTTGCATAAATCCGGCTGCAATTTGTATATCCATAAAGCTCTGTATGTGCCCAACTCCTTTCTGTTATTGCAATTGGTAATTATCCTAAATGCTAGCTCTAGAGAACATACGTGTAAGTTTTCAAAGATGTATTTCGGATAAAAAAGAAAGCAGTCTGCCTGAACATCCTTTTTAAAGCGGATGAAGTTTTCCGAATAGCACAAAAGATAGTTAAAGCGGCATTAACACGCAGCTAAACTACGAATGTTATTTAAGGTAACACACTTTCTTCTACAAGAAATAAAAAAGAAACAGCCTTTAATATCAACATCAAATATTATTTACCGATATATATATATATATATATATATATATATATATATATATATATGCGCAAGTTGTCGATCAATTTACGTAGGCTGATCGACCAGATGGTTAATTACTCGAATGAGAGAACATTGCAACATTAATGCCTGTTTTAAATCAAATATTGGATACACGTCTGCAAATGCGCAAAAAGTCTGTGAATCCTCACAAGTATGTTCTTCAAACGTAGCATTTTATATCATTACTAAACGAAAAACAGGAGGGAATTATCCACCTACCTAGCGTTATCAATAAACAAATTGCAGCTGGATTTATGCAAGCGGGAGCAGTTTAGTCGGACATTGAAGTTGAACTGGAGGTGATGCACGCGGTTTATTGGTTGTTCCATTATTTCACACTCTCCATGTTTACATTTTTCTATTTTGTTTGGCCTATCAATTCATATATAAAGAGATGTTCATTTGTAGATACTTGAGAAGAATATGAGAAAGAAACGGTTGTTATATCTGATAAAATTTCTTTTTCTTTTTGAACATGGAAAGGTTACTATAAATATCATATAGACTCCACCTAAAGGAACAATTATCAACAAAACAAGTTATTACATAACTGTAAATTGTAAGAAGCGCCAAATAGGTTGAGCAGTAGATAGAGTCACGGACTCCAAATGAGATATGCCCAGGTTAGAGTCCTTTCTGCAGCAAAATTATGGACAGTACTTCAAGAGTTCCCATTACTGACGAAACAAGTTAACTGAATAAATTGCTTTTTCTGGACTACAATTTGCTTAGTTTACACTGAAAATGTATATATATATATAATGGAATTAGCGTTTATATCAAGCACACAAACATGATTTAAATACAATTTAACAATACTTGATTGCGCGGGTTGTGGTAACAATGCTTTAAATCAAGTTTGCGAGCTTGAAGTAAACACCAAACCCATCGTATTTAACCAGTCTTCGAACAACGTAACAAAACTACCGCCAGCCGCAACGCACTGACGCGTTTCGATCTTCCATGAGCATCATCAGAGTACGACGGCAAACTGACTATCGAGGATCAAACCGCATTGAATATATATGGAAATCAAATTAAGATATGCGGCTCTCACCTCTAGCAGTCTTACATACATTGAACTTGACTGGAAATGTCGGCTGCACAATTTCTATGCAGTCACGAACTGTTTGTAGCTTATTCCACATATACATATATAGACAATACAATTTAACAATAATTGTTTGCGCGGGTGGTGGTAACAATGCTTTAAATGAAGTTTGCGAGCTTGAAGTAAACACCAAACCCATCGTATTTAACCAGTCTTCGAACAACGTAACAAAACTACCGCCAGCCGCAACGCACTGACGCGTTTCGACCTTCGATGATCATCATCAGAGTTCGACGGCAAACTGACTATCGAGGATCAAACTGCATTGAATATATATGGAAATCAAATTTAGATATGCGGCTCTCACCTCTAGAAGTCTCGCACACATTGAACTTGACTGGAAATGTCGGCTGCACAATTTCTACGCAGTCACGAACATTAACTGTTTGCAGCTTTCGCCACATACATATATATATATAGGAAATCCAATGGGATTGGTCAGTACGTGCGACTCCGTCGTAAAGTCCATCCCCTCCTCAACGTGGTACGACGGTGTCAACCATGTCTCGATGGCCGATCGTACATGGGCTAACGGGGCTATGGCGGTGGTGTCACCAGGGCGTGGTGGATTTCCGACCGGCAATCGGATCTCCTATAAAATACCACATGAGCCCGACGACGGCACCATGACTCGGCGTGTGTTCCCCGCCACAAAAGGGTTCAACAGCCACAGGATTACATGGACTCCTGGACAGTACCCCGTACTTCCGAATGGCGAATGAGCTCTCAACAGCCACCGGCAACCATGCAACTTACTGCTGCCTTGCAGACTGCGCTTGGATGTGCAAAGGCTAGAGGTGCGTCCTCGATCAAAAAGCCGAGTGGTGAGGGGACACCACTTGTACCAAATTCCCAAGAAACTCCATGAAATGTCATGGAGCCGGCTTATCCTCCAAAAGGAGTCAGCCACAGTAAAGTAAAGTAAGTAAGTACGTGCGACTGGCGGTAGTTTTGTTACGTTCTTCGCCGACTGGTTAAATACGATGGGTTTGGTGTTTACATTAAGCTCGCAAACTTGATTTAAGTCATTGTTACCACCACCGGCGCAATCAATTATTGTTAAATTGTATTGTCTATATATGTATATGTGGCGAAAGCTGTAAACAGTTAATGTTCGTGACTGCATAGCAATTGTGCAGCCGACATTTCCAGTCAAGTTAAATGTATGCAAGACTGCTAGAGATGTGAGCCGCATATCTTAATTTGATTTCCATATATATTCAATGCGGTTTGATCCTCGATAGTCAGTTTGCCGTTGTTCTCTGATGATGATCATGGAAGGTCGAAACGCGTCAGTGCGTTGAGGCTGGCGGTAGTTTTGTTACGTTGTTCGAAGACTGGTTAAATACGATGGGTTTGGTGTTTACTTCAAGCTCGCAAACTTGATTTAAAGCATAGTTTAAATAGTTGCATCCATTGTCTACGAATTCAATGATTGTTTAAATTGCGAGCTTTGAAAAAAGGGGAACTACAACTATCACAAAGTGCGCACACACTGCAAACGAAGAATAAATTTAAACGAACAATTGTGCATATTAAACAATCATTGATTGCGTGGGTGGTGGTAACAATTCTTTAAATCTATTTTGCGAACTTGAGGTAAGCACCAATCCAAATGTATTTAATCAAACGTCGAATGAAATAGCAAAATTGACGGTAGTTATGTTATTTTGTTCGACTGATGAAAGATAATTTGATTGGTGCTTACTTCAAGCTCGCAAATTGATTTAAATAAGTGTGCACATTTTTCTAAAACAGACAGCATGCCTAGCCTAGATATGCACCTTGCTCACATAAAAAGTATGTGCAGAATATCATACAACTAAAAAAGCTAACATAAATACTTGTGGAATAACTCTGTACTGGATTAAACAAACCAAAAACATGTAAAATATAAAATACAATTTCAACATGCTTTTCCCCATTCATTTGGAAAACCATGCATTCTATAAGTGTGAGCTCAAACGAGAAGGTTTAGTCAGATTTTACTAAAATATTTACAAATTAATTTACTTTAATTTATTCAACGAGTGTTTTTCCTCCATATAGAAAATTGATGATTTATTACGGAGGATAAAAATGCATTTATTTGAAGTATCACTCTCTGTCTCTCACTATATATATATATATATATATATATATATATATATATATATATATATATATATATATATAAACGTATGTATGTATACAATTGGATCTATAAACGTATTTTTGAACTCAATATTTTGCGGTGTGTAAGCATTCAGGTTATCAATGCCGCGTTTTGCGTACGCGGGTAATAGCTGTACACGGGCAGTTACACAAAGATCCGATTTATCACTATTTCCAATTTTGTTTTGTCTTTGATCGGGTTGACTCATTTTTACTTCAACTGGAAATGCGGTTCTATCACATCTTTGTTTACTGGCGACGTTTCGGTGCCTACTTTCCAGCACCATCATCAGGCAACACAACACTGATCACAATAGCAGATTTAAGCAAATGTGGTAACCTCGTTCCAAAACCATTCTATTTATATATATTTGACTCAACACTATTTTAATCATAGAATTTGTCTCAGTAACTAAACTCAATATATAACTTTTTATAATTAGCAGACCAATCATTACCTCACCTATACATCATCTCATCTCGTATGCAGAATATTTTAGGGGAGAGAGACAGTATCGAACCTTTTGTTATTTGTTATAACTGTATTGCTACTATGTCACGGTAATCAAAATTTAAAAATGCTAAAACTAAAACCTTGACTATCATATACTGTATTTTATTTAAAGCCGGGAACTCTAATGTATACAATGGTGTGTGAGGTATTGCGCACATAGCAACAAATTAGTTCAAATATGGAGCAGCAAGTTACATAGATGGATGGAGAGTGAATGTTATAGCGACGCTTAGGTGAACGATTAAAGAGAGAAAGATAGAGATAGTCTGGACAACTAACGTTTTTCAAAAAACTAATCGTAAGCACAATGCGAAGTTAATCAACTATTGGAAATAATTGCATAAGAATATTTGCTCATATGACTAAAATAATTCATTATATCTATATACATATATATCTAAATATAATATCGTAGCACCTTTATATATATATATATATATATATATATATATATATATATATCCTTCCCAGTCTATTTCATGACCCGTTTCCTTCGAATGCCTAGCTAGGTCTGATCTTTGAATGTGTCCATATTTGCAATCTGTCTTATGTTCACCTCTACGAACCTGTATAGGTCGCATGGTTTCGCCTATATACCTGAGATTACATTCTTTGCAAGGTATCGCATATACTCCTGATGTCTCGAGGGGTTCTACTCTTTCTTTTTGGTTAGGTAGTTTATTGCCTATAGTAAGCGATTGTCTTAAAACTGTTTTAATATTGTATTTAGCTGCTATTATTCTAATTTTCCTGCTCAATTTACCATAATTTTGTGCTTATCCGGTTCCGTTTCCTTCTTTACTTTGTTTATTATATTATCTATCTATTATACTTGACGGATAGCTATTTAGTTTGAATATTTCTTTTAATCTCCTCATTTCATTATCTCTATTTTCTATATCCACTATTCTAAGACTTCTTAATATCATGGATTTAAGAATGCCTATTTTCATTCCATATGGGTGATTTGATAAGAAATTAAGAAGTAGTCCTGAATAAGTCTCTTTTCTAAAAATATCTCTTTCCAATCTGGAACCATTCCGTTTTATTTTCACATCCAAAAATGGTATTATATATATATATATATATATATATATATATATATATATATATATATATAGTTTTAGCATTTTTAAATTTTGATTACCGTGACATAGTAGCAATACAGTTATAACAAATAACAAAAGGTTCGATACTGTCTCTCTCCCCTAAAATATTCTGCATACGAGATGAGATGAGGTATAGGAGTTTAGTTACTGAGACAAATTCTATGATTAAAATAGTGTTGAGTCAAATATATATAAATAGAATGGTTTTGGAACGAGGTTACCACATTTGCTTAAATCTGCTATTGTGATCAGTGTTGTGTTGCCTGATGATGGTGCTGGAAAGTAGGCACCGAAACGTCGCCAGTAAACAAAGATGTGATAGAACCGCATTTCCAATTGAAGTAAAAATGAGTCAACCCGATCAAAGACAAAACAAAATTGGAAATAGTGACAAATCGGATCTTTGTGTAACTGCCCGTGTACAGCTATTACCCGCGTACGCAAAACGCGGCATTGATAACCTGAATGCTTACACACCGCAAAATATTGAGTTTAAAAGACTAAAATAATTCATTATATCTATATACATATATATATCTAAATAAGAAATTAAGAAGTAGTCCTGAATAAGTCTCTTTTCTAAAAATATCTCTTTCCAATCTGGAACCATTCCGTTTTATTTTCACATCCAAAAAGGGTAATTCATCATTATTCTCTTTTTCCAATGTAAACTTTAATTCACCTAATTGGTTGGCTAATTCGAGGAATTTATTTAACTCATTATCCCCATGATTCCAAATTATAAACATATCATCCAGGAATCTTACATACAAGTTTGGCTTAAGAGGAGATTTTAACAACAGATTTTTTTCAAAATAGTGCATAAAAATATTAGCAACCGGGACTGATAGTGGTTGTCCCATAGGGACACCTTTAACTTGTTTATAAAATTCATTTCTGAACTTAAAGTAGGTGGAGGACATACAAATATTTAATATTTCCATAATACTACTTAACATCATTTTACTACCTTCTATTATCTCTGGGAACTCTGTTAAACAACGCTTCACACTTTCTAATGCTGCTTGTACCGGGACATTAGTATACATCGATACAACGTCCAGGCTAGCCATTCTATCATTATCATTCAAGTTATATCTACTAATAATGTCAATAAAATGATATGTATTCTTTAAAGTATAATCTAAGAAATAAGTATATTTTCTAATTCTGTTGCATAGAAATTTCGACAATCTATACGTTGGTGAGTTTTGTACATTAACGATTAATCTAAGTGGATTCCCCTGTTTATGAATCTTTACTAGACCATAAACTCTCGGAGGGACTGCGTCACGTTGTATTAATGAATTCCCAAGTCCTGGTTCTAATTCCTTCGACTCAATCATTCCAGATTGGAAAGAGATATTTTTAGAAAAGAGACTTATTCAGGACTACTTCTTAATTTCTTATCAAATCACCCATATGGAATGAAAATAGGCATTCTTAAATCCATGATATTAAGAAGTCTTAGAATAGTGGATATAGAAAATAGAGATAAGGAAATGAGGAGATTAAAAGAAATATTCAAACTAAATAGCTATCCGTCAAGTATAATAGATAGATTAATAGATGAGATGTTACAGAGATTTAACAATAATATAATAAACAAAGTAAAGAAGGAAACGGAACCGGATAAGCACAAAATTATGGTATTACCTGATTCTAAATTGAGCAGGAAAATTAGAATAATAGCAGCTAAATACAATATTAAAACAGTTTTAAGACAATCGCTTACTATAGGCAATAAACTACCTAACCAAAAAGAAAGAGTAGAACCCCTCGAGACATCAGTAGTATATGCGATACCTTGCAAAGAATGTAATCTCAGGTATATAGGCGAAACCATGCGACCTATAAAGGTTCGTAGAGGTGAACATAAGACAGCCTGCAAATATGGACACATTCAAAGATCAGACCTAGCTAGGCATTCGAAGGAAACAGGTCATGAAATAGACTGGGAAGGATATATATATATATATATATATATATATAAGGTGTTACGATATTATATTTAGATATATATGTATATAGATATAATGAATTATTTTAGTCATATGAGCAAATATTCTTATGCAATTATTTCCAATAGTTGATTAACTTCGCATTGTGCTTACGATTAGTTTTTTGAAAAACGTTAGTTGTCCAGACTATCTCTATCTTTCTCTCTTTAATCGTTCACCTAAGCGTCGCTATAACATTCACTCTCCATCCATCTACGTAACTTGCTGCTCCATATTTGAACTAATTTGTTGCTATGTGCGCAATACCTCACACACCATTGTATACATTAGAGTTCCCGGCTTTAAATAAAATACAGTATATGATAGTCAAGGTTTTAGTTTTATCATTTTTAAATTTTGATTACCGTGACATAGTAGCAATACAGTTATAACAAATAACAAAAGGTTCGATACTGTCTCTCTCCCCTAAAATATTCTGCATACGAGATGAGATGATGTATAGGTGAGGTAATGATTGGTCTGCTAATTATAAAAAGTTATATATTGAGTTTAGTTACTGAGACAAATTCTATGATTAAAATAGTGTTGAGTCAAATATATATAAATAGAATGGTTTTGGAACGAGGTTACCACATTTGCTTAAATCTGCTATTGTGATCAGTGTTGTGTTGCCTGATGATGGTGCTGGAAAGTAGGCACCGAAACGTCGCCAGTAAACAAAGATGTGATAGAACCGCATTTCCAGTTGAAGTTAAAATGAGTCAACCCGATCAAAGACAAAACAAAATTGGAAATTGTGATTAAATCGGATCTTTGTGTAACTGCCCGTGTACAGCTATTACCCGCGTACGCAAAACGCGGCATTGATAATCTATAAACGTATGTTCGTTTGCATGTATTTATATATATGAATGTATGTATATAACTTTATATGCCTGTATGTGCGTGTGCATGTATGCGTATTTGTTTGTGGGCTTATATTTGCGTGCATTTATGTATTTATCTCCGAATGAATGTATGTATGTATGTATGTATGTATGTATGTATGTATTTGTATGTGCTTGAATGTACGCACGTATTGTATATGCTCCTTTGTTGCCCACTGTGCAGGAAATCTCGTTCCTCGTTCAGGTATATTTTTATTTATAATTAATATGTGTAATCTTAATTTACATATAAATATTTATGTTTATACATTGAGTTGATTCATTATTCATATTTATAGCAAGGTATCTTTTTAAATGTACTTTCGTTAATATATCTATATTTTTCTATTGCAGGTGGTCGATTTGTCCCAGACATGCTTGCTAAGGAGTACAATTTGTCTTTACCTAATTATCCTGGTACTGATCCTTGTGTACTCCTCAATTGAAAATATTCTCGATGAGTAGAACCAACTAATTGTATGTTTTATATTTATGGAATTATTGCACTTTTGAGATTTGCTTTTGTGCTTAAAGATGACTGAATTTTTTCAGTCTCTTATTTTTGTGTGCAGAAATAATTTTGCCGAAATTGAATTTACACATACCAAAGCATGAATTTATTTATTCGATTTGCCTATTTTATATATATATATATATATATATATATATATATATATATATATATATATATATATATATATATAAAGCTGAATTAACTTGATGAATTCAGAATTTTTAACTGTTCTTTATTCCTTGACTAGAGAGTTTTTATTTTATCAGCAATTCAACTTTTTGATATAATTGAAAACTAACATTCTCTTCATTAAATATGTGAGAAAAATTTTACTCTTCGGGAAATTAAAAAAAATTATAAGTTTGTTTTTTAATCTGTTTTGTATATAATTATTTCATGCTTATTTTTCAACTTTATCTGTGTTATTATAATCAAGGTTGCGGTCTTGATATAAGCACCTGACCCATTAATTACTTACAAATGTCAGTATAAAATAAGAATTGTATAGTGTAGAAAAGGCAATTCATCCAGTAGACCGGTTTCGTCCTTATTGGGAACTCATCATGTACTGGCCAGAAATTGCCGCGGACAGGATACGAACCTGGGCACGTCTGCTTCGGAATCTGGTGCTCTAACCACTGAGCTATCCTGCCGCACACTGCACTATTCACACACTATACAATTCTTAGTTTATACTGACATATCTAAGTAATTAATGGGTCAGGTGTTTATATCAAGACCGCAACCTTGATTATAATAATTGTTATCACCACCCGCGCAACCAATGTTCGTTTAATATATGTGTTAGTCAGAAATTTTAAAAGTCATATTTCCGACATTTGCTAGATTGATGTTTTTTGATTAATATAATACAATTGAAAGTGACTGCACGTGTTCTTGTTGTTGACATTCTGCCGGCTTTCGTCTTCATTACCGCGCTCCTTATAGTCAGAAAAATAAAAAAATATCAGGATTTCTCTATGATTTGCAACATTGAGCTCCCTCATTGAACACGAGCCTCTTATTGTTGTCTACAAAGTAGAATTGAAATTATGTACTTTCCACTAGCTAGCTGATGTGTGTGCTCAATTAATTTGGGATATTTTTTACACATGCTTTTTATGGATGTGAATTGGCGGATTATGGAAGTGAATTTTTTAACGTTTTATTTATGTACATAGAGATCGCTACGTCGCATGGCGGAATACAATAGGATCTGAAACCATTTGAACCTGTCTAATTTTAAGGTTGCTCCACGTGGCACTTAGAGTTTCACCTATGAAATGGGGCAAGTCATTGTGCATATGAAAAGATTTGCGCCATAGAAGTTATCCTCACCTGTCGTTTTAATCCATATTAGTTTTTATTCATTTATTTCATGATTGGTCCTTTGTTTCATCACGAATGGTGTTTTGCTAAAAGTTTGATTGTATTAATTTGGTCTATAATAAACGTAGTTATGAAGAAGAAAGCCGACAATCGAGTAGAAATATCGGTCACAAAAATATTGATGCTAGGACGATGAACCAATCACGAACAATTTGTTCAGATCAATAATGAGCAGAAAGGAACCGTTAGGGAAGAAAATAAAAAAGAGGTCAACTTTCTTAATTTCCTTACGGTTAGTGCTTGTTAACACGGTAAATAATTTTAGATATGGGCTAACTCGACTAGAACATCATACTATGTCTTGAAGGGAAAAGAGTATTGTATACTGTTTTCACTGGTATGATTTAAGGTAAATAAATTTGCACGACTGAATAAATCTTACTGGTAGCTGGTTGGAACAATTTGCGTCTACATTTTATATTATTAATCATAATATAATTAGTATTGAAAATCAACTTACGTCGCATTAAATATGAAGCCGAATCAGAATGGGGGAAATTTTTAACTATTTCCTAATTTTTTGCAATAAAATTTCATTGACTACTCAGTGGAAGGAATGATTAGAAGCTATTTGTGTATTTAGCAAGCTCAACAAATCCCATCCGTAAACATGTCTCCAAACATGACATTATCAAGAAAAATAGTAATATAAGGTTCATAAAGGTGAAAGATAAGGAAACGAACAGATGCGCAGGGAAGCAAGGAACAATTACGAGCACAACAAGAAACAGAAGCTGTACGATCTTTATCAAATATGCACATTCGGGCAATGCCGAACCAAATTAAACGAGCAAGCAAATGCATCTTCATGTGAAAGAACTGTGGTTTCCTCTAACAGGTCGTATTCCAAATCCAGATACGCAACTAGCTTACTTTAAACAACTGACGGACAAATAGAAAACAAGTAAGATAATCAAACACATTGAATAATTCGTGCATGAAAAACTTAACTCGCTCACGTATAATGCAATCTCAATTAATTTTGTTTATTTCGTGTGGGGAACCAGGTATATTCAATATGTGATTTAAATTAAGCATATTCGAAATATTTTAGAAAATCTGACTAAAATATTCACAAATACATTTTCTTTCACAAAATCAATGTGTATGTTTTTAGGTTCGACGGTTCTATTAAACTGACATCCGAATTCGTGTTGCAGGTATTTATTTTTCGTCGAAGCACCATCGTTAATAATTTGTGTAATGATTTTATTGCTTAGCTCGTCTAAAATGAGTATGATAACATTTTGAGTTTTTTTGAGTAGATTTTCATTGTGCATTTATATTTGTGTTAAAATATTTGGAGTTAAATTCAGTCTAAGAAAACTTAAGAACGGATAATTTGAGACACCTTCAACCTCTATTTTGTTTATAAAAATTAATAAATTATTATCGATTTTGTTTGACAGATTAACTTCGAATTCACATTTTTCCTTTTTGTGATGCGTAGGAAGAGATAAATTTAAATTAAAAAATATTCCTTTGGTGTTTGCATCTATAATTAAATTAAAGTATTATGACAGGTTTTCATTATTAATTTTGTCAGAATAAACGAAAAATTGCATACAATGGCAAATTCAATTCATCGAGTACACCTGTTTCGTCCTCATTTGGCCCCAATAATGCATTTTACGGAAATGCTGCGATTGGGAATCTGAACAAGAAACCTATGCGTCCGAGTTTTGTGCATTATTCACTACACTACGTCAAACATACTAATGAAATTATTAATTCTATATAAACTTGTTTTTTTTGTCAGTCTTACCTTTTGTCGGATAACTTTTGGCCTAAAGTTCCAACTAGTTACCCTCAGTCTGTGTTTATATGAAATACAGAGTATCCCAGGTAAGTCTAATCCAATTAAAGTGTTATGGCAGAAACCTTTTTGATATATATATATATATATATATATATATATATATATACTAGGAAGAGGAAACACATTTAGTAATAAAGTGAATAATGACCGTTGATTTCTAGAATAATCCACACTTTGCAGTCTTTCATTTGTACTCACCTGGCCTAAATATTCAAAAGTTTCATCAACATAATATTTTAATCAACTGGCCACGAATCACAAAGCTCAACTACAATTTATTTGCATCCAGGCAAACCCGAAAACCCACTGTATCATCTTTGACGTTCGATTGGACTGGCAACAAACTTAATAAGAAGAGATATCTTCACAAACGGCATCACTACTATAGTTAACAGAAACAGAAATTTCACTGCAATATGAGCCTTCAACACTGCAATTCGCTCACCCTGCACTGTTACCAAGCAGACAGAACAAAATTGAAGAATAAGGCGAAACGAAAGTCGACATTCGTGGAAGAACCCATTTATACACGTAACAACCAACAAAGCGAACAGTCGGTCAAATCTCAATCCATCAATATAAGAATGACCAGATCTAAGACATTACTCTACAGTACAACGAGAATGACTCTACATACACACACACAAGCATGCAGACTTACCCATATACGCTTTCAAATCGGTTCAAACAAGAAATAGAAGTTAAACGGAAAATCAGACTAGTTGCCATCCACATAATCAAATTGAAACCTAAGATGTATACACATGAAAAATTGTAAAACGAAGATTAATATTCTCTAAATAAACGGACATTATCCACTTTGTTATTGAATGTTTTCTCTTCCAAATAAAAAATATACTGTGTACTATTCAAAAGCATTCGTAATTATTCGATATTAATGATGCCTTTTGCAGAATTGCTGCGGCTGGGGTTTGAATGGAGGCACATTCACTTCAAAGTTTAGCATGCCATCCGATGCGTGGCATGAGTCTTGCATTACATTCACCTTGAGTAACCTTGTTACCTTTATTTTAGTTGGTCTTTCATTCAGGTGATGCAAATATAAAATTCCATCAGGACTCTCGATCTTTCAGTATGCAACAAAAAACAGACCACCTGCGTTAAGATATTGATTTACAGTTTTACGGTGAGATTGTATGATATATATTTTTATGGTAAAAATTAAACACAACAATGGTATTCAAAGGTCTTTATATCGGCTCGAAGATATCGTTAAAAAGAAAAATAATCTCAAATTAATATGTGCTAAGATATTTTTCCTTTAATAAATTTGTCACGTATTTTTTTTGTTTTACTGTGAAATTCGCAATTTTTAATTGCCTTGAAAACAATCATCCATGCCGGCTATCCGAGCGATAAATGGTGTAATTACTTTTCAAAGTACAAAACAGCCATGTTGATCAACTTGTGGATTTATTCACAGTCATGCAGGTAAGGATTTGTTGCTTCACGCGTTAAACAGACATATGAGGCAAGAAATTTCCTATTGGCTGGAGTAAATTAAAATATGTTATGGAAGACTGCTGCAGTATCATGGGAAAACTGCTGCTGTGTACAAAAAGATTTTAATTTTTCTCTCATTTCCTACTTGCGAAATACTTTGATGCAAACATTTTGACTTATAGAAAATTCCTTTCATTTAATTAAATAAAACACAAATACACCAAGCTTTTCGTGATAACCGATTTGTAAAATTAATCTACAGACATTAGTTTTTCATTTTTTTTCACAAGTCCATGGACAACGTGAAAACTTGCATGCTTAAATGCACTAAAAACCGATACACGTAATTACTTATGAATATAAATCATCCAGAACGACAAACCTGGCCATCCAATCAAAACATGAGCAAAGTATTAATTGAGTGAGGTAAATACGTACGCGAAAATCAAGACAAAAATCATTGTTTTCTTGCGTGGGAAATGACATTTGTATTACGAATCAAATTTTCGTATATGAAATGAACGAAATTAAAAATTATGTATCAAATATAATGTCGGTAGCCAAGTTTCGATGAGAGCACGAGCATACTCGCTTAGCTTCATTCACTTGACATGTAAAATATAATGATTTAAGTCATGTTGAATTACGAGGCGGGTGATAAGATTATATCTAGCAAAATTCATGGCGCAGAAATATACAGCGAAATCTCTCTCTCACTCTCTCTCTTACGCACAAACACACACACACACATATATATATATATATATATATATATATATATATATGACTTATATCTTGTGTACCGAGTAGCAGGTAAGATCAAATACGACAATAATGATATGCTAAATCCAGCATGATCACCTGGGGCATTGGAAGTTCATGCTCACGTGTGTCTCATCACCTGTAGCTGGCACTACGCTCTAAATCCATTAAATATTTTCGCAACGAAATAGGGTTCAGTTGTTCCCAACCAAGAGTATTTGCCTGTAATACGCCTCATTGTATAATATTATTTATACAGCGAATATCTTAAACCAAATTTCCATCGAAGCCACAGCATGTAGCTCTGCTGGAATAGCCTGAAGTCTTAATGGTGGCTATTTTCAAATTTGTGTTGAAATTGATCTTATATCCCAAATTATTAACAGATTATTAATAGGTAGTAAATGTAGTGAGTCGGCTATGAAATCTGTTGCGCAAAACTACAAATTTGACCGTACTGCTGCCCTGCTATGCATGCTACGTCCAATAGTTCTACACTGCACACCAATAAGCACGAAACGCATATAAACATGATAAACTGATTTTTAACGACTTTGGGATCGGCGGCATGCCTTCGTGCTCTGCTGATGACATTGGACGATTAAATCGCGTTTGTACGTCAGATGAACAGTAGATTTTCCATGTTGTCAGACTTCTCGAAAATGGCTTTTTAAAATGTTAAGTAATTGTTATCCCTACTCGCACGAGAAATAATCAATTTATTTAAAAACTGTATTGAATTAGACGCAAGCTGTTATCACGATATGATCATGTCTGGCAAGATTTAACACAAAAATTAATCTAATGAATTTCAATATATACGCAAATTAAAGGTTGAATGGAAACGTATAATTTTCCAAAGCCTATAATTATATCGCAGTTTTATTCTGGTGAGTGAGTTTGCCTCTACGCACTGATAACCATCATGGAATCCAATTAAACAATAAATGATTGCGCGGGTGGTGGTAAAAATTCTTCAAATCATGTTTGCTTGCTTAAATTAAACACCAATCCAATTGTATTTAATCAGTCGTTAAAAAAACGACAAAACTACCGCCAGTCGCACGCACTGACGCGTTTCGACCTTCCATGATCATCATCAGAGTACGACGGCAATCTGACTAGCGAGAATTAAACCGCATTGAATATAATATGGAAATGAAAGTTAGATATGCGGCTCTCACCTTTAGTAGTCTTCATACGTAGTACTTGATTGGAAATTTCGGCTGCACAATTTCTATGCGGTCACAAACATTAACTGTTTGCAGCTTTCCCACGCACACGCACACACACACACACACACATATATATATATATATATATATATATATATATATATATATATATATAGGCAAAAAAATTAAACAAACATTATTTAAAGAATCATCATGGAAAGTTGAAATTTGTCAGTTCGTGCAACAAATTGATTTCGTGCAATTACTGAAAAATAGTGCTTATTGGAATTCGGCAAATTAAATTTGAATAATTTTTCTCTCAAGCAGACGCGGTAAAGTTTCGTGTGGTCATGTCTCCCAACTAGATCAAGATTTCAGATATAAATAAACTATAATCTCAACTGCCCAGCGGGATTTGTGTGAAAATTTTGTGTATGATTAATTTCTTTTGCTCCTGAATTTTACTAAGAATTGAGTACTGAACTTGTTTTGTTAAATTTAGTTTATCTCTTCCTTTGATGTTTAAAAAATATAGTGTAAGTTAATTCAGTCACGGAATAGATGCTTACATATCTACGTTATTATCATATAATTTTCAGGTGGATTTTTTGTGCAAGGATTGTTCTGTAAAATGATGTTGGGCACTTGTAACCAACATAACATTTATGTAGCCGAAAATTTAATGCTTCGAGACTTCTGAATGGCCGAGGAGATATCTTGTCAAAAGCGCTAATTAAAGTTCCATATAGATGGATCGTTTTTAATTCAGGTTCGCATATTTGATTATTCAAATCGCTATAAGTTATAAAAAATTATTTATAAGATCTATCAAACGCTTTAAAAATAGATTATAGCTCTTATGGCTCTTAGTCTTTCATTAATTTATTCACGTATAAAATTGTAGTAATTTACCTGCATGATTAAGAATGCAAATATATCTTCCTATACTACGAAAGTGCCCATTTATTCAAAATAACTATTCTTTACTGTTTTATTCGACTCATTTCTGTGCTATTCTATTCCATTCTACAATATTTTATATTTTGTTCTACTGTTTTGTAATCTATTATATTATATTCTATACTGCTGGAATATATTTTATTCTATTATAATCTACTCTGTTCTATTCTATTCTCTTTAAATCTATTCTAGTCTGTTATATTGTATTATTTAGTAATATTTTGTATTCGCTTTTATTCTATTCTCCTTAACAATTTTAATCTATTCTATTTTATTCTCTTCTATTGCATTCTATACTATTTTATTATTTAATATTCTTTTGCAATCTATTCTATTTTATGCTATTCTATTCTATTTTATTACATTGTTTTCTATTCATGGCTGTATTGCTGATGTTGCCTTGCCCGAATGCTAACTTGCCATAATGGTGTTGTGGCGAGGTTTAGTTTGCCTCATTTCTGTGAGTTATCCTGATAAACTTACTCATAGTAGATAGGTATTCCTTCTCTTTGCCTCTATCTCTTTCTCGTAAATCTCACTAATAATTTGTCTAAAATATTATTTCTGCTTTCATTTATATACTTTTTTCACTCCTTATGGTTATATGGCAGTGAAACATTAGTCACTTTTGACTTTTGTATGGCTGGACATGATGATGATGATGATGATGATGATGATGATGATGATGATAATGTTTTCTATTCTATTCTATGCTATTTTGTTTTAACCAATTTTATTCTATTCTAGCTTATTCTACTATATGGTGTTATTTTTTCTATACTTTTAACTCCTTTTCTATTCTGTTTTGGCAATGAATATATTATTTATAATTGATTTTACAGCGTTTTGAATGACTTTAATGTGTTATCTCTATGGATTTTGTAACATGAATTTCCTTTACAATATTTGTTATTAGCATGGACTTGATCTCGTTAGCACTAGAATTGATTTATGGCCTTTTATTCTGTTCTAAAGCTTTATCTCTTTTTTAAATTTTTAGCTGAAATAATTTCTTTTCCATATTCGTTGTTACACTGCGGGCCTCTTCGCGTTAAAACTTTTATCTTGTGTACTATCCATTTTCGCTAAAGGAGCCATTTTTTAGCTGATTCTTGCTGTGACGAACGAGACTTATTTAGAGGCGTTGACCTAGCGGACTGACAAATTACGAAGGTAATATTAAACCGACTTAGGTAAATATTCAATTTTTTCGAGTATCCTCTTAAGTTAAGAGAAGCAGCGAGAATGGATGTCGTAAATAACTCTGATACAATGAAGGAGCACCATGGTGTTATTTCAATGCCGGACTCGAAAGTAAACAGGATAGTAAAACTCGTAGCATCGAAACACAACAGCTGAACATTATTATGAAAATCGATCGCGGTGGACACTATAATTCATAATTAAATGAAGAAACTTGAACGTTTAGACATACTGGGAATATGTACAAACCTGTATAAAGACTGCATTCTCTTATATCTGGTTGTAATGATGCCTCAAAATAAGACGGGAGGAGGGGAACATGACTGCCTGTAAATATCTCGCACGGCATGCGGTAGTGACTGGAAAAACAATTAGCTGGGATAATTGTCATAACTGATAAATAATATTAACGAGGGAATCTATTGAATTTAAGTCTAGATGAATATTACGGCAATGGAATAATCACTAGGTTCCATTTGGAACACGACACCTAACGAAGTTTAGGGTCTTTTGACTGTACGAATCAGAATTCGAAGCTAGATTCAGCTAGAGATGAATTATGTTTAATTAAAGTAAGCCTTTGTGTGGGTCTACAAATTTACCCTTTCTTAATCAATTTTATGACTTTTCGCCAAACGCTCTATTACAATTTAATCCTGCATTATTTGTTATCTCACTGTATTTATGAGCTTAAATAAATAAGCACATCAATGGACCTTTATGTTAAATGTCACATTTTCTTAAAATATTATTATGTTTCTTGTGGTAGGCATTTAAAAGGTTTTCTTTTCAAGCCTTCATTTGTTTTAGCTTTATATCGTGATTAATGTTTTTATTTTAGCTAAGCACTTCCCATAATTTTGCAGCTGGTGTATTTGTATTAATTTGCTCTTCCTAACCACATGTTGTTCTTACTTGCGGTGGTATACATGGTAAGAATAAAAAATTTGGCTGCCGCTTACAATGAAGAATTGGCTGTAAATCAGTTTAGTTTCACTTTAATGGACATACACGTGCATGGAAGTACATTTAACCGAATGCTTAGAATTTATAAACACCTCCACACGCACTTATATACTTATTTGGTGAAACATTACTAATTTCTATGTTCTCCACCAGCCATAATTATAAATGAAGCTTCGCAAACGAAATTTTTCACTTGTTATATTACTTGTATATGTTTAATAGGATGAGCGGAATGTTGAGGAAGTTTCTCGGAAATAAGTGTCTAAATACAAATTGGAAACAAGTTGGACCATTGAAAAGAATAAACTTGTTCGATATAAACGAGGGTCAGGTAGCTACGCAGTGTCTTCTCGGGCAAAGCATTATATTTAAGTGGATGAATTATTTGACAAATAATTGGCTGTGAAATGTTCGGTGGGCCAATGACGAAAATTAAATCCAAAAGGCAAAAATATCATTTATGAGAGTAAATAGATAACCTTCTTCATCTGTCTATAGAATTTATGAGCCCACTTTGCTTACTTTGAATAAAATTTTTATAAATGGTGTTATTCCTTCAAAAACTTAGCTATAATTGGTATCCGTTGTCAAAGTCAATTGTAAAACTTCTGCTAATAAGTATAGTCTAATATCGAGGATTCCATTTTTGCAGGTAATTGAGCATATAATATAAGAACATCTTGACTCAATTTTACCTTTTGACTTAAATAAAATTTAACATGAACTAACGAGAGGTCACTTAACCCCAACGGATGTCTTGTCCACGTGGAATCATGTCAAAGCTAAAGATGAAAAAGCATTTATGCTTTAATTATCTTCATAAATATCTCAAAAGCGTTCGATTGAACTTCATTTGATGCTGTTATGAAGCTTGTTCGTTCACTAAAGGTGAATCCGTATAGTTTAAGACTGTTGAATTTCTATCTGTGTAATAGAAGCATGGCTCTTCAAGTTAATAACAATCAGTCTAGACGACTGCGAGTCACACCCGGAAGATCTCAGTTTTTGAGCCTGGCTGATCTTATGTGGTCGGCAAAGTAAAATCGCTGCTGATTGGAAAACTGCCTTCTCAATAGAAACAAATAAGATTTAGTATTCGATGAACAATATAACATTGGATAATTACTATTTGCATTTAATGAGCCTCGGATTGAAGATTAATTTGAAAAAACGTAGGCGTTAAGAATTTTTGTCGAACCGATCTAAATTATACATACCTAAGTGATTCATTGTTTGATGATGTTATCGAAATCCGGTTAATACAGGAAGTTATGTATCTTGGTGCGACGTTACACTGTGCAGCTTCTGCAGAGATGCACATTGAAAAGAGAGATGGATATGCTAAAACGCGATTGGCATTCAGAAGAATACATTTTCTATCTAGAGAAATACAATTACAAATATATATTATTCGTTAAGGCCCATCATGGAATATGCAGCTGATATATGGGACTCATTTAAAATGGTCTGATATGTTAGAGGCTGTACGGGAAGTGTTATGAAAAGTATTCACTCCGTCTACTATAACCAATAAATCTAGGTTACAAATTTTGACGTAACAATCTTTATAGTTTAGGAGTTCATTTTATTGCATAAAATTATTCCATCTAAATCAATGCGCAGGAATGTATGTAAACACGGTTAAGAAGAGTCGTGCAAAAAGTACTAGATCGGGTCTAACCGCAATTACTTCGCCTATGGTTGGAAAGCTCGTAAGTGAACTCTCATTATTCTCTTAAAGTAATCTTATATATAATCAACTAGCCAATGCACTACATGAAAAATCCCCCGAGAATTATCTTGTTTAAATTATTGTGTGCTGAAATGGCAAAATACTATAATCGTTTAGGTTTTTGAAGTTAAATTTTGACAATAAATTGGCTTGGATTAGCAAGTTAAATAAATTAAACAGTATAGTAAAAAACTTATTGATGCCGTTATTTTTTATTCAATAAGCCTAAGTTGTTTTGGCGGCGTTTTTCAATTTTGTTAATTTAACGCGTTATTGATAAAGTGTCTCATATTATATAAATGCTTTTAAGAGTTTTGAGCTGATAAAAGTGAGAATCTTTTGTGAGAAAATACGATATTGAAGTACTGTGTTGTTACAATAATAACTAAATATTGTGTTCTGAAAAAAAGAAATGTGGAATCTGGTGAAATTTGTGAAATATACTGCTGCTTTATCTGTTTGCAATTTTTCAAATTAGTTAATGTATATCGTTTGAATTAAGTGATTCTTCGACAATTATTCAAACCAAGTTTCCGATCTTGATATGAATGTCATTCCATTATATATATATATATATATATATATATATATATATATATATATATATATATATATATATATATATATATACATTTGCACTACCATTTTTTAAAGAGAGACTCCTGAAGTACAGTCCAAGAATGAGATTATACTGATATATATATATATATATATATATATATATATATATATTTAAAATCGAGACCCTGATTTAAAATAATTAATACCACTTGCGCGACTAATATTCATTTAATTATAGAAATATATTAATTAAATACCTCTTCCACAGGTAGCGAGGTGTCTGCTCCATAATGAGACATATGGAGTGGTTAGTTGAAACTTTAGGTCTAAAGAGATACTATGTAGGCTGTAACTAAAGGAAAGTCTGTATAAGTAACATTAGTTACTTCTTTTGAAAATCGAGCTTTAATACAATTCATCGTACTCTTCCCATGTGCAAAAACAAAAAGAAATTTTATCAGATACAAGAAACGCTACTTATCTTCAAAAGTATCTACCAATGAAAATATCTCTATATGTAAATATGATGAGTCGCCAGTAAGCACGAAACGAATGTGCATGAGATTATACTTTCCGTTCATGCTGCCAATGGTTTATCCTTCTGGTCACAACTGAATTAATTTGTTACTAGGTTCGCAACACCTAATACATACTTGCATATATATTAGTTCTCCGCAACAAACAGTATTTAACTGTTATATATTGAATTGAATGATGTCATGCTTACCGCGAAATGTGATAACTGATATCGATCAAGGCCAGGGTGTATGGATTTACTGGAGTAACAGGTGTTCAGAAATTGTTGTAATTCTCAATTTCGGTGAACTATAGCATAAATTGATATCAATCATATTGGTACCATGTTCCGACTCGGAAACCATAGTGTCAGTACCGTGTACCTTTCCGATACAATAATGTTGGTATCGGTTACTAACACAATAGCCATAGTGTTAGTATCCTTTACAGACTCGGTATATATATTATATAGTGTGAGTTAGCGTTGAAGT
Source organism: Eudiplozoon nipponicum (assembly GCA_029291075.1). Classification (NCBI taxonomy): domain Eukaryota; kingdom Metazoa; phylum Platyhelminthes; class Monogenea; order Mazocraeidea; family Diplozoidae; genus Eudiplozoon; species Eudiplozoon nipponicum. The sequence continues at coordinate 303,473 of JAQBSW010000010.1, forward strand.
CGAATTGTCGTTGACTTTAGATTATGTTAGCTTCACTATTGCAGGTTTACACATTCGTCTAGGAGATTGTACCGTCCTATTATTCCACATTCTTCTACCAAATATATAATGGTTAAAGGGCGTAATACCGGCTCCTACAGATGAGTCGCCAGTAAGCACGAAACGAATGTGCATGAGATTATACTTTCCGTTCATGCTGCCTTTGGTTTGTCTTTCTGGTCACAACTGAACTCATTTGTTAGTGGTAATAATTCTTTGACTGATAGTAGTTTTGCTTTTTTTCAACGACTGGTTAAATACAATGTGATTGGTGTTTAATTTAAGCTTGCAAACTTGATTTAAAGATTTGCTATGCTGTTGGGCTGGTTAAATAAAATGGGATTGGCGCTTACTTCAAGCACGCAAAATTGCTAATTAAATGTTATATTTTGGAATAATACGATGCAGCTTATTTTTTTTACCGTAAAAATTTCATAATACAATAATTTTTAAAAAAATTAAAAATTCGTCCCTTTGGAGCTACAATTTTGATTAATAATTCATTTTACCGGTATATTTAATTGTTCCTTAAAGCTTGATATTGACAGTTCTTCTTTATTGTTAACTTGGTTGACTACCTAGGGCGGCTTGATTTGCACTTATTTAATTACCCGCAAGTTTAACTGAAATGTTTAATTACTTTTCAAAGTATTTCGGAACAAGCTACAAACCAAATCCGTCTTTAAGTGCCATAGAATTTATGGAAGTCTTAAAATGCCTAATAAAATTAATAAACGTTGACGCTGTATTTTACTCATTGCTCTCATAAATATAAAATTAAATAAACAAATAAAATAACATCACAGGATGAAATATTTAGTATGCAACTGAACGAGAATATTAGTAAACGAATTAAATAATTTTTGCGAATTTGGGATTTTTTAAATTAATCGATCTGTGCTATGAATAAAAAAGGATTGTTCGTAGTTTATTGGTTTTTGCAAATATTTCGGACACGATTGCGTATTAGGCGTTGTGCACCTTGAAACAAATTAGTTCAAACATAAACAGACAGAAACCAAAGTCCGTATGAAGGGAAAGTATAATCTCCTGCACATTCGTTTTGTGCTTATTGGATACTCATCCGTCGGAGCCGGTTTTACGCCCTTTACCCACTATATATTTGAGTGAGGAATGTGGGATAATGGTACGATACAATCTCTTACCCGAATGTGTAAACCTGAAATAGTGAATGTTGTCATGATTACGGCGAAATGTGATAACTGATAACGATCAAGGCCAAAATGTATGGATTTGCTAGAGCAACAGGTGTTCAGACATAGTTGTAATTTTCAATTTTGATGAACTTTAGCATACATTGAAATCCATCTTGTTGGTACCATATACCGACTCGGCAACCATAGTGTTAGTGCTATTTACCATTTAGATACCATAATGTTGATATTAGATACTGGCACAATATCCATAGTGTTGGTACTTTTTACAGAAACGGTATATATATTATATAGAGTGAGTTAGATTTGAAGTCGTATTGTCGAAGACTTCATATGAAGTTATCTTCACTATTACTGTTTACAAATTTGTATAGGAGATTGTACCGTCCTGTTTTCTTGCATTTATCACGCAAATATATAGTGCGTTAGGGGCGTAGTACCAGCTCCTACAAATGAGTCACCAGTAAGCCCGAAACGGATGAGCACGAGATTGTACTTTCCGTTCATGCTGCTTTTGGTTTATCCTTCTGGTTTTGTTACTAGATGCGTAACACCTAATACACAATTGCATATATATTAGATCTCCGCCCCAAACAGTATATATTTCGGATATATTTGTCGGTTTCATTCTTTAGTCTACAATTCATCACAAGTCTTAGGAAGGATACCGACCAAGGTATCCGAAATTTTTGAACAACATAATTAACTATAAACAGTCCAGTATTGGTAAGATAAGGTAATATGAGTAATTAATTGTTGTATATACACGCACACATTCACTTGCATGACATGCGCCTACTTAATTAAATAACAACAGCTGTTATTGAACAAGTTAATATTAATGCTTTAAATCAAGTTTGCGAGCTTGAAGTAAACACCAACCCCATTGTATTTAACCAGTCTACGAACAACATAATAAAACTACCGCCAGCTGCAACGCACTGACGCGTTTCGACCTTCCATGATCATCATCAGAGTACGACGGCAAACTGACTATCGAGTATCAAACCGCATTGAATATATTGGGAAATCAAATTTAGATATGCGGCTCTCACCTCTAGCAGTCTTGCATACATTGAACTTGACTGGAGATGTCGGCTGCACAATTTCTATGCAGACACGAACATTAATTGTTTGCAGCTTTCGCCACATATACATATATAGACAATACAATTTAACAATAATTGATTGCGCGGGTGTATGCTAGACTGCTAGAGGTGAGAGCCGCATATCTAAATTTGATTTCCATATATATTCAATGCGGTTTGATCCTCGATAGTCAGTTTGCCGTCGTACATTGATGATGATCATGGAAGGTCGAAACGCGTCAGTGCGTTGCAGCTGGCGGTAGTTTTGTTATGTTGTTCGTAGACTGGTTAAATACAATGGGTTTGGTGTTTACTTCAAGCTCGCAAACTTGATTTAAAGCATTGTTACCACCACCCGTGCAATCAATTATTTTTAAGTTAATATTAAGTAAAACTCGAGTGGTTTGAGTGAAATCTTCTGTTTTCTAATTTTTATCACTTTGCTTAGCATGAGGTAATGGAAACTCTAACTGATTAATTGGGTCGACAGCCTGTAATATGATGGCGACCTCAATTATGGCTTGTCACATGGTATGGATTTGACCGCATTTTTATTGTGCGGGACAATTGATAGCACTCGTAGGTCGGTAAAATCTTGAATCCTTTACATTTCCAGGTGCACCGATTATTGACCTTGATTTGGACGAAGAACTGATGAAATTGAAAGTAATATTCAGGATAAATGGTTATCGGGAAAAATTAACTGATAAAATCATACACGAGACGTTATGGCGGTTTAATGGAAAAATAAACCAAGAAAATCGGGTAAGGAATTTAGAAAAGCAAAAATGAAGATAAGCACAGAACTCTGGTTCTACCAGATTCTAGATTAAGAAGAAAAATGAGGATATCAACAACATAATACAACATAAGAACAGTGTTAAGACAGTCAGTTACTATAGGCAATAAACTACCGAATCAGAAATAAAAAATAGAACCGCTCAACACATCAGGGGTTTATGAGATATCTTATAAAGATTGCAAACTCAGGTATATTGGTGAAGCCATGCGTCCAATAAAAGTTCTTGAAGGTGAACATAAAACTGCATGCAAATATGGCCATAGCCATAGGTCAGATCTAGCCAGGCACTCAATGGAGACAGGTCATCAGATAAACTGGGATGGCTGTAAACGAATTGCACTATGTAACCGAAATAGATTAACCAGGTTGATTAGAGAATCATTTGGAATAAAATAAGGAATAAACTTCATGAATGTGACATGTGTGGAAAAATCATTAGGCTTCATATTTAATGAAGCCTTCTCGAATGTAAAGAAACGTAGATTTGAGGAATCAAAGTTAATAATAAATCCAACTAAGAGACCACAACTATGAATTTGAAATAGTAAACGGAACAATTTAGATGGAGTTAGGAAAAGGTAATTTGGCTATAATTGTAATGAATCGTGTGCTTTCGGGGGAACTTACATAGTAACTTATATGTTGAATTACAGACACACACACACACACACACACACACACATATATATATATATAATATATACATATATGCATTTATATAAATTTATTAATGGATGGGAATTTAAATATTTAAATAATATCTGGGAGGTCCTCACATGGTTCCTTATATGTCTATTTAGATATGCAGATTATATATATATATATATATATATATATATATATATATATATATATATGATGAACTTTCGATTTATATAAGATGTGAGAGAAACTCACATTGTTGCTTATATGTTTATCTAAATATGCTTAACAGATATGTGTATCTATATTTATATACATATTACGCAGATACATATATATATATATATATATATATATATATATATATATATATATATATATATATTCGCTACAACTGAAAGAACAATCCTGACTCATAACAGTTGCACAGCAATCTTAAATTGCGGTATACACAATCTAATCTAGTTGAAGAATTTAATTAGAAGGATGAGTGAAAAAATATCGAACAAGTGTTGTATAACTGTACTGTTGCGATGTCACGGCAATTAAAGTTAAAATTCCAAACTGAAAAAAATTAACAAATATGATTTTTTCAGTTGTGACCAGAAGGATAAACCAAAGGCAGCATGAACGGAAAGTATAATCTCATGCACATTCGTTTCAGTGCTTACTGGCGACTCATCAGTAGGAGCCGGTATTACGCCCTTTAACCACTATATATTTGGTAGAAGAATGTGGAATAATAGGACGGTACAATCTCCTAGACGAATTTGTAAATCTGCAATAGTGAAGCTAACATCGTATAGTCTACGACAATGCGACTTCAACGCTAACTGATACCTTTTTGAAATCGATAAGTACCGGATACTAACACTATGGTTTACGAGTCGGTACATGATACCAACCTGATGGATATCAATTTATGCTAAAGATCACCGAAATTGAGAATTACAACAATTTCTGAACACCTGTTACTCCAGTAAATTCATACACTCTGGCCTTGATCGATATCAGTTATCACATTTGGCGGTAAATATGACATCATTCAATTCAATATATTACAGTTTAATACTGTTTGTTGCGAAGAGCTAATATATATGCAAGTATGTATTAGGTGTTGCGAACCTAGTAATAATTAAAATTGTTTGTTGCGAAGAACTTTTATATATGCAAGTATGTATTAGGTTTTGCGAACCTAGTAACAAATTAGTTCAGTTGTGACCAGAAGGATAAACCAAAGGCAGCATGAACGGAAAGTATAATCTCATGCACATTCGTTTCGTGCTTACTGGCGACTCATCAGTAGGAGCCGGTATTACGCCCTTTAACCACTATATATTTGGTAGAAGAATGTGGAATAATAGGACGGTACAATCTCCTAGACGAATGTGTAAACCTGTAATAGTGAAGCTAACATAATCTGAAGTCAACGACAATACGACTTCAACGCTAACTCACACTATATAATATATATACCGAGTCTGTAAAGGATACTAACACTATGGCTATTGTGTTAGTAACTGATACCTTTTTTGAAATCGATGAGTACCGGATACTAACACTATGGTTTCCGAGTCGGTACATGATACCAACCTGATGGATATAAATTTATGCTAAAGTTCACCCAAATTGAGAATTACAACAATTACCGAACACCTGTTACTCCAGTTAAACCATACACTCTGGCCTTCATCGATATCAGTTATCACATTTCGCGGTAAGCATGACATCATTCAATTCAATATATTACAGTTAAATACTGTTTGTTGCGAAGAACTAATATATATGCAAGTATGTATTAGGTTTTGCAAACCTAGTAACAAATTAGTTCAGTTGTGACCAGAAGGATAAACCAAAGGCAGCATGAACGGAAAGTATAATCTCATGCACATTCTTTTCGTACTTACTGGCGACTCATCAGTAGGAGCCGGTATTACGCCCTTTAACCACTATATATTTGGGTGAGCATGTTGATTCTGTGTGTGAGTAGAAGCCTGATGATGGAACGAGAAATGCCGATCTGAAACGTTGATTAGATTCTGCCTCATTTCCAGTATGAACGATATTGACGCCTTCGGAGGAAATGAACCCAGCCACCACTAAGACGAACAAGACGCGTACTTGGAAATGGGAATCAATTGGATCTTTGAAAAATTGATAGTACAAAACAGCAACTTAAGATCGTCAATCGTGGTAATCATTATTGTGACGACCGCATTACGCAACCATTCAAAAAATAAAGAATAATTGTCTAACTTTGGGCTTTATTAGTGTTTGCGGCAAACCATATCTTGACATCAGATGGTACATGGATATGCTCGTGTTTGGATAGTCGCTACAGTAAACTTTCATGATCTCGTTGCTCTACTATCAATCAATTGCGTTTTCACCAAATTAACTGTTTTTGACTTTTTCTCGTATTTTGTAAACAAAATCAACGGTGATATCTAGTATCCAGCGAAACTCAACCGTCCGATGTATAAACAAAAAAAATCACTATTAATTTTAAACAAACATTGATTGCGCGTGTTGTAATAAATATTCTTTAAATAAATTTCATTTAGAATTTTTTTTGCCATTTTTCTGCATTTGTAATTTTAATTAGAAAATAAATCACGTATGGTAGTATAAATTTATTATAAGGCGGATATGTACAACACAGATAAATAAGGCCATTTTACTTTTCCCAGAAATCAACTCGAATGTAATATTTGTTGCTTTATATATTCATTTTTTGGAAGTAGAGGGGTTAAAATTGAACTAAACTCAAATTATACAACTCCAAAAATGAAGCGGGAATTATACATGTCGAGACATGTACAAACATGTGTAGACACACACAAACACACACAAATTATCTGTTTATATTTAAATCAGGTACGATCTCCTTTTAGATATTGTTTTTTGCGGAGTCCTAATATATATGCAATTATGTATTAAGTGTTGTCCACCTAGTAACAAATTAATTCAATTATGACCCGAACGATAAACAAAAGACAATATGAACGAAAATTATAATCTCGTGTACATTCGTTTCGCGCTTACTGGCGTCTCATCAGTAGGAGCCGGAATTACACCTCTTACCCTCTTTATATTTGGGTAAGGTATGTGGGAAAATAGGACGTTACAATCTCCTAGACGAATGTATAATCCTGCAGAAGTGAAGCTTGCATGATATAAAGTCTCGACAATGCGACTTCGACAATAACTCACTCTATTTAATGTATATACCGAGTCTTTAAATGATACCAACATTATGGCTATTGTGTCAATACCTGATACAAACATTATATTACCCAAAATGTACGCGGTTCTAACACTGTGGTTGCCGAGTCGGTACATGGTAACAACACGATGGATTTCAATGCATTCTATAGTTTACCAAAATTGAGAGTTACAACTATTTCTGAACACTTGTTGCTCTAGCAAATCCATAAACTCTGGTCTTGATCAATATCAGTTGTCACATTTAGCGATAATCAGGACATCATTCAATTAAATATAAAACAGTTAGATACCGTTTTTTACGGAGAACTAATATATATTGATTTACGTATTAGGTGTTGCGCACCTAGTAACAAATTAATTCAATTATGACCAGAAGGATAAACCAAGGACAGCATGAAAGTGCTTACTGTTGACCCATCAGTCAAAAAAATAGAAAAACTACCGTCAGTCAGGCATACTGAGGCGATTCGTCCTTATATATATAGGTAATACAGTTAAACAATCATTGATTGCGCGGGTGATGGTAACATTTCTTTAAATCAAGTTTGCGAGCTTGAAGTAAACACCAATCACATTAAATTTTTCCAATCGTCGAACAACTTAGATAAACCACCGTCAGTCAAACGTACTGACGTGGTTCGACCTTCCATGATCATCATCATTGTACGACGGCAAATTGACCAGCGAGGATCAAACCTCAATGCATATATATGGCGCTCACCTCTAGTAATTTCTCTCAAATTTTAGTGGAATGCAAAGGTCGGCTGCAAAATGTCTATGCCATCAGAAACATTTAGTTTTTGCAGCTTTCGCCACATATATACGTAATACAATTAATAAATCATTGATTGCGCGGGTAGTCATAACAATTCTTTAAATCAAGTTTGCGATCATTTTATATATATATGCGTTGTGATTTGATTTTTGCTAGTCAGTCTGTTGTCCTGCTTTGATGATGATCGTAGAAAGTCGAAGCACTGAATACTTGTAATTGACGGTTATATTCCTATATTTTTGGTATTCATTAAATGCACTGAGATTGTTGTCTATATCAAGGTCGGAAAATTAATTTATATAATTCTTATCACTTCCCACGCAAACAGTGCTTTTTTAATATGCTCAGCTGTTACTGAAACTTTCTCCGCTATTCCAGATATGATATATTTCTAAATACACAATATTAGACAGTTCGATTGCAGATATATATATATATATATATATATATATATATTCAAAGTACCCTTTCCATGTGAAAAATTAAAAAAAAATTTCTATCATAAACAAGAAACGCTTCTTTCTTATTTTCTTCTGAAGTATCAACGAATGAACATCTCTTTATTTAGAAATTGAAAGGCAAAACAAGATAGAAAAATGTAAACATGGAGAGAATGTAAAAAAGGAGAAACAAATCAATTGCGTGTGTCAACTACAATTCAAGCTCAATGCCTGAACATGGTTATTTTTCTTGTATAAATATCACACGTATGTTCCGAAGACGTAACATTTAAAATAATTACAAATTGAAATAACAAAATGGAGTTAGCCACATACGAAGCTCTATGGATAATCAAATTGCAGCCGGATTTATGAAAGCAGAAGAAGCATGTTCAGGCATTGAGCTTGAACTGGAGGTGACGCACGAAATTGATTGGTTTTCCTTATTTCAAACTTTCTCTATGTTTATATATATATATATATATATATATATATATATATATATATATATAGGAATACCTACATAAATAATTTGTGTATTAACGTTTTAAATTCTGATTATTTTGCACATTAATTGGGTAGTTGATAGCTATACAAATGTTTTCTTTTTGCTTCAAATTGTCATTGATTTAACCTGGCCAAGTAAAAAAATGTGAGATATTTTGAGTGCATTTAATATTTAGTTCTAACAGACATGCAGAATGTTTTTTAGCGCATAGTTTTAACAAGTGACTGAGTATGGTCGTCTTAATTAAGAGTGATAATATTTGATTCGGTAAACGCCTGTGTTTTATTATTTATATCTAGCAATTGACATTACAGCGAGCTTTTAATTACTTCTTTATTTCATGTGCTCATTATTTTTCTTTTGGAAATTTATTTTTGTGCCGAATCAAAAGGAGAAATTGTATCATAGACAGATGAAAGCATGCCTTTTTAATCGAATTTTTGGTTTTCAAACTTCGGAAATTGGCGATTATAATAACAGTAGTGATATTTATTCCCACTTATAGTTTAATTTGTTGCCAGTTAGAGCTACCTATCTGAATTTGTTCTTACTGATTCTAATACTGATGTTGAATCATTTGCTGACTCTAGACATCTCGCTATTTTGGATGATGATCATTCCGAATTTCGGTGTATAAGGAGATTGGTAAATTGGATTATGCATTTGAAGTCGCTCTTTGAATCATAGTTTTATTATTTTCAGATAACTCATCAACAAGAGCCAGAATTTCCAGTGAGTGCCCAATCCATGTCACAGCGTGTAAAATCTTTGTTTGAGGTCGACTCAATCTAGAATAGAGTAATTTATACTATGATTATAAAATATACGATAAAAATGTGCAGTTCTATAAGTGTACTCTGTTTTAAATTTCTTGAACGAAGTGTTAATGGGTTTTTACGTGTCACCGTCTCCTACTGAAGAATATGCATTTGATATACGAAATTATTTTGTTGCAGCATCAAAAAAGTTCACTAGAGGACAGAGAGATGAAATATGAAATGTAAGTAGTGTTTTAATCGCTTGATTCCGATTATATACTTTTTTTAATTTGAAACTACGTTTCTATTTAAAAGGAATTGACTAATTTATAGTCTTAAATTACAGCAATTACTTCGAGAGTATTTGTTTCATATGGTCAGTCATGTCGTGAGGTGCTGTAGTTTCCATTTACGCTGCGTCAGTTTTGAGACATTACAAGACAAATTGTGAAATGCGTTTTACATGATTTCATTTATCAAAATGCATTTTCAGGAAATTTACGTCCTTTCTGTATACTCGCCCTACAGAAAAAAATTATGTGTCGGCTGTATTCGAATTTTGACGATATTGTCTATGCCTTACTATGCAAATTTTAATTCAATACTGCCGGTTAAAATAAATTAAACCCAACCTCGAGGTAGGCGTTGAAATATGGATGCTTAAAATTTCGATAAAATTCAAATTGGCTTAGTGGGAGACACAAAATTTCGGCAAAAGTCGGATCAAATTGAAAACATATTCCATGACGCCTAGTTTATTGTTCCTTCTGGCACTTCCGCATTGTATAATGTTTAGTTTTACTTTTGAGTTTAATTAAAATGTCATCAGAAAAGCTTCACTTTTTATAACTCTAAACTGAGCATGTTTTTAGGCAAAAATAGAAAAATATTAATAGCTTTTCAGAAAGCTTTCTGTAACGAGAAAATTTGATATTTTTGGTATATTGTTATTATATTCGTAAAAAATAGAGGCAATTTATCATGTTGCTGACAGTGTAAACGGTTTTCTGAATGACAAAAGGCTTTAAGTTTTTACTTCAGTTTTTAGCTAAATTAAAATTAATCAAAATATGTAGCCTTATATTTTGATGGATGTTAACATAGAAATTAAAAATTGAAAAAAAACGGTACACTGAATTTTGAATAAACAAATAAAATACCGAATTCATAGACACAAAATTGGAAATATCTTCTATAATAAATTTCTTTCAAAAGATTAATTGCTTTTTCGCTTTGTGAGACATTAGACTTGGCGCAATTGAAAAAAATGGAGACCAATTATTTATTGTGTTTCAAACAAATCTTTGAAAACAATTTTAAGGAGATATATTTGTATCAAATTTTTGCGTTGTAGGTGTAAATCTTTTAATATGAAATTTATAATGCACTATTCGGCTTTTGAAAAATCGGTATGTTCATTTCGGATATAAAAGTATATGAATTAACATATATATATATATATATATATATATATATATATATATATATATATATATATATATATATATATGAATTAAAGCCCTGCCATTAGAATTGCTCGTATTATCATTCACAGTGATTTTCTTCTAATGACAGATAGAGACTAGCTAGTGTTATATTTAGATAGAAAGCAATGTCGTTATTGATCAATTTGATTGGAAGATTGGCCGAAAACTTAAGTTGGTATATACGTAATGCGTGGCTTTATGATCGTAGTGGATGAGTTAAATTGCGCTAAAGCAAATTCGTCCCGCATCGAACCCCGTTCTTAATAATTGAAATTCAGTTCTTGAATAATTCGGAACAATAACGAAACCTGCCAATAAAACTAGCGGATTTGTTATCTAATGCAATGTTTAGTCTATGCAGTATAGAAATACATAATTCGCTAAGAAGTGGCTTTAACTTCTTTTGTTATGACAAAAATCTGCCTCCTGATGATATCACCATCATTTACATCAAATATACTATCATCCATTGTTGCCAAACTTTAGATTCTTCACCTCTAAACAAAAAGTCCTTTACATAAATGAAGAAAACATTTTTTAAATTGCAGCAAAATCACCTAGTATTGCGCGAAGTAACTGACTGACGTAGACAATTTGAGGAATACGACCGATCTATGTGTGAGTTACACACGAAAATGTCTTTGCCAAAATATCGATTAATTTAAAAGCTCATATTGTCATTATTGCATATAAATTTAAAAGATGAAAGGCGGATGAATTCACCAAATTCATTCACTTCCACCCGGCTTATTTGGTAAGCAGCTGTTGATAATACAGTCCAATGTTTTCAGTGATTTATGGATAAGCAATGTGCAGGGAGGGCATCGATCCATTGCTTCCATTTAATGCATTCGGAGTGCTAAGCACGGATTTAATGTTGACACCACGGTTCATTAAATTTTGCAAACTATTCATTTAAAACTTATTCTAGATTAAATGGTCATTGGTTGCACGGCAGTGATAAAATTTATTTAAATATAAGTTGCGATATTGATATAAACATCAATCCTGCTATATATATATATATATATATATATATATATATATATATATATATATATATATATATCTAATTACGTAGGCCGATCGACCAGACGGTTAATTACTCGAATGAGAGAACATTGTAATATAAACGCCTGTTTTAAATCAAATGGTGAATACACGTCTGCTATTGCGCAACACATCATCGAAATATATATGTATATATAAATAATTATATATGTAAGTATAAAGTAAGCATTATGTATATATAATTGGATTGTTGTCTGTATGAAGATCGCGAACTTGTTTTAAAAAATTATTCTAGGTCGCTTCGAAATTTCAAAGGAGTTGACTTAAAAACATAAAAGTTTTCATTCCATTATTCGAACGATATTCATCTGATCTTGCGCTATTTCAAATATATTTAAATTTTTGAGCCATTTTCGCGATAACAGATGAAAGTCTTATAAAGAAGACAGAATATACAGAGCTTATATGAGTCTTTCGGTTTGGCAGTAAGTCTAATAGAAATTGATAGCTGCACAAAATAATTGATACCACACACCACAGATACAACAAATACTCGATTTAACGACATATGTGTATTACTTTAGTTCATCTTTGCGAGATTGGTATAAGCACTAATTTAGTTGCATCTAACCGATTTGGTAAAACTAACTAGAGAGGATCAAATCGCAATTCATGTATAATAAAAGCAATATTAAATATTTGGATTTCCCCTATAGTAGTCTTGCATACAATTCACTTAATAGCAACTGTCAGCTTTACAATTTCAACGCAGTTACGAACATTGAATTTTTGCAGCTTTCGTCACATAAATATGTATGTTTTACTGTTAAATGATCTTTAATTGCATGCATGTTTTTGGAAATTTTTTGAATAAAATTGTTCACTTCACCTGTATTGGTTGGGTCGTTTATGCGGATTCCCCCAGAATTTCTTATTAGTGTGTCGTCCAGTCTAGACTTAGTTGTAAAATAAAATACAAATATTTATTATTTTATATTCAGTTCTGCGGCTCGAAGGCTACTTTCATCGTTTTGCTGGCCGCTTCATCTTAATACGGACATTTCTGCTAGGACTTCGTGTTTAATTCATGCCAACCCTTGATAGCACACTTGGTGCGTTCTCGGTTTTAAAGGTGACTATTGCTACATCTTCCCCCACTTAGCAGTCAGCCTTGACACCCTACTTAAAAGATCAAGTGTGAAAGCTCGTTCTTCTAATAACTTTTTAATTTTCTCTGTTGTGGTTTTCTTTAGCGATATAAACTCGACCTCACGGATAAAGTTATCGACCATGGAAAACACGTTGGAAACCCCGCCACGAACTACCAGCAGTGGACCTACCAGGTCAATATTCAGAAAATGGTTCCATGAATTAGCATTGAAAGCAATCAGGATGACCGTTATTCTTTTTTGATGGTTTACAAAACAGTTGACAGTAACTACGAAATTTTGTGACATGTCAGGCCAATAAATTCGCGCCAGTAGCATCAAAATGAGGCACCCGGTGCCAGAATGTCCCAACCTTTCATGCCAGAAGGCTATCAATTCTGTTCGTATAAACTCCCGCAAAAACCATTGCATTGTTTGCCCTTATTTTTGCACCAATAGGTTGTTTAGCGGGTTCAACGCTTTATATGATTTGGAAACCACTGTTCTTCAGAGACTTTGATAAGTAGCGAAATTCGCACAGCGGAAATTCTGCTGAGCGCATTGGCTGCCACTTTCTCGATACCGGCTCTATGATGAATTGATACATCGTATTACTCGAGCTCTTTAATGTCTCTGTGTACTCGTTTCTTCTCAGTACTCAGTGATTTTCAGTGCACTAGTGCTTTATGATCGGTAAAGACGTCTATAAGTCCACCGATGATAAAATACCCAAACTTTCGTAATGCCCATTATACAGCCAGTAATTCATATTCTGTGATGGTATAGTTTTGCTCTGCCTTAGTAAATGTGCGACTGATGTATTGCGCTTCTAACACTGCTTCTATGCCATTATCTAACACGTCTGTGACAATTGACATACTAACTATAAGAGAAGTCAACATAATTATATCTATTAATTTCTTTTTACCTGGAATGAAGGCTTCTTGATCCTCCTCTGTCCAACGAAACGGTATCTTGACTCAAGTTAACTTAGACAAGGATTGTGGCGTAACCGCTATCCCTGCGATATATGATTTACCGAAATTGTTTATGCCAATATATCGGCGCAATTGCTTTCTAGTGCTGGGCGTCACGTAGTTCTTGTTAGGCTGTAAAATCGAATCTAATGGCATACATCCTCATTTTCTAATGAAATCCATCCCAAATAAGTGCTTTTGTGTATTTGTTACAACAAAAGACATGTAGTAGATATTTTCATTTATTAAAAATTTAATGTCCCATTCGTCCGCAGCCACCATCGACGTGCCTGAATTCTGACACAAATTTGATCTCGTAGGTTTTACGTTGTTCAACAGCCTAGTCATTCGTAATACCGACACATAAGCTCAAGTATCTAATTGCATTTTTGCCGGCTGTCCGTTGAAGAGTTTTTGATGGAAATCCTTACCTGTGGAAACGTTTCCCATACGTCTTTTTCTTTGAAGTTCATCTGATTCTGAACACAGTTTAGGGTGCTCTGACAGTCTTCTTCACTCGATCTACAAGTCTGAGCCTCCAATGGATTTATAGTTTTGGCATGATCTCGATTATCTTTATTAATGAGATAGTGGAACCTATTTTCCTTTTGAACTTACCGTTTTCTAGGAGAATTAAACTGATTTGTTGCCAATTGGGCCATGTATTCGTCGCAGCTTTGGTCTTGATAAATTGAACTTGCTTTCAAGTCACTGACTGTTGCCGTCTGTCCCAGACTTGCTGATTATACCACAAAGAATTCTAATAAGGTATGTCGCTCTTACCGGATGTTGTAACGGAACCCATGCGTGGTGTCGCAGCAGCCAATTTGTTGGTCATCATGAAAGAAATTTAAAGATCCGCAGTTCTTTCTTCCAGGCCTCGTTGCGCGCTCAATATTGTGCTGTATCCGGTAGGATGCAACAGCATAAACATGATAGTCTGATGCGGTTGCAATCTAGGCAAAGACGCAGTTAGCTTGGTCAACCAGCGCTTGGTGCGTGACATGGTATCGAGATGACTCTCACCCAGTAGTGGTTTCAATCTGTACAATTCTGAAATCACCTCATGAGGCCTGGCTCGGATGTGATCCACCACTTGTCTTTTAGATTCTTCATACGTCAAATCGATAGGCAATTCTAATTAGACAGCAACTGTCCGGTCAACTTATTCCTGGACACCCACGCGCAAAACAAGTGCTTCTAAAGAAAATTCTTGCGCTAGAAAAGGGGCTTCACATTTTTCAAACCACAACTTTGGCCTTTCCACATCAAAGTGTGCAGGCGTAGTCTTAAATTCTGATGAAGATCGGCAAAAACTCGTCGATTTGTACGAAAATACTGGTATATGTCTGAGGAAATTCCGGCAATATAGTTTCAGTGCAGTCAAAAGCATTAATGTTTTACAGCAATCGCCATATGTCTTTTAGTTATAAAATTAACGAATCAGTGTTTGCGCAAGTGGTGACAAAATTTATTCAGCTCATCTTTGCGAGCTTTATGCAAGCACCAACCCACTCACTCGTATTTAACCAGCCACAGAACCGAATTGTATAACTTATATGCATTACAAAGTTCCGATAAATTTATGATCGCGACAGAATAGAAATTTTGTATACAAATTTCAAGTACTTTTTAATATTTTTGAGACAACTAGTTGTGAGGACTTTATTTATGATCTACAGTTTATTATACGTATATTAAGGTTGAGCTCCTCGTTTGTCAGTATGAATAATGCTCAAATTCGTCTGAACGTGGAACTGAAAGTGGATGAGCTATACTGTTTTACTGGCTAAAGAAGAGCTCGTCAGTTATCTCGAGACTGTAACCTCGTATTCAGAATTAATGCTGGAGAGTAGTGTGAAAGGAAGAAAGCAATTTCTTACAGTGCAATGGAATTTCTAATTGGTAAAAAATGCATTCATTAATCTTCTCTGTTAGCCGATCTCTTGATCTGAAACAGATCGTGTGTCGTAAATGTTTTCCAATGCCGCGTTTTGCGTACGCGGGTAGTGGCTTTGCACCAACAGTTTCACAACGATCCGATTGATAACAATTTCCAATTTTTTTGTCTTCGATCGGGCTGAGTTTGTATTCGTCCCAATGGAAGTGCGGTTCTATCACATCTTTGTTTACTGGCGACGTTTCGGAAGGTAAATCCCCTTTCCATAGATGTTCTTTTCTTTTTATAGAAACTACATTGTACCCTTTCATAAAGTGAAATATTTCTTGCCTATTTAATGCCATTGCATTTGAAAGCTTTAAAATAATTTTTGAAAACTATTCTTTCTTTTGTGCAAAGTATTCAAAGCAGTGTACAACAAAAATAAATAAACTATGTTGATGGAATAAATATTAAATTATTATAATTGTGTGTTATTTATGATAAAATTAATGTCACATGTGTATAGGTGGTGTGATGTTGCTCTATAAGTTTTATTCTCTCCCTGTCTAGTCAATTTGTTAACGTCATGTTTGCAACTGCTTTAATAAAAACAAAGTAGGAATATTTATTTAAAAAAAATCATATTTGGTGTCCACAGATTCTTCACTTGTGCATCTGCGGTGTTCCAAACAACATGAAATACTATTTAACTATCTGAAGTCTTGTTAGATATCGCCATGTAGAAGAAATACGCACTTCACAGGCTATTAAAGTATGAGGATTACAGTGCCTTGTAGTTTTAATTTGCAACTTTTTTTTGAAATGCTGCAAAAGATTATAAATAGCATGGAAGAAAGTAAAATCCAGAAAATCAAAAATGTGCTTCCCCAATTGGTTGCAAATGTTGCCTACGAGATTGCGTAGAACTTCCACATGTCGAGCAGTTGCTGTTCAAGGATATGGTTACGTTTTGATTGACGAATTTTACATAGTAAGAGCCTCATTATCCCACGTGTTAAAAAACGTGATTCTCATTTACTTGCTAGGAGAACAGACTGATCTGGAATTATTATTGTAGAAAGCTAGCCTTAGATTTGTCGAGTGAAGAGTGTCCTCACGATTGTCAACCAGGTGCAGAATCACAGACTGCTGTCATTTAGTTTCCACTTTTGTTAAAAAACTATCTGAAAATTTATTACCTGATTGTTGTACCAAAAGATGTGTTTGCATACATTGTCTTCAATTTGGCTCTAAATAATTCGACTTCCGGTTGCGGAAGCCTCTTTTCAATGGAAAGCACATACAACAAACAATTTTACAATTAATAAGTCAAGTCAGATAATGTTCATTATTTGAAAATTTGTTGCTCTATTGGAGGCGTTTCCGAATGACTCTGTTAAAATTCAAAATGAAACAATCTTTTCGGCTTGTTACTAACTATTGATTGTTAAACCATATAGAAAAAAATGCGAGTTTATTTGTAATTCAGTGCCAAAGATTTATTCATTTAAGCCAATGGTAGAAATCTCCAACATATATGCATTTACAGTTAAATACTGTTTGTTGCGAAGAACTAATATATATGCAAGTATGTATTAGGTTTTGCGAACCTAGTAACAAATTAGTTCAGTTGTGACCAGAAGGATAAACCAAAGGCAGCATGAACGGAAAGTATAATCTCATGCACATTCGTTTCGTGCTTACTGGCGACTCATCAGTAGGAGCCGGTATTACGCCCTATAACCACTATATATTTGGTAGAAGAATGTGGAATAATAGGACGGTACAATCTCCTAGACGAATGTGTAAACCTGTAATAGTGAAGCTAACATAATCTGAAGTCAACGACAATACGACTTCAATGCTAACTCACACTATATAATATATATACCGAGTCTGTAAAGGATACTAACACTATGGCTATTGTGTTAGTAACTGATACCTTTTTTGAAATCGATGAGTACCGGATACTAACACTATGGTTTCCGAGTCGGTACATGATACCAACCTGATGGATGAGTCGCCAGTAAGCACGAAACGAATGTGCATGAGATTATACTTTCCGTTCATGCTGCCTTTGGTTTATCCTTCTGGTCACAACTGAACTAATTTGTTACTAGGTTCGCAAAACCTAATACATACTTATATATGCATTTATTTTAGGTCATAACAAACAAGAGATAACACAAATATGGCTTAGTTATCGAAGAATTCTTTTTTCGAAGAGGGTCATATGCTTCAAGATTTACTTTATTGCTGTTTGTGCAAATAGGAATAAGGGAAATAGCGAAAGATTCGTGTTTATTATATGTTTGAGTAAATTGTCTAAGTCTGTAGGCAAATTATGACCTACTCACCAGTATTTCAAACAGCAACATGCGTGTGCGTTTAAAAGATGGTTGCAAATCGTAAACTATGAATGTAAGGCCGCAATATTTGCGTGTGGTCTAATGCATCTGTTCGTTTTCCGCTTATTCGAAAGTCAATGTTCTTCTAAAATTAATGGAAAGTCAATTTGCCGATGTAGCTGCAATTTAAGTTTTTACTCCAACTTGTTTTACATCAGTAATAATTGTTTTAGTTGAAAACGGTAATGTGAATTATGCTAGTGCATATTTAACAATTATTTTTTTAACAATATAATCGATATCTTCCACAGTGACTTATGCCCGTCCTTTGTCAAACTTATTGTTATTTTCCATTTAATTGGTAGTTTTAAAATTATCATCAATTTTTAATTTTAATTAATTAATTATTAATTAAGCTAATAAAATAGATGATGGATGGAAAATATATGCAAGTGAAACATATATTTGCGTCCCTTTGAGCATTTTTGCTATTTGTCTGCTATCCATAATTTTGGGCCACACGCAAGTGATGCTATGATAAAAATGTTCAGAGCGCTTGCAATTGTGTATTAGGTGTTGCGAACCTAGTAACAAATTAGTTCAAATAGAACCAGAAGTTTAAACCGAAATCAGCATGAGCGAGAGGTATAATCCTGAGCGGTAGAGTGTACTAAATCTATGGTTGCCAAATCGGTACATGGTACCAACCCTATGGTTGTCGAGTCGATACATGGTACCAAAATTATGGTTGCCGAGTCGATACATGATACCAACATTGTGGTTGCCGAGTCGATACATGGTACCACATTTTGGTTGTCGAATCGGTACAGTACCAACACAATGAATTTCAATATATGCTAAATTTCAACAAATTTGAGAATTATAACTACTTCTCCACGCCTGTTACTCCAGCAAATCCATACACTCTGGCCTTGATCGTTTAAATATATAATTTTCATATACTGTCAGTTGTGGTGAACTATATATATATATATATATATATATATATGCGTGTTGCAACAGTCTTACATTATTTTTACATCTATTTCCTCTTTGGACTGATTTTCAATTGTATATGCGTATGTATCCATGCGCGATTAGGGTCCATTCTTATTGTATTAAAAAGCGATGTCTGAGATCTGTTCATTCTTGTATTACTGCATTTGAAGCTAACCGACTGTTCGCTTTGGTGTCTGTTACGTGTACGAATGTTTTCTCTCGAATGTCGTCTTTAGTTTTGCCTTGTTGCTCAATTTTGGTCTGTCCACTTGATAACAACGCAGGGTGAGCGGATTGCAGTTTTGAATTCTTATTCTTGTTTGATTTTCTGCCGTTATTAAAAGTTGTGATACCGTATATACAATTGCTTTTTCATCATCATTTTGTTGCCAATCCGATCAAATGCTTTTTGAGACTGGTCTAGTGTGTTTTTGGACAAGTAAATTGTTATTGTGTTTTGGGATTCGTGGTCATAAGATTAAAATATCACGTTGATGAAACTTTGGAATGTTTAGGCTGGGAGCAGGTTGTTTTATATAAAGAGATCCATATGTATAATAATTTTTCGGATTTTGCTGTGTAGAAATGAGAAATTGTTTAAATTGGATAGGTGCCCTGTTTTGCATGTATAACCGGAAATAGCTGATTTTACAGACATTAACAAGCCTTTTTAATCAAACTCTGCAGTAGATATTGCATAATTTGATTAAAAGTGGCCTGGCACCGACAAGATAACCAGCTATCTCTGATCATATATCTGAAACGGGACACCCAGAAAATTTAACAAATTTCTAAATTCTACACAAAAAAATGGACATATATATATATATATATATATAATGTCCATTCCTTTTTAATTTAACACAGTATTCTTATAATTAGGAAAACACAAATAACAAAGTGGATAAAGGCCATTTATTTCGTGAATAATAATCATCTCTTATACAATCATACATATTTATACATTTTGGGTTTTCAATTGATTATGCTAGTGGTAACAAATCTGACTCGTTTTTACTGCTGTTTCTTGTTTTGACTAGTTGGTGAGTGTGTATGCGTTTGTGTTTGTGTGTATGCGTGTTTGCATGTAAAGGTCATTCTCGCAGTATTGCGAAGTGATGTCTGATATCTTGTCATTATTGTTTTGATAGCTTGAGAATTAACCATTTGTGCGCATTGTTCACTGTTACATATACAAGTGCTATTTTTCCCAGTATAGTTGATCGTTTCACCTTGTTGCGCAAAGTTGTCGTTTTCACATGGTAACAGCGCCAGTGTGGATTGTAGTGTTAAACGCTCACATTGTTTGGAGACTTCTGTCATCGTATGCGCCTCTGTTATTTCCACTTCAGTTTGTTGCCAATCCGATTGTATGTTTGTTGATTCTAGTCGAGGGCCTGTTTTTTCTTGGCTGGATACTAGTAGATTGTTGTTGAATTTTGTTATTCTTGGCCAGTCGATAAGAATATCATGTTGATGAAACTTTTGAATATTAAGGTTAGGTGCTTGTTGTTTTATGTATATATATATATATATATATATATATATATAAATATATATATATATATATATATATATATATATATATATATATATATACATATATATATGTGAATCTCTTTATATAAAACTACAATTACCCAGCTTAAACATTCGAAAGATTCATCAACATGATATTTTAATCGAATGGCTACGAATAAAAAAACTCATCAACAATTCACTAGGATCGAGGCAAGTCAAAACATCCAATAGACCAATTTCTACAATCAAGGTTGTCATCTTGATTTTGACAACTGAACTTTTAAGTCATACATTTTTCAGTATAAACTAAGCTTTTTATAGTGTTCAAAAATGCAATATATCCAGTATACCGGTTTCGTCCTTATTGGGAACTCATCACAATTTTCAGAATTTGCCGCGCACAGAGGTTGAATCTGGGCAAGTCTGGTTAGGAATTTTATGCTCTAACCTCTGAGACACCAGGCCGCACACTACACACAATTGTCAGTTTTATACAAACTAATGATTCTTGGTTAGCATTTCCTTTATTTGTAATCTATATGTCATGCTTTAGACACAATGTTTCAACTAATGGTTTCAGTGTTTATATGAAGATGGGAGCCTTTATTAAAGTATTTGTTATCACTACCCGCACAACCAATGTTCATTTATTTATATAAAATGTTCAATTCAATAGCACTTACCAATTTAGTACGGTTTCTTTTCGATAATGACAGATTAGGGTTGATTAATTAGAATTTTGCATCTAAAGACTCAATCTAAATGTAAAGGCTAACCACAATGTAAGTAGTGTGCGGCAGGGTAGCTCAGTAGTCAGAGTAGCAAATTCCGAGGCAGACTTGCTCAGGTTCGAACTCTGTTCGTATCAGATTCTAGACAGTAAGTGATGAGTTCCCAATAGGGATAAATCCGGTTTATTAGATGAATTGCCTTTCCAACAATATATGATGCCCAGTTTATGCTGAAAAACGTATGTACATAGTGGGTCAGGTGTCTCTATCAATATCGCAACCTTGGTTAAAGTAATTGTTACCACCTCTTGCCCAACCAATGATCATTTAATTATATAAAATGTTAAATTCAATATCACTTCCCCATTTAGTGTAGCGTCTTTTAGATAATGACGGATTGGTGATGGTTAGTTAGAACTTTAGGTCCAAAAGTATGTCATGTAGACTTCATTTAAAGGAAAGGCTAACCAAGAAACATTAGTTCGTGTATAACTGCAAATTGTGTGTAGTGTGCAGCAGGCTGGCTCAGTGGTTAGAGAAGTAGATTCCGAAGCAGACATGCCTAGGTTCAAGCTCTGTCCGCGGCAAATTTTGGACAATACGTGATGAGTTCCCAATAAGGACGAAACCGGTCTACTTGGTGAATTGCCTTTTCGACACTATACACTGCTAAGTTTATATTCACAAATGTATGTATGCAATGGATCAGGTGTTTATATCAAGATTATAACCTTGAGTAATGTAGACATACACATATACACTTACAAATCAGCCAAAAGAAGAAATAGAAATAAAATTTTATGTCAGACTAGTTGCCACCCACATAATCAAACGAAAATCCGGAATATATATAAACATATATATATATATATATATATATAAACATAATACAAAATTTCATACTTATATTAGTTTATCGCAGTAACAGTATATAACAATTCTTGCTGTCAGATTGTTTGTGCTTTGTTGCTAAACATGACTTTGAAATTTTTATTATATGAAGATTAGAAAAATTGTAATATTCATTCGTTTTATTATAGCTCATGTTCTTTTTTAGCTAAATTTTTTCGTGCAGCTTGTGATTATACAGCATTTTCCAGCTATCTCTGTTGATCAAATATATGTCTGTGCGCCTTCTTCTGCCTATGCGTAGATTGTCATTTACATTTTCAGCACGATCATAGGCTCATGTGTGCTGTTGGTATTTGAAATACCCACGCAAATCTAATTATGCTATAATGTTTACATTAAAGCAATTATTGCCAATGCGGTCTGTTTAAATATAGATATTTACTGGTAGTTTCCTTTAAAATAAGGGATTAAAGTATAAAAAAATTTGCAAATTTGCCGAGAGTCGAATTCTCCAATGCGGAAATCGAACTTAAGGCGATTCTGAAAAGAATATAGAAACACATTAAAGATAACATGGATGAAATACATAAAATATCACAACAATGAGAGGATAATAGATAGGCCAAACGAATACACGCGACTTCAGAAGATTGGCATTTTAGAGGAAAACACAAAATTCTAATGTGTGATCTCTTAATTCTCCATTGTTAAACATTATATGCAAGGTCAATTTTCAAAGCGTAAACTGTGATACTGCTTTAGCAATTTGTTATAAATAGAACATTCTCATCATATCCTGCCATAAAAGATCTACTTGTGGGATAAAATGATTAAATTATGATTTTGAATGAATTGATTCATGCAACGTAAATATTGGGTATACATTTCTTCAGAGGAAGCTAAGCTAATCCGTTATTTTAATTAATTAAAAGTAAACTAAAATATATAAATTAATTAATTGATATCTTATTTGTTCTTCTGATTTATGTTCAACTTTAGTTTCTGCAAGATTTTCGCAAATCTAACACCATGAAAATGGTTGAATATATTGCTCCAAATGTATCTGAGGTTTATATGTATTGATAAAATGCCAACGAATAAAGGCAATACTTGCTTCAGTATTTCTTGCCCTGCTATTCAATTTATCTAAGCAAAGACGAAGATTATGAAGCCATCAATTTTAGACCTACAATTAATGTGTCAAATTATAAAAGCATAAATAAACAAACAGCGAAAATTAAAAAAAAATAATTACGTGACAAAATTTTATAAAAGAATACGTTTTGTGCAAAATTTGACTAACAGATATGGAAAGAATGTCTTTGATGACAAGTAATAGTCATTGATGAAAATTAAACAAAATGCTTTATACACTAAAACAAGACTATGTTAAAAAGGAAGTCTACAGGATACGATTAGAATAATTATATTCTCCGCGGAATCTTATATTGACTGAAATAAATAAAATATTTGAAAAATCACACAGGATTAATTTCGGTTGCATGCAAACACTACACAACTATTAAATATTGTTTGATGCGGAGAACTTATATATATGCCAGTATGAATTAGGTGTTGCAAACCTAGTTACAAATTAGTTCAGTTGTGACCAGAAGGATAAACCAAAGGCAGCATGAACGGAAAGTATAATCTCATGCACATTCGTTTCGTGCTTACTGGCGACTCATCAGTAGGAGCCGGTATTACGCCCTTTAACCACTATATATTTGGGTGAAGAATGTGGGATAATAGGACGGTACAATCTCTTAGACGAATGTGTAAACCTGCAATAGTGAAGCTAACATCATATAGTCTACGACAATGCGACTTCAACGCTAACTCACACTATATTATATATATATATATATATATATATATATATATATATATATATATATATATATATATATACCGAGTCTGTAAAGGATACTAACACTATGGCTATTGTGTTAGTAACCGATACCAACATTATTGTACCGAAAAGGTACATGGTACTAACACTATGGTTTCCAAGTCGGTACATGGTACCAACATGTTGGATATCAATTTATGCTATAGTTCACCGAAATTGAGAATTACAACATCGACACCTGTTACTCCAGTAAATCCATACACTCTGGCCTTGATCAATATCAGTTATCACATTTCGCGGTAAGCATGATATCATTCAATTCAATATATAACAGTTAAATACTGTTTGTTGCGGAGAGCTAATATATATGCAAGTATGTACTAGGTGTTGCTAACCTAATAACAAATTAGTTCAGTTGTGACCAGAAGGATAAACCAAAGGCAGCATAAACGGAAAGTATAATCTCATGCACTACACAACTAAACTCATGTATAGGGTAAACATAGAATAAAACTTAATTCACATTCATTTTTATATAAACTACCAGATATTTAAGTCGGATTAAAATCTGTCGAACAGATGAACTTTAAATTGCCTTATGAACTTGTTTTTTTGATAATGTTTCTTTTTATTGTGCAGAATTATAGCCGGTATGCTCCAAGATCTGACTGAGTTGATTAAAAGATGCTCAACTCATTGGCTATACTAAACGAGCCAAAATTTTATGCCTTTTGGAACAATTTACATAGCATCTAATCGCATGTTTAACAGTTCACTGTTCGCGTAATAGGCAAACACAGTGAAAGTTAAAATATTAGAATTGCGCAGTTACATGGAAAGACGTTGTAGAAAAATGGAAAATCAGCCATTTTATAATTCTAACGCAAAAAAATGACGCGCAATATAAAGGGCAATGCCGTACTTTGTGAAAAAGATAACCAACAAAAAAAAGTTTTCATGCATAATTTTCAGCTCAGCCACTATTACGCTTTAGTAATGCAGTCAGAGAAACACTAGGTCTATTTCAGCATAACATTTGTTATAAATATGTGCTTATACAACCCAGTTGAAAATATCTGGTAATTCGCCAGATTATACCGCCAGTTTATCCTTCTGGTCATATTTGACCTTAATTTGTTATTAGGAGCGCAACACAACTACACAATTGCATATAAATTAATTTCGCGAAACAAAAAGTATCCAACTGTTATATATATTTAATTGAACGCGGCCTTGATTTTCGCGAAATGTGATAACTGATATTAATCAAGTCCAGAGTGTATGGATTTGATAGAGTAACAGATGTTCAGAACTAGTTGTTATTCTCAATTTGGTGATCTTTAGCATACATTGTGTTGGTACCATGTAGCTTTTCGGCACCATAATGTTGGTATCGGGTACTGACACAACAGCCATAATTTTGATACCCTTTAAAGACTGGGAATGTATATCATATATAGTGAGGTAGCTATGAAATCGCATTTTCAAAGACTTTATATGACGTTAGCTTCACTACGGCAGGTTTACACATTCGTGTAGGGGATAGCACCGTTATATTTTTCCACATTCCACTCCCAAATATATAGAGTTAAAGGGCGTAATACCGGCTTCTACTGACGAGTCGCCATTAAGCACGAAACGAGTGTGCTCGAGATTATATATTCCGTTCATGCTGACTTTGTTCTATTATTCTGGTCATATTTGAAATAATTTGTTATTAGGTGCGCAACACCTAATACGCAATTGCATATATATTAGTTCTGTGCTACAAACAATATCTAACTATTAAATTAAATAATTTGTTCTTTGTCTAGCTATTCCCTTAATACTTTTACAAACTTACCTTATGTAGAGGCGAGCTGGAAACATATTATATATTTAATTCTGTCGAAAAGACACTTAATATAAAGTCATGCTAAAAAAAAGAAGTTTCAAATTTAGAGGAGTACCTGCGTATTGCATTCATTAACCACACGTAATTTGCTTAATATTCTTTAAAAATAAGGTGAACCAAAAGAGTTGGTTTGATGACCCGTAGGCATATAAATATTTTAGCTAAAAATATTTTTGAAAAAACTTGTGCAATCCTAGTTGATATTTGGTTATGTTACATTAATTTTTAAAAAAAAAATTAAAAATTAAGTTATGTTCTGAAACGGTGTTAATACAACATACTAAATTAACAGGCGTAATTGGATTGAACAAAATTCAAACTCGTCTATTTAGCGAATTTGAAGCTGGACTGACTTGTCGTGTAGTTAGTTGCTATGAGCAAGACAACTTTAGACGCCAACCTTCAATCAATATTTCTTGTAAATAATAGCAACCCCCTTAAATATATACAGCTAAATTGGGCCACGCCGAGTAAAACGTGATTCAAGCATTGACGTTAAATGTCATTAAATACAACGAAATCTAATAGTAGCTGCCGTGAGATCTGTGGACTGTTTTAATTATTTTAGTGTTTGGATGGCTTCTATTTCACAAAAATTCCTATTCAATTTTGCATGAAACTTCATTTTCAACGTTTCATATGTACTGAATATCAAACATCATGTTTGTCGAACCATGTCTTATACATATTCTAGTTTGCATGATTTATTTCAGTTTGTATCATCCTTGCTTTGTTTCAGAGATGCTATCAGAGATTTTCGTCGAGATCAGCTTTCAAAGTAAGCATCATAAAATACTGGCTAGGTGGCTCAGTGGTTAGAGCACCAGCATCCGAATGAGATGTGCCCAGGTTCAAGCCCTGTCTACGGCGAATTCTGGCCAGTATGTGATGAGTTCCCAATAAGGACGAAACCGGCGTACTGAATGAATTGCCTTTTTTACACTATACAATTCTTAGTTTATACTGACATATGTAAGTAATTAATGGGTCACGTGCTTATATCACGATTGCAACCTTGATTAGAGTTATTGCTATCACCACCTGTGGAACCAATGTTCATTTTATTATAAAGATGCTGGCTTGTTTCTATTTTTCCGCTGATCCGAAACAATGGGACATTCAGATGGACTGAGACAAGAATCAGTGCACAAATAATAATAAGCAAAAAAATTGTCATCAATGTAGAGTCATTTAGTAATTGGGCCAGGTTTTTCTTTTGAGTAGAAAAGAAAATTTAAAAATTGTGTGAGGACAAGCTACAATTAAGAGATGTTTATAGAGAAGAAAGTTATAAATGGTCAATTTTCTGTTCCAAATTTAAACAGCTGCCCTAACAGTCTGGGAAAAATTCTGTTGATAATAAAAAATTTTATGAAAATAATTGAAAACTGAAAAGTAAGACGTAGAACGAGGTTGTTCTTTGAGACAACATTTTTAATTCAAGACGCGTTGATTTTGAAAATACTAGATAAAAGAATATTACCTTATTCGGTCACAGTGTAAATCCAAATAGAATTTCATTTTAATGTTAAAGTGAACTCTTATTTGAAAATGGAATTTGTTGCCATGAGGAATCTATTTAATTTAAATATTATCTGGTTCAATTGATAGATCATGTTAAGAACACAGCGGTGATTTAGACTATCGGTAAATACTCTAAATGCTTGGGTTAAATCAAAATAATTTCTCATGTTTATCAAGATAAATAATGATCAAAAATCTGTTTTGAAATTTTAAAATATACGCCAATAAACTTAAGTAATAATTCTTAAAATCAAAATGCGAACTATCACTATCGTGTTACATTAAATTTTGAATTAAAATAATAAAAATTCGACCAGAATCAGAGTACTTACGTCTTATCGGTTCATTATTATATTAATATTAATGAGCATCTATTTCCGACGATCGTCTACAATCTAATGATCTGATTTGCAACGATTTGATAGCTTCGAATTAGAATGGATCTTTATAATATTTTAGGTATGATGGCTGCCTTAAATAACTGAAATAGACAATTTCTACAAGAGGTTTTGTACATAAACAGTAGTGTTAAGTTCAAGTTTCATATAAATTATAATCTAAAATTCCCTTAAAACCAAAGGAACTTTAATCAGTGCATTCATTGGAGCAAATCTGTGCACTTAAAAGAAAGTCAAGCGTTTTCATTAAATTATTAGGCAACCGGCCGGCATTTTAGACCCTGAATATTGCTTTCACTTATTCTTGCTTAAGAAAATGGTAAGCTTAGGCGGTCCGATTTTAATGAAGTCTGATAACTATAGTTAAATGCATCACTTAGAAGGCATGGTGGACACGAGTTCGGAAGTGCAAAACAACCTGTAAAGATGCTGCACAAATGTTCGCTACACAGTGATCGCGTTAAGCTTACATAACGAAGAAACAAATTTTGGTTGGCAATTAAAAAAGCGTTATGTGCTACCAAATCGCTATTGAAGATGTGCAAACCAAAATCCGCAATTTTCTTGTAATATTCTGGCTAAATTCTGCGCCAGCCGAAATATTACAAATATTAAGTTAGTCTATTTATGGCTTTGAAAATGAATCCGCCATATTGCGGAACCTCCATGCAAGTCATTTTTCATTAAACGTGCTCCTATTCCTCATTATACCGATAAGGATTTAATATTAATTCTTTTTCTGAAAATATACATATATGTAAATTTTTATGCTTAAAATATCAATAAAAAAAATTTCTATGAATAAAAATCACTTTGCTGCTTTCAAATTTTTAAGTTTCTATGTACTTTTCAAACGTTCGGCATGAACAATAATAAGGAATAATATTTTTAAATATTCCATATTCTTATAAAACTCTAAGGTTAAATTGTCACATGCTTTACACTTTTCTGAATGTGATGCACGACACCTTTAATTCTAAAATCACGCAGACAAGCTGCCTGCAAAAGAAACAAGTTTGAATTGATATGCTTAAAGGAACAATTTCGCGAATTTGTCTTGTTTCAAACTGGATGCATCAAAAGTGATTTTTCCATGGTTTTTCTGTCAAGGTGTGATAGTTATGTCTGCATTGCATAATTTTTAAAGTTAAAAAAGATTTTTACACTTCTTTACTTTGCCTTATTTGACTTACTATGCCTGACCGAATCGAAGTGAATTTAGAAATTTCATTATGAACAAAAGAAAATTATAATATGAGGTGAACGATGCAAAAGTTGAAAAATGCACGTAACAATTTCTACACTATGTTTATACAGCATAGAAGATTTTATTCTAAATGTTAAAATTTTGTTTCTCGTCTGCACAATCAATGAATTTGAAATAAATAATTAACAACTTGAAGGTAATAACGAATACTAACTGCCTTTATTTTAAAGAATAAAATGCTAAACGGCTACTGTCCAATTATACCACAGTTATTGGACAAATACATGGTGGGTTTGTGTCGTAGCCTCAGCTCCTACTGATGAGTTGACAGATTAAATGTAATGCACATATAGAAATAAATGTAAATTGTATTTACGCTGAATTTGGCATAGTCTTCTGGCTTTATTTAAACTACCCTGTTACTTGGTAGGTAATGCGTAATTCATAAAAGCGTATTTATTATTGCTCAGCATCCAAGGATTTACACCTATTACATGTTTCATTAAATGTACTCACGATTCCCAGGAAAATGTGAAACTGATGTCGATCAAATTCAGAGTGGTATTTCTCCAATTATAACGAACCGTAATGCTGCTACAATTAACGGGTTAAGTAAATATGATATTAAGTATGTTGAATTTTGACTCGCACTGATAATGAATGTTTGAAGTTACGACAGGTACTGCTTTAATACACATGCGCATAAGCAATTGCTTGTTAAATTGTCTCTAATTTCTATTCTGAATACAAGGTGGGGTTTGAGAGTAATGCTGAATCCTAATAATAAGTTACCAGTTAGAACTCACCGCACGTGTGCTTGAACTAATACGTTCTGATCACGCCAAAATTCACATACCTCTTCAATCCTATTTGAGCCAACTATTTAATAGGAACTGAATAGTCAATACATAATTCAATGTAGATTTTCACTCCACATTAAAGTATAATTGATGATAGACAAATATGCCCCAGTTAGTTCGCACGACATTTTATAAAGAAGCCGGTGGATAGTTTGCATAAGCAACCAAAATGAACTATGCATCCCAAATGTCAGCAGCGTTGTTTGCGTCACTTCTACCTCACACATGCACACACAGAAAAACCTATGTATACAAAATCGTTCATACACAATCATATCAAGGAAAATTTACTAATTTTTACGTTATTCATTCCAAGCAAAGTTTATAGTGATTAATTTGCTATTCACTAGGCTATTGTCCTACTACATTCTTTTTTAAAAGAAAAAAACTAACCATTATATTAATGAGTATACGACTGAAAATTGCGTACAGTATGCGACAGAGTGACTCAGTGGTTAGAGCACCAGATTCCGAAGCAGACGTGCCCAGGTTCGAGTCCTGGCTGCGGCAAATTCTGGCCAGTACCTGATGAGTTCTCAATAAGGACGTAACCGGTCTACTGGATGAATTGCCTTTTCTACCCTATTATACATATTAATGCGTTCGTAGGTATCAAAGAAACCTATTTTATGGAGTGTATATTACTCGCGAATGAAAAAAATCCTATTAATCGAACATAAAACGGCAACTAACATTTTGATGTCAGAATATTTTCTATTTTGAGCTTCTTATTTAAATCCTGGAGAATCAATAGGGTTACACAAAGACAAACTTACGTATCAGGTAGATTAATATTAATTTTGGTATTCGAATTTATTTCATTTTACGACAGTTTGAACCATAGACATTAAGGAATAGTTGAGATATTATTGTTATTGTGTTTAAGTTAGCTTAATTTCTATTGGTATGAAATGTATAATTTAAGCGGTTATTATTTTTTTTCAACCAAAAGTAAAATTAACACACTATCTATTTCCGGTTGTTTAGGTCATCGTTCGAGTTTGATGAAAAATAATCGAATGGAAAAAATAGGATAGATTTTACTTCATCCATATTATCTAGTTTCTTAACACAAAATTTCAGTACGGTATTAATAATGAAAATCGCAATATGTCAGAAAACTATCGTTTATAAATGTCAGATGTATATTTTTTTTCATATCAAAAACATTAATAAATAATAAAATATGGCCGGTTAATAAAATGGAATATAACATTTTCTGTTGTTTAATAAAGAAATGATTGTATTCGTTTTCCTTTTTATGAGCTAATTTATTTTATTTAATCTGTCAATCACACTATGAAAAAGATGGACAATTAAAAACATCAGGTGGTCTGTCTCTAAAGAAGTCCATGTTATACGCTTTCAAAATAAACAAATTTATTGCGAATTTCCGTAAATGGCTGATATAATAGGTGACTATCCGACCTTGTGCTGCTTGTATGCTCGTATGATAAACGGTTTCGTTACAAAAATGAAATAATTTAACAGGAAACACATATATCAAAACAGAAAATTACCTATATTAATAAGAACCAAGGCCTGAGAATAAGCGAGACCCATTTTGACCAATTAAGTTTTCTGAATAACTTTCATTTAAATACAGAAATCAAGCTAATCAAACACTTTTTCGGCGGTTTCAGGTCTCGAAAATACATTCAAGCATAGTCCAAATGGAAAATAAATATGCTGCGTCTCCAAAACGTTACTGATTTTCATTCACTATAAAAAATCTTCAAGGTAGATCCGAGTACCAATATTCCTATCAAGAGACATCACATTAATAATAAATATATTGAAGGCTCTACAAAAGTGTTCTGTGAATATCGAATTAAAATTGACAAATGATGTAACCAAATTGCGATAATTTCAGGTATTTCTTCCAAGTCATAGCATATTTAAAACTTAAATTTTTAAAGAAGCTACCGAAAATGGAAGAAAAAATCCAAAAGCCAGAACAATTCTACAATTTAATCACACTAAATGAAAAGAGGGGTAAACCTCTCTGTTCGTCAGGTTTCGATGAAATTCTGTGCAAATAAAATACGTGGGTGAATGCCAGAGGGCACTAACTGTCCTAAATACACCGCACACATGGATAAGCACAAAATTCGTGGACGCCAAATCAACTGGCTTAACAAAATTCAGCTAAACGTAATGGAATCAAAAATAAAGAGAGATTAAATAAGTTATATTGAATGAGATACAAGTTGCTTCAATGAGCATCGTTGCAAGGGATAAAAATTTAGATTTGAATTTATTGATTATCTTATATAAAAAAGAAAAATTACCTCACGATTATTCATATATATATATATATATATATATATATATATAATATATATATATATGTTGTATGATATGTTCAGAGTAATTTTATTCTTCTATATACAGACCACTATTTTTAGTTTGCCAATCTTGTTTGTCGTTCGATTAATTTTTAGAGTCATTTTATTCCTGTATGTTCATAATACCATTTTCAGTTTATTGATTTTCGTAATGTATGACTGCAAATACTGCTGATTTTCATCCATTAGGTCAATTATCTAGAACGGTTTTTTTAAAATTTGTTTAAATTAGTGTCAACATGAATAACGAAATAAAAATACCGCCCATTTAGCGGCGCTATAAACTGACACCCGAGTAGAGAGTTTTCTGTGCTTGTGTTGTGCACTAGATAGACGTCGAATGTTAAATGGAGTCTTGAACCTATTTTTGTGCGTTATGCATATTTTCTCAAGTTATTCTGCTGTGTTTTAATAAAGTCTCGCTTCTGTCAATGATGTCATTATGTGAAATCTATAAAAGTTACTTGGATTATTACCTGGAGATAAATCTTTCGTCAGGAATGGTAATGCTACATCTGTACGTGCACTTATTGCATTCACGCACACACCAACAAATTAGCAGAAAAAAGGTACAATTTAGGGCAACTTATCGTCAAGCAAATGGTTTGCTGGTGTTTACGTTGAATTTGATCGCAAAATGTCGCTTCCATAAAGTCCACAACTTTTCGAGGATAAATTATTCAGCTCAGGCTAGTGTTTATGAACGAGAGACAATTTTACAAACATTCAAATTTTAATTTCTCTTATTAACAGTTAGTTTATATGATGTCCTGGTCTTCAATTTTCGAAGACTCATCTATAATCAGAAAAAAATTGCCTGTGCAATGTTTAATATTCTTTTTGCGCAGACAAACTTAAAGATGTTTTCAACACTTTAATGAAATCATTTTTGTGTCCATCGAAAGTTAAAATCCAATTTTTCTTTGTGTTAGATCTAAATCGTTTTAGTTTCTTCACAGACAATTAATTGTTGATAATAGTTAAAATTTAATATTCTAGTATATAATTTCTAAACATTGAAAATTTCATTTGTCAACGCGTAAGTTACTAATATTTTGCTGGCAACCCTTCGTTTGAATACTAATTGTGTCGAAATTTAGCGATAAATTATTTCGGTGATTTAATGTGCAAAAATCTCAACTGTCGATATGTTAGGTTTATCGGCTAGTTCATTAGGTGGTTATGATGCACTTTTTGGCAGAGTTTTAGAATATTCCGAGTAAGGTTACAACCGTATTGACCAATCTCAGAGAAGTAATTCAGAATTGTAGGATAAGGGATTCCGGCTATCCATCGCATCGCCCGCACCATCCACGTCAATCATCGCAACGCCATCAAATCGAGCGTGCATTACGCCCGTCATCACATTGTCAGCAAAGTAGTATAAACAGATTAAGTTCCAGAAAATCAGTCAGTCGCCCACAGTCCTAATATAAATGGTGTGTAAATCATTGTACACGAGGACACAGAACCCTAAATTGCCTTCGAACAGGTTAAGAGCGTAACGTGTGTGAATTTCCACGGTGGCCCACAGGCAGTCTACCTAAGAATAGTGTTCAGGCCAACAGACTGAAAAGTATAGAGGAGGTAATGCCGGCACGTATTATTTCTGTCACCCAGCAAACCGCGTCGTTAATGGTTGTTTCAGAACAACACTGTTGGGTCGCGTTCGTGATAGATACAGAAGCTGTAACACTCTTAGTAACGCAAAATTTTCCGTTAACATGCGGCATCGATGTAAAGCTCATAGCTGCCAACTGTCAGTTAATTGAAACACATGGCTTGGTAAATCTCAGAGTATCACAAGGTCTACATCGATTGTTCCCGTAGAAGTTTGTCGTCTCGAACATGCCATATTGTATAATCGCTTTAGATTTCCTCTCGACTGATAATTGATACAGGCAGAGATAACTTGCTAGACAAAGTCACGAATTTAAGTGTGCGTACCTTCGTTGGTAATCACGATCGCCTGGTTTTTACACTCAAGCTTAATGACTCGTTTGACTTCGTTCACGCACGAGTACGAGAGTTCTTAAACAATTTTCCGAATATCATAAATATTAAAATTTCAAATAAAATCAGTTCAGCTAGGTTAACTACGCGGCGTCATAAAACAACCAGAGGCCCACCAGCCTATGCCAGAGCTCGACCCTTGGATTAGAAAAAGTTACAGGCCGTCAAAGCCATTTTTGATCATATGTTTGAGGACAGTATTATTCGTTCTAGTTCTAGTCCATGGGAATCGCCAATTCACATTCGAGACAAGCGATTGAAGATTATGTGGTGATTATTGTGCCCTCAACAAAGTTAAAATTGCAGTTCCCTATATAATAAATAATTCCAAAGGTGTTATTGAATAAATAGCCCAACGCAAATTGTTAACAGTTCTTGACTTTATGTCCGATTATCATCAGATTCTTCTCGACAAGGAAAGCATCGAGAAAACATTTGTCCTTAACAATTTTGGGTTATCTGAATATACGTGTAAGCCCTTTGGTATGTGAAATGCATCACAGGTATTTCAGAGATTTATGAACGATGTTCTACGGAAACTTCCACGTACAAATTCTTACGTCAATGGTGTGATAATAGCCTCGGATGATTTTGAACAACATTTAATAGACATCAAATAGACTCTCGCTCGTATTGATCAGTTTGATCTCGTGTTAAACATGGAAAAATACGTATGGGCACAGACACAAGTTAAAATCCTAGGGTACTCGATTAGAAAAGGTATTATAAACACTCTAGAAAACAAAGTCGAAGCCATCAGAATGTTTCTCATACTGATGG
Source organism: Eudiplozoon nipponicum (assembly GCA_029291075.1). Classification (NCBI taxonomy): domain Eukaryota; kingdom Metazoa; phylum Platyhelminthes; class Monogenea; order Mazocraeidea; family Diplozoidae; genus Eudiplozoon; species Eudiplozoon nipponicum. The sequence continues at coordinate 338,760 of JAQBSW010000010.1, forward strand.
ACACGCAAGAATTACGTCGCTTTCTTGGCATGTGCAATTATTACAGAACTTGCATCATGACTAATTTCAAGCTAGGCAATGCGAAGTTCATCGCATATAATATCGAAAGAGAGAGGGATATTAAAATTTGGCTTCCACCCGAAAGTCGACGTCCAGTAATGATTGAATATCACAATCCGAGACATCCTGGTGTGGATGGTAAGAGAACGTTGCTACAAGAGCGCTATTTATGGCCTACCATTCGACGAGATATTACGAATAAGTTAAAGTATGCCGGCCTTGTCAAATCTCAAAAGTCTTTCGTCAAACTAATTTAGATTTTGGCCGTTTCGGGCTACATAACGCGCGTTTTCGACTTAACCATGGTGATCTAATCACTCTTTGTAAAGTTTTTGGTTTTATTATTGTATGGCAATGATTGATCGACACACAAGAGGGCTTGAGGTAATACCACTAACTGGTCAAGACGCGGAGACCATTACCTATGTGTTCTTGCTACACTGGATGGCAAGATTTGGAGAACCAGACGTAGTCATTGATCAAGGTACAAATTTCATGACACGTATATTCCAAGTAAACTTAAAATTCTTGTATGTTTATGTGTGAAGAACCACAGAGTTTAATCCTAGGTGTAACGGTCCTATGGAACGAGTTGATCGCGAGTTAAAAGCGGCGCTATGTATGTCTAGAAAACAATCCAACTGGGTTACTGCACTCCAATTGGTACTACTCGGTATCGCGACAACATGAAAGCATCAGATGCACAGGTCACTTTTGGTTACAGTCTGCAACTTCCGGCAGATTTAATGAGCGTTTTGAAGTTAGCAATAAAGCACCAGCAGTGGAATTTACAAAAAGCTACAATGTTCTAAATAATCTGTGGTCGCAACCAATGGGAGAATACCATCCGCCAGAATATATTTCGAAAGCGTTAGACACGTGCGAGCAAGACTTTTTCTGAATAGACGCTGTTCTTCGACATTAAAGCCAAAGTATACCTCATCCGATAATTAAGCGCGGTCCGAAGTTCTTCATAATTCATTATAATTGAAATCATAAGCCAGTGTTCATTGATCAATTGAAAGCTGCATATGAGTTCCGAGATAGAACACCAATAAGAACGGATTGCGATAATGATCAAGAACAATAGCCCCCATGTCTAGAGTCAAGGAGAACTTCAAAGCCTAAATAGCAAACTCGCATGACAGAAACTACATTAGAGCATACTGAAGACATCAAATCAAACTCCGCCCTTGAGTTCGATTTAAATTTGACGTAGATGACGTTAATTTTGGCGGCGGGTGATGTAGCATTACTATGTTCCGATTAATTTTATTTTCATATGTACAGAACATTATTTTCAGTTGGTCAGTCTTATTTGTAGCACAACTAGTGTTTAGAGTCATTTTATTCTTGCATGTACAGAATACTATTTTCAGTTTATTGGTATTTGTAATGTTAGATTATGAATACTACTCATTTTTGTAAATTAAGTGATTTTGCTAGAAGGGTTTTTGTCTAAAGTATTGTCATCGATTGGTTATCATCGTGTAATTTGATCAACACTCTAAAGGCTATTTGATTATAAGAAGATTCGATTTTCAATAAATTATGGATTGTGTTATCATGGGAATTTTATTCTTACTGTATTCATCGAAAAATAAAAGGGAGACTGATCAGTTGTTAGCGCTAAATATATATATATATATATATATATATATATATATATATATATATATATATATATATATATATATATAAGTTATGTGAGAAATTTGTAATGATTACCTATTGCTAATTAAACAAAGCTGGCTTTCGAACAAATCGAAAATATATGGAAACAAGCAAATGGATAATAAAACTCAGGTACGAATTCGATAAACAGTATACAAGATTCATAATATGTGAAGAAAAGTAAACTGTACTAATCAGATTGGCCATTCTAAACAAAGTATTAAAACACTTTTATATATTTAATGTTAAAATGCAGACTGGACCAAATGCAATTATGACAAATAATAATCAGCATTCAAATAGAACGTTGCAAATACTAATTTAAAAGAAATATAGACGCAAATGAACTAAACTATTTGACTATCATAGTTGGCGCTGTTGGTGACAAAAATTAAAATAAATATATAAAGCAATATTTCGAACTTCAAAACAAGTTCAATCCAATATACATACCGGAACATTAAACTGGCAGTTGTTTTACTACCATATGCGACAGATTTAAAATGCGATACGTGTTACTGACAAGTACATGAGCTTGATTTTTATTAAAACTTAAATGATACGATTAATCTTAGAATATTTGAAGCAGAAAATTTAAATATTATTCAAAAAAATTGCGCACCGGAAAATTAATTACTAAAATGGCTATTCTAGTTTTAAAATTAAAGAAATATGAAAGAAATTACATTAGTCAAATAATTTGAGCTATTTCCAGCGAATAACATAGCAAAACGCAATGTTAGTCACATTTACCGACACACCTTCCAAAATCATCATCAGAGTACGACGGAAACGGATAGCAAGGATCAAATCGTAATGCATATATATATATATATATATATATATATATATAAGGAATGTAAAATATGATGCAGTTCACCCTGTAATCTCTGCATACATTTTACTAGTTTACTTCAAGCTCGCGAACTTAATTTGTGTGCATTTTTTCGCTCTACCATCTAATTTTTTTGAAGCGGTGAGGTTTTCATTTCGTTTATGATTTGGAATATTTCAATATTTATTTTCTAGCAATAGTAACCGTTCATTAAAACAAGTTTGTGAGCTTGAAATGAACACCAATCCCATTGTATTTATTTGTACCTAGCAAACTTGATTTAAAGTATTTTAATCTAAATCCGTTACATCAATATTTGTTTAATAGTCAAACATATCGGAATTACAGTGACTAATAATATATTATTTAAAGTTAATTAAATCATCAATACAATATAGTAAAAATTTGGTACAATCCTATTGAACTTTTAAAGTTACAATATTTTATGTATCTGCCAAACAGCTCGTTAACATTTGGCACAATCTTTTTATGTTATCATTTCATTTACACGTGTTATTCTTGTGGTTTGTCATCTAAATATTTTAAAATTTGACCTTCGCACGTTTATATTTATTATATTTGAGAAATAATTTCTTTCGAAATTGAATGCAATTTTGTCGTATTTATAAAATTTAATAAACTTGTTATTGCATTATGTAAAAGTGAGCTATATTCAAAATAATATTTTAATTTGTCTGATGGAAATTTGTTATTAGTTTTTAAAACAAAATTTTAGACTGGGTGCAACATTGTTTAGCCAAAATCCTTTAAAGTCTAAAAGATAATCGATCGGCTATGCTTATCAACTAATAATCTATTTCTCAATCTAGCCGTTTGAACTATTTAAGTTTATCGGTTTAGTCCTCAGGTATTGTTGTATATTCATTGTCTATTAAATATTCTTCTCCAATAGCAAATGATTCTCGCATACTTGACTGAAATATCAAATGCTTAATTGCTATGCGGTCAGGACTATAACAATTTTTGCAGCTTCCACCTTCATTTGTATGGGTTAATTAGGAGATTTTATATAGAGGATGTATATCAATACCCACACGATCAGTAATGAATTAATTGAATTATTTAGCCAAGTTTATTATGTTGCTCTACGGTTTATCTAAATCTTGCAAACATTTGTTAAAGTTTTGTTACCTCCACCTGCGCGGTCAATGATTGTTTAATTATATATATGTGGCGAAAGCTGCAAAATGTTAATGTTCGTGACTGCATAGAAATTGTGCAGCCAACATTCTTAGTCAAGTAACATGCATTCGATACTACTAGAGGTGAGAGCAGCATATCTAATTTTGCTTTCCATATATATCCATTGCGGTTTAATCCCTACTAGCCAGTTTGTCGTCGTACTCTGATGACGATCATGAAAGTTCGAAACGCGTCAGTACGTGTGACTTACGTTAATTTCGCTATGTTGTTCAAAGGCTGGTTAAATAAATGGGATTGGTGTTAAATTCAACGTCGCATAGTTGATTAAAAAAATTGTTGCCCCCACCCGCGCAATTAATGATTTAAAAAGTATTTCACCTAAATAAATTGAGTGTCATTCAAATCTGGGAACGATTTAGCCGTAAGCAAACTTTAAAAACAAGTAAATACAAACGTTGAAGATGAACTAAATAAGAACTTGCAACAGAGAACAATATCTAATCAATAAACAAATATTATACGAAGATGGCCGAACTAAATAATTCCGAGATTACACGTAACAAGATATGTCATACAGAGGGGAGGACTACGATATAACCAGAGAAAAAATGAGAGTAGAAGTCAAGCTATACCGGGATAAAATCAGAAGTGAAATAGATCAATGATTCCAATGTGGTTATTTTTATCGAAAAATACAAAATTTTAAAAATGGCATTGTAAAATCGTATTCACTATAAATGTTAATTAATAAATATTTGTATGTATACTCTCAGTATAAATTAAACAATGCACACAATAGAACGTCTAGAATCTGCCGCGTATTAGACTTTAACAAAGGGACACATGCAAGTATGTATTAGGTTTTGCGAACCTAGTAACAAATTAGTTCAGTTGTGACCAGAAGGATAAACCAAAGGCAGCATGAACGGAAAATATAATCTCATGCACATTCGTTTCGTGCTTACTGGCGACTCATCAGTAGGAGCCGGTATTACGCCCTTTAACCACTATATATTCGGTAGAAGAATGTGGAATAATAGGACGGTACAACTGAACTAATTTGTTACTAGGTTCGCAAAACCTAATACATACTTGCATATATATATTAGCTCTTCGCAACAAACAGTATTTAAAGGGACACATGGTTGGGAACATTGCAGCTTAGTCACTAAACCACTGAAAGGCTCGCTTTACAAGTAATTAACAATTATATACAAACCGAATTGTTTCGGTCATTTTTCCTAACAGATTGCTCTTTTTCTGCATCAGTTAGCCATCATCAGTGTGTTATTATTGAACAGACACCATACCACCTACAGAGGTGATTTTAATTAACTTATAATGGCAGGATTGGATGATATGTATGGTGCGGCAAATACTTCATGGGTGCCCAATAAGAATGAAACTGGACTACACGCTGAAATATATTTGCTATCTAATGCAATGCTTAGTTTAAACTGACACTGGTGAATAAGACTGATGCAAATATCCGCTGGTTTAAATTCCAGCCGCGGAAATCTAGGACGTCATTCAATAAGTACCAAAGCTACTAATTTGATGTATCGCATCTGACATATTATGAATTTAACATTCTATTCTGGAAATCTGCATTTAATCTAATTCTGTCATTGTAATATATATATACATGTAGCACAGCTATGCTTAGGGTAATTTTATTCTTATATATAACGAAAACTATTTTCAGTGTGCCAGTCATGTGTATTGATGTCCGTAATGTGAAATTCAGTATAGTCCTAATTTTTTTTAATATAGGCCATTTTTAAAAAAAAGTCTTGGGTTTGACTAAATTTTTATTAACTATCATTCTAACTTTAATATACCTCTTGAGCGAACTCAGATGCAGCAATTGTATGCTATTGTAAAAATGTGATAAACACTTCTAAAACCTACTTTGATTACAAAAAATTATGAGTAAATTAGTATATATGTATATATATATATATCTTGGTGTTCAATAGGTAATTTATTGTGTTAAATTTTCGTTATTACTGCGCTCATCGCGAAGCCAATTTACTCATTTATATATAAATATATATATATATATATATATATATATATATATATATATATATATATATATATATATATATTTGTGTGTGTGTGTGATTATGTGGGTGGCAACAAATCTGACTCGGTTTTACTTCTATTTCATGTTTGGGCTGATTAGTAAGTGTGTATGCTTTTTAGTCTGCGTGTGTGCCTGTTTGCATGTAAAGGTTTTTCTTGCTGTATTGAAATGTGATATCTGAGATCTGGTCATTCTTGTATTGATGGCTTGAGAGTTAAACAACTGTTCGCATTGTTGTCTGTTACGTGTATAAATGTTATTTTTCCGTGTGTAGACTTGATCTTGCCTAGATTCTAGTAAGATTTTGGATTTTGTGATTCGTGGCTAGACAATTAAATTATCATGTCAGTGCGTTGCAGCTGGCGGTAGTTTTGTTATGTTGTTCGTAGACTGGTTAAATACAATGGGGTTGGTGTTTACTTCAAGCCCGCAAACTGGATTTAAAGCATTGTTACCACCACCCGCGCAATCAATTATTGTTTAATTGTATTGTCTATATATGTATATGTGGCGAAAGCTTGAGCCATTAAAATATATTTTTTATTTATAGACTTACATAAATGTATATTTATTAATTTACATAAAACATGGATATGCATTAATAAATAATTATGTATTTGGCTGGTATACTATATATCCATGGTAAATTGTATTTACTTGAAGTTGAATTAATCGATTCTATTGCTTATATGTTTTATTTAGATATGAAAACTTATATATGATTTTTAAACTAATACATAAATGGTTATTTGTATATTTAAATAAGTTGTGGGTAAGATTAAATATGTAATTTGCTGGCATACTTACGATGAATCATATGCATTTGAATTTAAACGAACCGGCTGTATACGTGAATAGTTATTAAAGGCCGGATATTTTGACATACAAAATGTTAGTAAGTAAAATAAATATAAATATATCTTATACAGCAAGGTGGCTCAGTGGTTAGAGCACCAGATTCCGAAGCAAACGTGTCCAGGTTCGAGCCCTGTTCGTGGAAAACTCTGGCCAGTACGTGATGAATTCCCAATAAGGACGAAACCGGTCTACTGAATGAATTTTCTTTTCTACACTAAACATTTCTTAGTTTAAACTAACATATGTAAGTAGTTAATGAGTCAGATGCTTATATAAAAATCGCCAAATTGATTATAATAAGTAGATCTTCCCCGAAAGAGGATTCCTCATTTGCCATAAATTATCATTTGCTGTGAGTAGTTCGTTAATATTTTAAGGAAGGGCGTTTCGAATTGTTAGCAGTAGTACAGCAAACCTTGGTACTGCACTAAATGTGTAGAAGCCTTTAGATTGACGGGACCTGTTAGAACCCACCAAACACGGAAACATTGTAAATTAAACGTCTGTTTTAAATCAAATGGTGAATGCACGTCTGCTATTGCGCAACACATCATCGAAGCATCACACGTATGTTCTCCAGACGTAGCATTTAAAAAATACTAAATGCAATAACAAAAGAGAGCTAGTCACATACGAAGTCTTATGGATAAAAAATTGCAGCCGGATTTATGCAAGCAGAAGAGGCATGTTCAGGCATTGAGCTTGAACTGGAAGTGACGCACGCAATTGATTGGTTTCCATTTTTTCACACTCTCCATGTTTACATAATTCTATCTTGTCTTGCTTTCCAATTTATATATAAAGATATGTTCATTAGTAGATACTTGAGGAAATGATGAGAAAGAAGCGTTTCTTGTTTCTAAAAAAATTATTTTTATTTTTGCACATGATAAGAGTACTATGAATAATGTCAATGGTTTGAACTTCTCGGCAAAGGTCTTATCAATTAAACTGGCATTTATTGAGATTTTATTTACAATAATTACCATTCGCCTAACTTTGTTTTCTTCAACTTATGTATTCTCTAGACGCACATTAATTTTGACATTTAGATGCTGAATTCTGTTAACAATCTTAAAGGAATCCGCGACCAAATAATCACATCGTAATTTACGCCAGCATTCAGCATACGTACTAATCAGTTAGCCAATGCGTGGAGTAAAGAATTGACCATTAATAATATTGGTCTTATTGGTATCGGTTAAGATTTTAGTTTCCTTCATTTCATCTCCTGTAACCTCTAGAAGCAAGAATTTTAAAATTATCACTTAGCACGTTTTCCATCATTTGAATAAAGTCTGCTTAGTCCATTTTAAAATCGCCAATGTCTTTGTCTACGCACAATAGTTCTGCCAGGATTTCTGCAGATATCTATGAGCGTATTTGCTATTTTGCTATTTTAATGCATGCTGTTCGCAAATTTTAACGATTTTAGACTTGAGGCGTGATTAACTAAAGCAGCCCTAAACCCGTTTTTAAACTCAGTCCTCGTACGTTTAAGTAAGCTAAGTTTTCAACGCGCAATTTCAGTGCATCTTTTGTAGGGTTGATGAATCCCAGAATTTTGACCGAATAATAGTGGTTGCATGAAAAAGAATCACATTTTAAGTCAAATTCATTGCAAACTCATGAAGAGATTACTGGCCACTTTGTCTAAATGCACCCATGTTTGTGGTTGCACGATATTATAAAAATCAATAATGTTGCCTAAATTTAAAATATTTCAGTTTAAGCAAAGTTTCTCGGCTAGCAAATCTAAACCTTTGCGGAAGCATTAGCAGTTCTGAGAAATAAATAACATTCCATAAACCAAGGGTCTTAATTACAAAGGTGTAATTAGGTCAAAAACAGTTTTAAAAATTGATTTTTTATCAATATCGAAACTTGGTCTGATTATTTTATTTTCTAGAAGAAATACTATGAATTATGTTTTTAATTTCAGTTAACGTATTTTTTTATTTTTGAAGATGTATATTTTTATTAAGGAATGTTATTTAAAATGAAAACTAACGTATATTAAATTTTTATTATAAACACCTTAGAGAAATATTTCAGAATGCAAATTTTTACGTGATTATTTACAATTTTTCTCTCGGAATAGAACATTAGAAAAATTAAGCGTGTTGAACCAACAAGCATGACAATTCATAAGGGACCAGAACCTTGTTCCAAATTCGAAAGGATTAAATCATGTAATTCTATTTATAGCCATCTTTTGTATTATACCACACACCGTTACTAAATTTATAGTAAATTTTCTAAATCTTTGAAGAAAAATTATAAGGCTTTCTAGTAAAGCTATATTAGAAACAAAATTTTGTCGTTTGAGGCAGGACATTATTGCATATATGCCCCATATCGGCTATAACCCGATTCCGTAATGGTCACTAACTGTAAGCCGTTGGTAATAGAAGAAGAGACAAATCTAATGGTACCAAATTTCTGTAATTATACAAGGACTGTATCTTAACGAGAGTAAACTATTTACCATAAAGTAAAGAAAAAATATTATGTTGAAATATCATGAGTTTCAAATCGGTTAGAAATGTATAATACTATTACTCGGTTATTTTCTACTACCTATAGCGGCCACGGGTGTTAAATTAATTATTTTTAGCTAATATTTTTAAAATTGTAAAAAATAAACTTAATAGAACGCAATTGGAATATAATTGATACTTCTGTGTTGGAAGCGTATATCCAAATAGTTTTAATAAAAACCATTTTGTTACATTTACACCAATTATATAAATTGAGTGAAATGAAAATACTTCAGAACGTTGTAATCAAATAATAACTGTAGAAATAAGCTGTTTACATGTCAGGCAGGTGATCAAATACTGAGGTTGAGGTGGCAAATTATTATATATTGAGACCAATAGATCTTATATTTAATTAATATTACATATAAAAAAATAGTGTAAAACATATATTATATTAAGCCCATTTTAAAATAATGCATCATTTTAAAATCACTTTAAATTAATATAAATCTCCGCATATTTTTACGTAGATCGGACTTTATTTGAGCACTCGTGCCTGTTGATGATATCTTAGAAAACCAAACATTAAAAAATAAAATAAAATTAATAATTTCTTCAGTGCTGCATTACAAAGTAAATTTGCGAGTAATTCAACAAAAAGGGTAATTTTAGTATTTAAACAGATATAAGATTGCTTCAGAAGCAGGGAAATCAATTTCTACGTATCTGGACGTAAAGGTGAGCTATTACAAAAATATTTCCACACTTATTAATAAGTGGTGGTATATATATATATATATATATATATATATATATATATATATTGATTCCAAGAATTTGAAGAATCAGCACTCCGATTCAACCCGAGTCTGTAGAACACCCTCTACAATAATTGACAAGTTCCTAACAAATACGATAATAAAATTAAACGAACATTGGTTGCGCTGGTGGTGATAAAAATTATTATAATCAAGGTTGCGGTCCTGATATAAACACCTGACCCATTAATTACTTGCATGTGTCAGTAAACACTAAGAATTGTATAGTGTAGAAAAGGCAATTCGTCCAGTAGACCGGTTTCGTCATTATTGGGAACTCATCATGTACTGGCCAGAATTTGCCGCGGACTGGAATCGAACCTGGGCACGTCTGCTTCGGAATCTGGTGCTCTAACCACTGATCCATCCTGCCGCACACTACATTACACACAATTTTCAGTCATATACTTACTAATGTAACTTGGTTAGCCTATTTTTCTTTTAGGTGGAGCTCATATGTGCCAGGCTCGAGTCCAGTCCGCGGCAAATTCTGGCCAGTACATGATGAGTTCCCAATAAGGACGAAACCGTCTACTGGATGAATTGCCTTTTCTACATTATACAATTCGTAGTGTTTACTGACACATGTAAGTTATTAATGGGTCAGGTGTTTATATCAAGACCGCAACCTTGATTATAATAAAATTCGCCACTAGTCTACTCCATGATTTGCCTTTGACAACTGATTCAGGGTATAATCAATACTGGCAATTAGAATTTGATGCAATATAAGTTCAACAAATAGCACGGTGTCTGTTGCAGAATTCATTAAATCTCGATCCCATTTTATATATAACGAGTAGCACAGCATAGCATTAAAACCTACAGTCACACGTAATAACGCATTTCGACCTTCCATTTTTATCATTAGAGCACGACAGCAAACTAGCTAGCAAGGATCAAATCTCAAGGCATATAAAATGATAGATCTGTAGTGGCTAATTATAAATTGTGATCTTAAGAGATTCTAAATAGGTTCCATAAAGGGGAAGGCCAACCAAATGCATAAACCGCTGTATGAATTAAATATGGGTGTTATGTTCGGTTAGGTTGTCGCGTGGATTAATTTCAAATTTATGAAGCAAAAGTGACCCAGTTCGAAACTTGTCTGCCTAATACTATGAACAGTACCTGACTAGTTCAAAATTAGAACTAAACTAGTCTACTAAATGAATATATTTTGCCATCTGATTTATAGTTTATCTGATACTGAGAAAATAAATGGAATCGAAATTCTGCCATTAGACTTCAATCACCATATCTTCGCCAAATGGCATGGTCTGTTGTATTATGGAAGATCGGTGTTGGTTAACTAGAAATTTATGTATAAATATCGTCCAAATAGGTTGCAACTTGAAGTAGAGATTAATCAGAAAACAAAAGTTAGTATATGACTTCAAATTGCGTGTAGTTTGCGAAAAAGGTTGACGCATTGGAATGGGCCACAATTTCTGAAGCGAATTTACCACAGCTCGAATCCCATTCATAGCCAATTTTGGAAAATAATTGGTGCATTTACAGTAAGAACAAGACGGGTCTGATGGATGAATTGTCTTCCTACCTAAATCCTGTAATTATACATGAATTCCATATAACATTTCCGAAGGACTTTGTGTCTGTTTTGTAATAACAGAAAGAGGGTGGATTGTTAGAACTTCAGGTTTTAGTAAAAAAAAGAAAAAAACATGAACCATAGTTTTTATATCACTTTAAACTGTGTGCGTGATGTGTGGCACGCTTGGCTTGAGGGATAGAGGCTGACTCTGATCAAATTTTTCCCTAATTCTAGCTATATTCGCACCATGATGCAATATTTTTTTCTAATGATGAAACTTGTATATAAAAATCCTACTATTAGATTACAATTCAATATATATATATATATATATACATATATATATATATACATATATGTAATATATTATATATACATATATATACATATATATACATATACATACATATATATATACATATATATATAATATATACATATATACATATATATACATATACATATATATACATATATATATTTATATACATATATATATACATATATATACAATATATATATATATATATATATATATATATATACATATATATAATACATATATACATATATATGTATATATATATGTATATATATACATATATATATATATATATATATATATACATATATATATGTATATATATGTATATATATATATATATATGTACAATGTATATGTATATATATGTATATATATATATATATATATATATATATATATATATATATATATATATATATATATACCTATATAAAATGGAAATGACTCTGTTTCGGATCCCATGTGTGGCAATTTAAACAATAATTAGTGTGTGTCCAATAAGAAACAAATCAATCCTATTAGCGAATTTCATTTGCTTTCTTATGATATCTTAATTGTATATAGTTTATAAGCACTTTTCACTGTCAATCGCTTAATGAAAGTATCCATTACAGAAAAAAATGTGTCAGAGAATTCCGGCGCCGAACATAGGCTACATCTTCAAAGCAATTACTGCGTACAGTTTGGACTTTATTAGGAGTAGTTGTGGAATGATGCTCGAACTTTTGAATGTGTTAGCACATCTGTTTTTGAATGTATAATTTAAGCCGATGTTTTAAAGTTTTGCTCCATTTACCAACTTGCGTTTAAATTCTGTACCGAGACACGTGGTGTAGAAAAGTACTGTTATTAAATATTTCATTTTAGAAAAAATGTTTGTTTAAATAGGTAAACAAGTATTTTAATCGTAAAGATTAAGTGATTTCAGCATAATATTCATTTTACGTTTTAAATATAAAATAATTTTTTTAATCAATTAAACTACCAATAAAATATAGCGACGATTTTCTACAGTATTATTGAATCTTTAAAATTTCAATATTTTATGTATCTGCCAAACAATTAAAACAATCAATTAAACTACCAATAAAATATAGTGACGAATTTCTACAGTATTATTTAATCGTTAAAGTTGCAATATTTTATGTATCTCCCAAACAGCTCATCAACTTTTGATATAACCTTATTATGTAATCGTTATATTTACGGATGCTATGCTTTGGGTTTGTTATCTAAATTTTTAAACCATTGGCCTTCGTACGTTTACACTTCTAATAATAAATTTCAATCGAATTTGAAAGCAATTTTATTGTATTTATAAAATTTAATCAAAGCGTTCTTATAGAATTTAAAATTGAGTTGGTAAAATAAAATTAACTACGCGTCGTCTACGCCTACAAACTTGATTCAACTAATGAAAGGGTTGAATTTATTGCAAAAAATATGTTATCATTAATTATCTCTAAGCTTATATACACATTGTCGAAATAGTTTTATTAAAGCCACTTTTTCTAGTTCTGTTCATTAGTGCAACATTTTTACTTTTTTGGCTCTGAAGCACTAATTTTTCTAGCTCGGGTTTTCTACATAAAAGTATTGCTCGCGTTAATTTTATAGCTTTGACTCGCTTCCATTAATCATCAAATCCTATATGTTCTTGAAGTACCATTTAACTACTTTCGGCTTTGTCGTACATATTCATAATACGATATTTCTGGCTCATTAGGAACACTTAATTGAACTATTAAATAAAGTAAAAAAGTTAAAACAGTTCAAAGTCTAAGCAACTATTCATTATGCGGAATTGTAAATGTCATTTGCTTATAAGGTGTGTATTGACTTTCATATTTTGTGCAATTCATGCTAGCGCCAAACTCTGATTGCGCATGTGATAAAAATTTGTTTAAATCAATTTTGCGTGCCAGAGATGAAAACGAACCCCATAGTATTTAGCCAGTAGCAAAAAATAGCATAACAACAGTGTCTCTATTGGACGACTGGTTAGATTCAATAGGATTGGTGTTTATCTCATGCATGCAAACTTGATTTAAAATATTACTGTCAATACTCGCGAATTGAATGATTTTTCTATTGTATTTTTTAAACATATGGCGAAAAATGTACAAAAGTTATGTTCGTGATTAAATTAAAATTATACTGTTGACATTTCCTGTCAAGATTATATATGAATTTCGGTTTAATCCTCGTAGGCTAATTACCTTCATGTTCCGAGGATTATCATGGACAGTCGAAGCACATCAGTATGTGTAAATGGAAATATTTCCGCTATGTTGAGTTACCGTTTGGATAAAATTGATTGCTGATTATTTCAAGCTCGCAAACTTGATTTCCTTTCAACTTTTAAAACTTTATGCTTTGTTTATAAAAATCAGAATTTCTATTTACTGGATTTTATTATTTGAAACCATGTGTAGTTATCGTTTACATGTCGCACACATTACAAATAATAATTGCAAATCTTTAGAATACACTTCATCATTTTTCTTTAACCACGTATATATATTTTATAATTAATGAATGTATAGTCATTTCGCAATCGTATTATAATTGTAATATCTAAGGCTAGAATATTAAGCGTATCGCAGTTTTTCTATTTTTGTTAATTGAAATCAATTTTTTTATGAAGGAAAATAAATAAAAATAAATAAAAATTTGTTAATTTAGAGAAACCATAAAATAATAGAAAGTAAGTCTGCAATGGAATAAAGGGCTCATTTTTTTCGTTAGTTAATATTTGCACAAAAACGTTTCTTTAGTTGAAACTTTCTGGGGTTTCCATTTGATTGAGTGGGAATTATTGGTTTTTTCAATTTCATTCAAATTTATTTGCACGGAATTTTTAAAATATCAGAATTAAATAACAGAAAGCTAAAATTATGATAAATCAGAATAAGACTCATATTTTGAATCGCATGCAAATTATAGAGAATTATAATTAATAAATTAAAATTTCATGCTAAGTATCTATGAGCTTGATTAGCCTATTTATAGTAAGCAAAATTGTTCTTTCTTTTTCCAGTTTCATTTTTTCGTAACAAATAAATCTTTGGTTGTAAACAAAAGCAGTGTCATTATCTTAATGCTTTACGCACTAAAGAAACAATAACATTTTATGTGAGGTTCTGTCAGTTAAAATCTGCCCGTAAATAAGACAGAAGTTAGTGTCTTTCGGTGTGACAGCTATAACAAAATTCATAGTACGCAATCCATATGCAATTATAAAAGAAATTTCCTCACACACAAAAGCCATTTATTTTTCATTTTCTGCTCAAGTATCTCAAAAAGAATATATATATATATATATATATATATATATTCTTTTTTATGGATTTACAGTCAGTAATTATCCTAAAGTCCAAGTCGGAAGAACATGTTTTCGAGGTTTTAATGTGTTGCGAAATTGGAGACGTTTATTCGCCTTTTTATTTGAAAAATGCGTTTAAGTTGCAATGTTCTTTTTCGGGAAGTTAACCACCTGATCGACCGTAAGTTAATCAACAACATACACATTTAAAGTTGTGATCGACATTAACGTCTATTTCTCTTCAATTGCCTAAAATAAAACTCGTAGTTTAGCTGCATTATATATGTGCGCGTTAATGCTATTTCAAATTTCTTTTACGCTGTGTAGGAAAAAATGGCCCTTTTAAAAGGAAATTTAAGGTAAATTGTTTTCAGTTCTATTATATGAAACATCTCTTCAGTTTGACTTCACATTTTGACATTCAATTATCTAGGATAGACATTAAAAATCAGATCGACTATTTCTTTAGTATATTCGTCGCCTTTTGAATGTGGACTGGCTAATTTGTCAATTGTGGGAGAACAACCTCGATCTGTTGATAATTTATATTAAAACGCCACAAATATGCTATAAGGCAGTTACATTGCACAACGTGTTGATTTACGGTTTAATGTTCCATTCATCTCGTAAGAAGTGCATCCAAGGACGATAACAAACCGCTTTTCTTAGGCTCTGACGTGAAATTGATATTTTATGGGCTATATTTATTTCTTGAGAAAAGTATTCGTGACTGCGAGCTTTTATTAAAAAGAATGAAATTATCATCCATATACCATATGTATTGTGCACATTTAATTTATAACTCTCTTCAATTATTTGTCCTCAAAGTGGCCAAGAAAAAGCTTAATTAACACAGGAAATATGAGGCTTCTCACTAAAACGCAGTCCATCTATTTCTGGATACAACTACTAAAGGGAGACTGTATATATAACATACAAAACAAAGCAATCTTGCGTGGGATATGACCTAATGTGTTTTGGTCAACCGCTTAATAGTACTAACGTGTTACATATAACTTTAATTAAGGTTGCGATCTTAGTATAAAACATGACCCATTTTCTACATACATTTATCAGGTTAAACTAAGAATTGTATAATGTAGAAAAGGCAATACATCCAGTAGATCAGTTTCATCCTTATTTGAAACTCCTCACGTACTGTCCAGAATTTTCCGCAGACAGGGCTCGAACCTGTGCACGTCTGCTTCGGAATCCGGTGCTCTAACTACTGAGCCACCCTGTCGCACAGTAAACAAAATTTACAGGTATATACTAACTTACGCTTCCTGGTTAGCCTTTGTTTGAGTTGGAGACATTTTAGCATACCTGTAGCCATAAAGCTCCAGTTAACCATCCACATCCTGTGTTTATCGAATAGGTTCTTCTATTTAAACGTTTGGAAACAATGGCGTCGCATCAAAAGAGACTTCAATCTTGATTTTTGACATTTATATCTTGAATTGTACTATCAAACTCAAAGAAATTGGCAACCGAATAATTACTTACGAGTTTACGCAACAGTTCAATTATTTAGAGTAACTAATTAGCCAATGAATGGAACAGAGATTCGACAATGGCTATTTTGGTTTCATAGGACAAACTTTTAGGCATGTTTTTGTAGATCATACATTGTTAATGCAGATGTAACGAGTAATATTTTACCTTTATTTATTAATTTCCGCTAAACTTTGACTAATTCACAAAATATACCTTACTCATGCATGAATTTTGTATTATCAGTCAAGATGTCCTCCATTTTTTCTAAACTTTGCACGATTTCAGTTAGGAAGCCCGACAAATTAAAGTAGCCTTAACCCACTTTTGCTAATGAGTGCTTGTATGTTCTAAGTTAGCAATTTACGATCAATCGATGTTACTTCCATTGCTAGTAGAGCAATTTGTGACTATGTCAAAAATGAAGCCGGATTCTTTTCGACGCATGCGATACAGATGTGGTCTTTATGACAATGACGAAATGAAATGACAGAAATGATTTAGCGACATGTGAGAGTCTGTAAATAAACAAACTGCAACCTGGTGAAGCACACAGAAACTGCTTGTTCTGGCATTGAGACTGAACTGGAAGTAATACACGCATTTGATTGATTGTTCCCTAATTTCAGAATATCTTCTCGTTTGTCTTTGCTGTTTATTTTGACTTTCAGTGTATATATATATATATATATATATATATATATATATATATATATATATATATATATTCTTTTGAAATGCGAGCTTTAATAAAATTTTGTACCCTTCCTGTGTGCAAAAACAAAAAGAAATTTTATCAGATATAAGAAATATTTCTTTCGCATTGTCTTCTCAAATATCTACTAATGAACATATCTTTATATATAAATTGGAAGGCAAAACAAGATAGAAATATGTGAACATGGAGAGTGTGAAAAACGGAAACCAATCAAATTGAGTGCGTCACATCCTGTTCAAGCTCAACGACTGTTCGTGCTTCTTCTGCTTGCATAAATCCGGCTACAATTTGTTTATCCATAAGGCTTCGTATGTGGCTAGCTCCCTTTTGTTTTTGCATTTAGTAATTACTTTGAATGCTACGTCTGGAGAACATACGTGCGATGTTTCGATGATGTGTTGCGCAATAGCAGACGTGTATTCACCATTTGATTTAAAACAGGCGTTTAAGTTGCAATGTTCTCTCATTCGAGTAATTAACCGTCTGGTCGATCGGCCTACGTAAGTTGATCGACAACTTGCGCATGTATATTGGTAAATAATATTTGATATCGACATTAACGGCTGTTTCTCTTTGATTGCTGGTAAAGGCAAGTGTGTTACCCTAAATAACACTCGTAGTTTGGCTGCATTAAATGTGCGTGTCAATGCTGCTTCAACTTTCTTTTGTGCCATTCGGGAAACTGCATCCCCTTTAAATGGGATGTTCAGATAGACTGTTTTCTTTTCTGGCCCATAATACGTCTGTTTCTGTTTAATTCCCCTTTTAATAATTGATTGAATTAATTGTCCGCGATAGCCATTAGACATTAAATCGCTAATTGCTTTATTATATTCAATTTCTTTTGAATCTTGACTAACCAACCTGTCAATTCTTGAAAAGCAACCACGAACTGTTGATAGTTTATATTGAAATGGCACAAAACTGCTGTAATGCAAATACTGACCAGACCATGTTGGTTTATGGTAAATTGTTCTGTTTAATTTAACATGAAATTCTTTCTTTAATAGTTCATCTAGGAAAGGCAGACAGTCATCTTTCTCGTGCGCTGACGTGAAGCTGATATTCTTATGTGCTTTGTTGAAACTTTGAAGCAATGATCGTGATTGCGACCTGTTCTTAAGTACAATAAATATATCATCCACGTACCGTATATATTGAGCACAATTACTTATGTCACTCTTTAATGACATGTTCTCTAGGTGCCCAAGAAAAATCTCAGCCAACACTGGAGATAAGGGGCTTCCCATTGCCACACCATCATTAAAACGAAACTGCACGTCTTTCGTGCATAATAAGATAAACTTGCGTAGAGTGTGATCTGGCACCGGTAATGGTAATATGTCGTGTTCTACCACTTTGACAATAATGTCAATGGTTTCATCAATTGGAACATCTGTAAACATAGGCGTACCATCAAAAGATACCATAATCTTGTTTTTGAAATTTATATCTTGAATTTTGTTTACAAAATAAAACGAATCGTCAACCGAATAATTACCTAGTAGTTTACGTAATGGTTCAAGTAAACGAACAAGCCATTCACCTAGTGCATGTAACGGAAAAATTACCATTGATAAAATTAGCCTCATAGGACAACCTTTTTTATTTTTTTGGTAATCAGTATATTATTGTTCTAGATGATCCAACTGGCTTGGGCTTCTGTGCAGTGGCCTCATAAATAAAACCGGCATCTGTCAAAACCTTAATTTGATTTATCACTTTGCGCTCCACCTTGTCTATTTCATCTGATTTATCGTCTAGACGTGTGAATTTTGTAATGCCCTTTAACACGTTTTACATCTTTTTTATGTAGTCAGATTTGTCCATTATAACTGCGCTCTTTCCTTTATCAGCGCGTAGTGTTTTGATGTCTGCATTTCTGCTGATACCTCTAAGCGTATTTAGATGTTGCTTTGTCAATGCATGCTGTTCTGCGCATTTAAACGATTTCAGATGTGAAGCCTGATCAACTAAAGTAGCTTTAAACCAATTTTTATAATCAATAATGGAAGGTTCCAAGTCAGCTGTTTGTTCAAATAGCAATTCAAATGCTGCCCCACAATCAACATCGCATTTATAAGAAAGATGTATTTCATAATTTCGGCCTATCGATAGTGCTTCCATTATCAGCTGATCGATTGGCACTTTTGATAAATTAAGCACACGCTTATCAAGATCGGTCGGTATTAAATCACTCAAAACTCCAGGTTTTACATCTTTTTACAATTTATTCAAAATTCTTGCTTTATCTTTCCTCATAACTGTCGGCAAAAACATCAGAAATTTCATTCTTGCAAAAAGACTTAGTTCATCTAATACACAAGATACACACCCGATTCTTGCCTGTAGCACTGCTTCATCTTCCTTCAACTGCTCAATTTTGAAAACGCCAACCTTGTAAGATTTCTTCGGTTGAGTCGTAGTTTTGACTGTAATGTCAGTGTTGGCTGAGATTTTCTGGGGCACTCTAGAAAATACATAATTAAAGAGTGACAAAAGTAAATGTGCTCAATATATACGGTATGTGGATGATATATTTATTGTACTTAAGAACAGGTCGCAATCACGATCATTGCTTCAAATTTTCAGCAAAGCACATAAGAATATCGGCTTCACGTCAGAGCACGAGGAAGATGACTGTCTGCTTTTCTTAGACGTATTTTTAAAGAAAGAAAGTAATGCTAAATTAAACAGAACAATTTACCATAAACGAATACAATTTAAAAATAATTGTTTGCGCGGGTGGTTGTAACAATTCTTCAAATCAAGTTTGCGTGCCTGAAGTAAACACCACTCCCATTGTATTTAACCAGTCGTCGAGCAACATAACAAAACTACCGCCAGCCTCAACGCACTGACGCGTTTCGACCTTCCTTGATCATCATCAGAGTACGACGGCAAACTGACTATCGAGGATCAAAGCCGCATTTAATATATACGGAAATCAAATTTAGATATGCGGCTCTCAGCTCAAGCAGTCATGCATACATTGAACTTGACTGGAAATGTCGGCTGCACAGTACTACAGCAGTCACGAACATTAGCTGTTTGTAGCTTTCGCCACACACATATATATAGACAATACAATTACACAATAAATGATTGCGCGGATGGTGGTAAAAATTATTTAAATCAAGTTTGCGAGCTTGAAGTAAACACCAATCCCCTTGTATTTAACCAGTCGTCGAACAACATAACAAAACTACCGCCAGCCGCAACGCACTGACGCGTTTCGACCTTCCTTGATCATCATCAGAGTACGATGTCAAACTGACTATCGAGGAGCAAACCGTATTGAATATATATGGAAATCAAATTTAGATATGCGGCTCTCACCTCTAGCAGTCTCGCATACATTGAACTTGACTGGAAATGTCGGCTGCACAATTTCTATGCAGTCACGAACTTTAACTGTTTGCAGATTTTGCCACATATACATATATAGGCAATACAATTTAAACCATAATTGAAAGTTGCGCGAGGTGGTGATAACAATTCTTTAAATCAAGTTTGCCAGCTTGAAGTAAACACCAATCCCATTGTATTTAACCAGTCGCCGAACAGCATAACAAAACTACCGCCGGCCGCATTCAAAGTAATTACTAAATGCAAAAAGAAAAGGGAGCTAGCCACATACGAAGCCTTATGGATAAACAAATTGCAGCCGGATTTATGCAAGCAGAAGAAGCACGTACAAGCATTGAGCTTGAACTGGATGTGACGCACGCAATTTGATTGGTTTCCGTTTTTCACACTCTCTCCATGTTCACATATTTCTATCTTGTTTTGCTTTCCAATTTATATATAAAGATATGTTCATTAGTAGATATTTGAGAAGACAATGCGAAAGAAATGTTTCTTATATCTGATAAAATTTCTTTTTGTTTTTTCACACAGGAAGGGTAGAATGAATATAAATAAATAAATAAATAAATAAATATATATATATATATATATATATATATATATATATATTGGTTCATTAGTTTATAATTGAGGGTAAAATGAAAGAGAAACAATATTTGTTTATGATTCATGGTAACTGTACGACGAATTTTACTAAAGCTGGCATTACGATAAAAACTAGATGAACTAGTGACATTAAAACGCGGAGCGCAAAGAACAACAAGCAGTATCATTAACGTATCGAGGAGTTAAAGCTCACAGGTGATTGGGTGCGCCGTTTGCGTGAGCATAAAGTACGAAACTCTCGAGGGCATCTGACAAGGTTGGCGTCGTTCTGAATTGAACTGCCGACACAAGAGATGATACTGTGTTGCGGGCAAGAACCAAATGTGTATCTTGTGTGCTCGATGAGTTATATACATTTGTAAGTATGAGATTTTCAATTTTTTTACTAGCAAGCAAACTGTATATAACTGTTTTACTAGCTGTTATAAAGAAAGAAAAAAACCCGTGAAAATTGAAAAATATTATAAAATAATATAAAGCCAGGGCTTCTAGTTGATTTAGCACCGACTGATGTTGTCAAGCGCGAGCTTAACTTATCACAAATACAGTTTTCTCGGATAACGCTGGAAGCGCTACTCATAGGCCGAAATTATGCAATTAATTCTCTAGATAATAGCTATATTTATTTTTATGCAGAATTTGAATTTCTATTTGATAAAACAGACAATTCAAAACAAGCAAGCACAGATTATAAAAAAAAGTGGTTTAAAGCTAATTTTGTTGATCATGCTTCCAATCTAGAATCGTTTAAATTTGCAGAACAACATGCATTAATGTAGAAAAATTAAAGTGCACTTAAAGGTAACAGCAGATTGCCAGACATATAATTATTACGCGATGTTAAATGCAAGGGAGTGATTAAAATGGACAAATACATCTATATACAAAAGATGGGGAACGTGATGAGTGATAATAAACTGTTCTAGCGTCTGCAGGTTGCATCAGTTGACTTAGGCAAGTTTGAATGGGAATTAATAATTGAAAATAAAATTTGAGAATATATTTTGTCATATTTCACGTGGTAAGCCAAAACATGTTACCGTTCCCGGTCTCGAGCGACATTCTAAGCAAGCTCATTTTTCTATGCACGAAAGATGTACAATTTATATTTTAACGGAAGTATCAATAAACAAGTTAAAGTGTGGAAATGAGCAGCAACCTATCTCCAATGATGCGAAGTATACATAATGTGCACACAATTTACGTTATGCTAATGATGGTCGCCTTATCCCTTGGTTTAAAGTTTCAACAGGGCGCATAGGAATGTCAGTGTCACGTGAGAGCACGATTGTCTGCCTTTCTTAGATCTTCTAATATAGAACGATACTACTGTTAAATTAAATAGAACAATATAGCATAAACAAACATGGTCTGTACAGTATTTGCATTATAGCTGTTTCCTGCCGATTCGGTATATATAATCCAAAGTTTGCATCTGGTTTTCAAGAATTGACAGATTACTTAGTCCGTATTCATAATGCAATCAATATACTAAAGCAAAATAAATTGCTATATGACAGCTAGTCCAGAAAATTGATAGAGTCAAATTTCAAATGGACAAGCAGAAGAAATTGAAGATTTTCGTATCAGACATGAATGTGATTTACCTATTCTTCCCATTTAGCGGAGAAGGTATTTCCCTCAAGGCATGAACGTTGAAACATTGTTAACACGCACATATAATGGAGTTAAACTGCGAGTGTTATTTGGTTTAGCGTATTTAACTTAACTAGTAGTTAAAGAGAAATAACTGTTAATGACGACCTCAACTATGTTTTGCCAATATACATGTGCAAGTTGACATTTGGCCTACGTAGACCAATCGACTAGACCTATACTTCCTCGAAACCAAGAATATTGCTACTTAAATGCCTATTTTGACTGAAATGGTGAAACATGTCTGCCATTGCGCAACATATCATTGAAACCTCGCGCGTATGTTCTCCAGACTTTAAGGGAATTACTAAACTCTATAACAGAATTAAGTTAGCAACATAAGAAGATCTGCTGGTAAACGGACTGCAGCAGTAGGTCATACATGCAATAGATCGGTTATTCTTTATTTAAGTTTCACTCCACATTTCACTTTCTGTATATTCTTCATTTCAATACATACACACGTACACACACACAAACACACACACACACACATATATATATATATATATATATATATGTATATATATATATATATGTATATATGTATATATGTATATATGTTATTATGTGTGATAGAAAGAGTGTGTGAGTCGATTTGTAGATGCTTGAGTAAAAAAACAAAGTATCCGCTTATTATGTTCAAATTTAAAAAAAATAGAACATGGAAATTGTACTTTGAAGAGAAGAATTTTCTGTACGTATGATAACATAATATAATTCGAACATTATTTATTATTAAAAATCCGTGAATAAGATAGAAAAAATGATCAGATGGGAAATACCGTTAAAATGTATGAAAAATTACTTTAACGTCAATTTTTATAAGAATTTAAATTTATATTTTTGATTGACAAATTTTTGGGATGCCATATTTTGAATAAAACCGAAAAATATCATATTGATTTTATTTTTCGCAAGGAATTCGTCAATCTATACTCAGAGTTGTATTGCAGGTATTTATGATATTACAAGCTTTCTTCTGTTCCAATTTTTTGACAATCTAATTAGTAAAAATATTTGCGTGCTGTACTCTCCAATTCATAAAAAGAATGCTGCAGATATTAATCAAATTCCTTCTAGCCAATCTAGATTTAATTCGATAAACGAAATAGAACTATGGCTTCTTCGTTAAAAGCATTAAAATATAATCGCTAGTAGAGTTTTATTCGTTTTGCTGTCTGCTTTTCAAAATAAAGCTTAGTCTACTGATTTTTTTGAAGTCCAATTAATATTGTATAACACAAGGTTTGTAATTAATGGGGCACTAATACATTTAAGAAATACCAAAGCTAAGCAATATTGAATTTTCGCAAAAATAAGAGAAATTATAGATAATGATCAAGCAAAAAAAATTATATAATTTCTTTAATGAACACTTTTCACATTTGATGGTAATTAAACGTTCCATTCACCAATAATGAAAAAAATGTGAATAAGATAGTAATCCATGCAGAGAACGTCGTAAAGTCCTGAGTTTGATTCAGTAGTACCTCGTTCAAAGTGAACTTTTTCCTCATTATATTGCAAAATAATTGTCATTCTTTGACCTAATATTTTCTGACCTCACCTTTGTATTATGTCAATAAATTACTTGCTGATGAGGAATGTGTGCTTCGTAGGCGTTCAACTCTAAACCCACCATTTTTATTAAAGCTTATAACACTTTACATTGGAAGATTGTCAGTCTATATTTATACCTTAGTCTGTTTAGTTATTTCTTCTGTTGTTCTATGTCTGACATTTTATATTTCCGTTAAGAAAATGCGTTAAAACACGTTTTTATACTTAAATACTGTTTGTTGCGAAGAACTAATATATATGCAAGTATTTATTAGGTTTTGCGAACCTAGTAACAAATTAGTTCAGTTGTGACCAGAAGGATAAACCAAAGGCAGCATTAACGGAAAGTATAATCTCATGCACATTCGTTTCGTGCTTACTGGCGACTCATCAGTAGGAGCCGGTATTACGCCCTTTAACCACTATATATTCGGTAGAAGAATGTGGAATAATAGGACGGTACAATCTCCTAGACGAATGTTTTTATACTGTTTGGATGATTTTACTTATAATGAACCATAATTCCTGAAGAATTTCCATCCCTACACATGTATACTTAATTTAAAAACTGTCTCCTAGTTTGACGATTGGAATGACATATATATATATATATATATATATATATATATATATATATATATATATAAATTCGCTAACTCGGTTAGCTAGTGTGACCAAATGTTACAATTAATATTTACTTCGTGTGGAAATCTCTTAAAATACTTGAGCCGAAGGTTTGCATTATTAGATAAGAAATATTCTTGTATAATTTCATGAATATATTTGATACTGGAACGAAAATGAATTTTATTTCTTTATAATGTACATATCTCTCCGCAATCTATTTGCATGATGCACGAAGCCTTTTATATATATTATATCCTTAGAATATTTTCTGATATCCACTTATTTGTCTAATCAAGCAAGCTCTTGCCACTGTCCTGGTACTCTATCTTTCGTAGCAGTATTACCTTGACTTGTAAGTCTCTCTGTATGAATAATTGTGTAGTTTAAAGTTTTAAATATAAATACAAAGTTTTTATTTCGGTGGGCGTTATAAAATAAGAGTAATGTATGGTCCTATTAAAAAATAAAAATCGAGAATTCTGAGGATTGTTACCTTTGTAAGTACAATATTATTCTTATCGGATTGCCTTATGTGTTGTTCATCAGGAAGGCATAATTGCTAAAATTGATCGTATCTGTATGCCAAAGCAAGTTGTCCTCTATCTTAATTAATTAATTTTTGCTCTATTATCTATTAATTAATAACTCCCCTTTCAGCTAATTTGAAATGCTCATTATTGTGAAATTGTCCTTTAATCTATTCGCATCGTCACATTGGACCACCAAAGCCGTTGCTAAATCATAATGCGCATTTTGCGAATTCGTATTATTTCTGTCTGGCTTTACAATTAAGCCAATCTATTTTATAATATTTTGCCCATAGAACGGTGGGTATACCTAACATATTTTTTCATTTCTGTCAGGAATATTTTATGACAGTTTTGTGTGTTACATTCGTTCTTGTTTGTTCACAAATTTTTATCTGACAATTAAAAAATACGAATCAATTTGTGAAAGCTACGAGTAAAAGGAATTATTACTCTAAATGGGAGAAATTCTCTACCACATTTCGGCAAAGGTAGGAAATCCAAAATGAAAATTTGCAACACAATTCAAAGGGTAATTGCGAACAAGCAGATGGATAACCGTTTAAAGTGTGTGGCTCATTGTGAAGAGAGTGTGAAATCAGTTGTGTTGATGGCCACCAGTTCAAGTTTAATGCCAGGACATGCTTTTTCTTCTTGAATAAATCCAGCTGCGCAACGTAACTTTGAGACCTCGCAATTACGTGCTACAAACGTAGCATTGAAGATAACTACTAAATGCAATAACAGAAATTAGTGTAGCTAATCGCCAGTAAACCAAATTAATAAAGGTATAAAGTTCAAAATATTGAGGCTTGATGTACATCTGATGAGTATACTCCCAGGGTATCTACAACTGGACATGTTTATACATGTTCGAACGGAAAACACATAACAAAATCAAAATGTGAGTCAGGAAAATGTAAAATCATTTAAGTTTATTACATCCAGTTTCGGCTCAATGCCTCAACAGAGTTTTTTCTTTTGGCATAAATCAGGCTGCCTATATTCAATTTTGTTTAATACATCAAAGTATTTTCACACTAAAATACAATAATCTTGAGCTTAATTTATTTATTTAAACCAATCTTCTTTGTATCCAATTAAAAATGAAATAATTACATGGAAATTATGAAAAATATTTTAGCAAAGTTGGCCTGCTGAATAAAAACACTAATAACATCGCATCTAACCACGTGTATAACGTAGCAAAACTATTGCCATGTCACGCCTGCTTGCGAGTTTCGACCTTCCGTGAGCACCATAAGATCACGAAGGCATAGGGTTTAGCTAGGATCAAACCCTAATGCATATATAAGGAAGACAATATAAGATATGCAGATCTCACTTCTAGTAGTCTCGCATCCAATGTACTTGACTGGAAATGTCGGCTGCACAAAATCTATGCAGTCACAAAAATTAACTATTTGCAGATTTTGCAATACATAGATATAAGGTATACAATTTAACAAAAATTAGTTGCGCGGGTGGTGTTGACTATTCTTTGCATAAAGTTTGCAAGGTTTATATAAATATCAAACGTTTTGTGTATGACGTTTGATTAGAGGTAGTTTCGCTGTGTGTCACGGGTTAGATACGATTGAATTTAATTAATTGTTATCAACACCAGTACAAAATAGTTGATAAATTTTAGAACTCATACATACGTGGCAAAAATTGCAAAATTAATTTGCGTGACTACATAGAAACTGTGTAACTAATATTTACAATCTAGTCCAATGGATGCGAAACTACTAGAGATGAGCGCTGCACATCTGACTGTGATTTCTTTATGCATGCATTGCGGTTTAATCTTCACTATTCAGTTTTCAGTGTGTCGAAACGAGTACATACGTGGGACTGACAGTAGTGTTACGATGAGTTGTGTCTGGTTAGGTGATATACGATAGGTGTTTATACTTCGCTCGTAAATTTTATGCGTCTTTGAATTCGGAAATTAAATTTTAA
Organism: Eudiplozoon nipponicum; assembly: GCA_029291075.1. Classification (NCBI taxonomy): domain Eukaryota; kingdom Metazoa; phylum Platyhelminthes; class Monogenea; order Mazocraeidea; family Diplozoidae; genus Eudiplozoon; species Eudiplozoon nipponicum. The sequence continues at coordinate 366,471 of JAQBSW010000010.1, forward strand.
ATATTATTAAGGAATACGGTTAAGGCATTAATTTTATTTTTATTAGGCGAAATAGTACGGACATCGATCGGTAAGACGTTGGTTGGTTAAGTAAAGCCTGATTAGGTTCAAGTATGTTCAATCGGAGTACAGCAAACGCTGTTGAGCAAGTGTTCAAATTTCCAGTACAAATTTTATTAGTAATAGAGCAAACGCCAAGCTTTTTGTAAATATTTAAATGTTTTCCGTGAAATTTTGGCGTGTCGCCAATTTCAAGAATGATACCTGGTGAACAACAAGTGTTCTTACTGTATATAAACAACTGACCGAATAAGTACGTAAATTTTTCAGTATAAAATAAGAATTATATTGTGTAGAAAAGGCAATTCATCCAGTAGACAGGTTTCGACCTTATTTGGAACTCATCGCGTATTATACCGAGTTTACTGCGGACAAGACTCGAATCTAAAAAACGACATTCATCCAGTAGAACGGTTTCGTCCTAATTGAAAACTCTTCACGTGCTGGTTCGAGACCTGTCCGTGGCAAAATCTGACAAGTACGTGATGAGTTCTCAATAAGGATGTAGCCGGTCTACGGGATGAAATGCGTTTTCTACACTATATATATATATATATATATATATGATTATACCTATATACATATATATGTAAATATAATATCGTAACACACTTATATATATATATATATATATATATATATATATATATATATATATATATATATATATAGTTTCAATACTTCTAATAAATTCTATTTGTCTCATTTCGGCTGCTTTTTGACCAATTATCATATTGTATATTTACTTTAGTCACACCTTATATAAATATATAAAATACATATAAATATGTATATAAATATATATATATATATATATATATATATATATATATATATATATATATATATAGATAAATATAGATAAATATAAGCAACAGTTTGAGTCCAATATCTCTAATCCTATATATATATATATATATATATATATATATATATATATATATATATATATATGTATATATAATTAAATAATAAATTATTATTTTTCTTCTTTTTCTTTTCTACTCCCTCCTATTTAATTATTTAATCTAATTATTTATTTATTATTCCAATATTCATACCGCCTATATTGTCAGTTAATCCTTTTTAAAGTAATTTAATTTCCTAACCCTAATTTTTTAACTTAATTTATGAAAATTATTATTTTACTAACTCTTGAGTAGTTATCGTGGGAGTGATTCACACATTATCTTGCTGATTTCGTTGCTTGGATGTTAACGGTAAATGCCTAATTTTAAATAGTATGTGTTGTGATATAAATCTGATGTATGGAAAGACGAATAGAAATCAACCACTTGTTTTAGATTTATAGACACATAAGTGCAACTAATTATAATTTATGGATTAATTCACTGCCCTATATACATACACACAGGGAGGCATTTCGTACACTAATTTCGTGAATCATAGGTAGTTTTTAATTAAATCATTGTATATTCTCTTTAATGAGTGTACATGTGCAAGTACATGCGCGTACACATATATGTGACAGAATTATTAAGTGAAAAATCGGTTATGGTTAAAAGATCTACCAGAATAAATAAATGAAAATGTTTAAACGAAATTAATCATTTCACTTCATTATCACATTAATGGTGAAACGAGCTTACTGTTGAAATAGGCTTTAGAAACAGGAAGTCTAAATATTCTGAACATAAATGAAGACAGTGGATGTAAAAACCTAATTTTGCAGAACAATGACCAGGTTATTCATCAATTCCCTGTTGCGAAACTAATTGTCGTGTAAAGAATCCTTTGGTTAAAAAATTATTGGTATAAATACAAAACTATCTTATAAACATATGCCGTTAAATGTGATAAAATTGTGAAAAATACTATTGGCACTATCAGACAACACTTTCAGAAAACAGACTTAATTTTTTCGCATAAATTCTACAGAAATTTTGTCTTACTTGAGTGTCTACTCAGTTACATTCAGGAACAACGGCATTTTAGCATGTAATGTATTACTGTGTTCTCACCTTCAGCGATAAAGCTATCAAGATGTTTAACTTTGAATAACATTTATAATTTATTTACAGGCATTTTTATGGAATAATGTTTTATATTGTATTATGGGACTTTGAGGACTTAAGCAAAGCGGTGATGATTTATGTTTTATCTATTTTAAATACCCAGAAAAATATTTGTATTTTGTATGCTTCTTATTTAGAGTGTTTTTCACATTTTCCAATTGAATTCCTAGATCTTATTTCTGCACTAGATCAACTGCTACAATGGAGCAAAACGTTTCTGTAAAATATAGATTCTGGTTTTAATTTCACACCAAACGAAGAAATATTTCACTTATTTGAAAATGCATTAAAACTGTGGAATATGGGTTTATCTAATTCAATGTTACTTACACATTTTCATTGGCATTCATGTTAATTTTCACAATTTAGGCACAGCGGACCTTTTGGTCATAACCATTGAAGAAAATTTGTATTTTGGCTGACTCTTCCAAACGCCCGAGTTAAAAATTTCCAAAACTCAATATAATAAAAGGTTTAAATGCTATGCTGTTTTGTTATGTATAGATTAAAGCAGAGTTAACAGACTTTGGGTAGAATTGAATAACCTGACAAAACATATTCCTATTGGTATTCTTGTCACCTTAATTATTTTATTTTGGTACGTTTTCGCAGCCACAAACTGGCAACCTAAACACGTATGTAAGAAGTAGGACCTAGAACAGTAAATAACGTTATCTGTTTGTAAATACAATTTGCGCTCGTTTGTCTATCTTTGCTCTACACTTTTCACAAAAGATATTGGAATATAAAAAATTTTAATGGCAAATAATTAAGTAAAGAAATTCAGATGTTTGTTTTGCATGAAAATTAATTTTCATCATTGTATCTTTGCATTATTGTTAAAGGCTTCTACTGAGTGAGCTATATTTGATCGATACTATTATTAATATTTGGACAGATTATCTTTAAAGCATATCCATAGCTTAAAATAACATTTTCTGTATGATTATTAAAGAATAAATTTCGAATCATTTTTTTCGGTAAAGATGAGTACAATTAATAAACAAAATCAAATTTTCTCTTAATTTAAGGCAAACTAATATGATCATCATTGTTACATTGAACATGCTTGAAACAATCAGTATGCAGTTACCGGAATCTCGTTTCTGCTAGCGTGGCTTATTTTCACGACTTCCTATTCTCACGAGATGTACAGAAACTCATTAAAGATTACCATTCTCAGTCTGCAGTACATCACATATTATAAAGAACAACTATTGCGGCAAGCAAAACTCTGGGTAGCATTACTCAATAACACGTTTAGGCAATTCAAAATGATTCAAAACCGATTATTAACAAGATTCATTGTAATAAGAATTACTACACAAATAGCCATAAATGAATAGGTAATAGTAATTCACAAACCAAACAAATTTATATAAACCTTTATTCTGCAAAATTTTTATAGTAAAAAATGTAAATATTGCTTGCTGGTGGTGCATGATGAATACAGTTTTGTGGCGAACCGTAGATTGACGTTTATTACGCCCTTGCTTAGGTGGTTAAAATGGGATAAATGAAGATCATAAGTAAGCAAATTGGATTTAGTTTATTGCTATTATCTAATAAAACACCAGTGAGTTTATTTTAAAACCTGTTTAATAAATTTTGAAGTGCTTATTATAAGAGGTGTTTAGATAGGTATTATCGATATTTATGTGACATATAAGCCAATACATCTTTCAGTGATTATATTTCACGTAATATCGCTTATTTAACTAAGTACTAAATTTGCAGGTTTCTTGTTTTCTCGCGTTAGACAACTCACTTGAAACTTTGCTTCCTTCAGCATAAACACGTCCTTTTTGTATTGGAAACCTCTAGTTACTGTTGATCTGTTCTCTTCCTAACTGGGCGTGTAATATTTAAAAATTAATGAGTATCATGAGTGTATTTCTTCATTCATCGTTTAAAAGAGCATTATAATTGTTCATTTGTAAGCTCTTTGTTGCCTTAGATTTGTTGAGCATTTATCAAGTATCTTAAAAGAAAACTTACTTGAGCATTGGAATCAGTTTAATTTTTCTAAAGTGTCGTATTAATTTTCATACTTGCATATGTATATATATTTTAAATGGCTCATTGTATAATTTGGTTCTGCCAATGTCAATGCTGAATTTCTCTCGATCGTCATAATTTGATGCGGCAATGCTAAACGGATTTCCGGTCATCATATTTTAAAAAGTTCACAACTACGCTGTCGAAATTCAATTGGATTTTGCGCTAAAATTTCCTATTCAAAGTTGATCGAGGTGACTGCCGTTGAAAAAATTCATATTAAATATAATATTTGTGATACATGTTTTTATTAATTTTGTGCGTATAATCGTATAATATTTGCACAATTTGAAGTCACAAAAATTAATTTATAATTTGGATTCAATAACATGGTGATCATATATATTTTTTTTAATTTTTATTACAAAAGTTTCTTATAGGCTGAACCCAGAACAAATAGAAATAGAGCAGATAAAGGAGCTCTTTCAGATTGATATTAAACAGAATAGCTACACAAATAAAAAAATTATAATTTCAGTAAAACTGAGTTGGCAGCATTCAGGCTATGACGGTTGATGGACAGGGGACCTAATATTGTTGCTATAGCCCACTTTGTATTGATCCGTTTCACAGAGCTAGATGTAAAATCTGGTTGCATTTTAAAGTATTCATACTTTTTAACAGCAGAATGGTGGAAAGTTCACGCGTATATGTTTATTAATTCCCGAACCACTATACCTACATGGAAACTAGCGGGGGAGTTTTAGTCAGAACTAGGCTCGAAGGAAAATTAATGGAGTGCAAATAAAAGTGTCAGTAAACAAATTTAGGCACTGCGCTTATGCAGTTCACCATACACAAAAAATTAATTAGTTCGCGTGACAAGAGCTCGTAGATACTCTGAACCAAATAAAATGCTATTCTTACATTTAGGCGATAGTAAGGTAAAAGAAAAGTCCAATGGAAGCCCACTGCGGTATCTTTCCCCCTGTTCTGCTACAGTACAATGAAGTCGTCATCAACATTCGATGATTTCATACATATCGCTGGAATTCGTGCTTTCTATGACACATCATTTTCGCAAAATTGGTTCAGACAGAACCGATTGCAGATCAATGTTGCATTAAATCTGGTTATTGACTAAATGTTTAATTCCTGGTCGGGTAGCGATAAGCGGCATTTAAATGAATTATTTATTTATGTCCAACCATGTAACCTATTGGTAAAGGAGAAGAAAAAAAATTACTACTAATTTAACAAAATCATTAAAAAGTAACAACATTGCATTGAAAGCTTCGTTTGCCAACAATTCTTTTGATTAAATCATCTTTTATTTTAATGCGTAATTAGTGAAATAAATTCGTGATTAGAAAGTTAATCCTTAATTTAAATAGTAAAACAAAAATTTTAAAAAAGTACACACAATAGGTATTAACATATATTTTAGATAAAGTCTATAAAGATATATTCGAGACTCGCACGCACTCTCTCTAACATACAAAATTCACAAATTTATGTATTGTCAACGGATAGGCGTTTTTTTATTTATTCAGCTGGATGTTAACTAACCTCAATATTTCGCAATTTTGGAATTATTCCTAGCAATAAATCACGCAAACACATACCGTTAGTTTAGTGCATAATATTTAAAAACCAAATTATTCTCAACTATAAAAAATGAAGTTACAAAAGCAGGTATTTTTTCAGTTAAATTGAACTTAAATAAAGGCAATTTTAACTGTCTGTCTCTTTACTCAAGGTAACGTAGCGGTGGTTTTTTACTGATAAACTAAATAATATTGCCCTGACTGATTATGGAGGGCCAGTCTTTTGCAAACACATTCAGCAGTACTTTTGTTTCGAACGAACATATTAGCATTACATTAAGCAGCCTGGATTTAGCTGCTTCTTCGTTCCGATTTTAGCCAGTTCAGTTTTGAGATCGACTTCAAATCATTAGCTTACACAAAGTAACTTTAATTTTGAAGCGGATTCCGTTTTTTGAATCTTTTTTATTCTCATTTGTTAGATTTAATGAATTATATTTCTCATTTCTCTACTAAAATAGCGTTTTTTACATTTTAAGCTTTTGGACTGCATTGATTCATTTCTATATATTTTTTCTTAATAAATTACATAACAGTTCCATTGGCGTAATTTCGTCAGCACGGTAACTTTTGGCGTAAAATCCGTGTATGTTCGTATTATTTAATTGAAAAATACATTTGTTTAGTCAAATTCGAAATGTATTTTAATCATTTCTATTTGACTATTACTTTAATCAGAGTTGCGGTCTTGATATAAACACCTGACACATTAATTAATTACATTTTGTCAGTATAAACTAACATTTGTATGGTGTAGAAATGGAAATTAATCCAGTTTCGTCCTTATTGAGAGCACAACACGTAACGGCCAGAATTTGCTTTTACGCTATACAATTCTTAGTTAATACTGACAAATGTAAATAATTATATCAAGACCGCAATATTGATTATAATAATTTTTATCACCGCCCGCGCAACTAGTGTTCATTTAATACTATTTGACTGATTTTGAAAATTTAGTAAAACTCATTATGTCTCGGTTTCTTTTTTGCTAAACTACGCCATGGTAGTCACAAATGTCTGTCTCAGACGGGTCTACCAGGGACCTTTTATTTCTTTTTGATATAAGAATTTAATGAAATATAATTCAATTAGAAATTTTTGTTGCATAAAAATACTTTTTAATAAAAAATGGTTTTATTGAATAAAATATCGGTGGCATCATTGCATCGGTTTTAATCGCGTAGCATTTTGGCCAGTTTCCCCTTAATTTATGATGGACTTACCTGATTTTATGAGATTTATTTTACAAAATTTGGCGAGTTGTGAATAAGATATTAAAGAAATATGTCTCCTTTCATCCTGGGGTGCGTTAGGCGTCTTTATTTAGATTTTGTCAAGTCTGGCTTTAAATTCTCGAAGATAAGTAAAATGCAGCAAATTGGCTCAATGATTAGAATCATAGACTCGGAAGCAGACGTGACCAGGTTCACGCCTAGTTAGCAGCATATTCTCGACAGTTCTTGAAGAATTTAAAAAAATGACGAGACCAGTCTATTGGATGAATTGCTGTTTCTACATTACACGATAGTTCGTTCATACTAAAAAATGTATATATATATATATATATATATATACATATATATGGGGATTGGTTTTTACGCCAAGCTAGCAACCGTCATCATATTTTGTATCTAAAAATTAAACATACACAATTTTAGTTCTTCAGATAATTTTATTACATAAATTTAATTTTTCGATAAAGTATCATTTTATTTTTATTTTTATTATTACTATTGTCTTCTACGCTAGAGTGTAAAATATAATGTATGACCAATTTCTCTGTAGATAAGAAAATATAAATCTTTTTTAGATCATTGTGGATAGCATATATTTTACTTTGGTTCCAAATAATATAAGGTGCCATGAGTATATATTCATAAAAATAAGTGATATACAAAAATAATTTATTTATTTACATTTCTTTGCATCATTTGCCTCAACTTAGGATTTAAAATAAAGTCGGTAAAAATTTACATCAACGAAGGATAATAACAATACATGATAAATTTGAGGGAAAATTACTCAACGATGGAGACTGCAATATCAAAAATTGATGGCATTTTTAAGTAAAGAGAAAAACTTTTTGTATTTTATTTGCCAGAATTATGCAATTATTTTAAAATATCAGCGAATTAAAATAAAATTTTATGATTTTAGCTTAATTGAAATTTTACAGCTTAAATGCATATTTGAAGTAATGCACTAAAATTTACAATCAAAGATAATTAAAATTTAACTGGCGAGAGCATTCATAATATCGCGTAAAGCTACTTAACAAGTGATGAGTTTTGTGTTTCGTGCCATTATGACGAAAAAAGGAATAATGAAGTATATCAGACGTGGACTTTATCATGTATTATAACAACTATAAATTTGAGATCATTCTTACTATTTTGGTCGAAAAATAAAATATTTTTAAGTAACATAATTGTAACGATTATTTAATTTTTAAAATATTTTTAGAAATTGTAATAATGCTTTAAACATAAATCGAATTTGATTGACAATTATACATTTTTTCGTCAGACATCGCTCACGTCCTATATAACAGTGAGGTAAAAACTAACCAAAATTTATCAATCAACCGCGGATAACATTCAAATGTTTTTCAATAAAGGAATTTATCATTCCACAAAATTAATTGTTTCTTTTTCGAAAACCTATGTCTTAAACAAACGATCAGTCTTCCATTAAAAACACATTCTCCTGAAAAAATTTAGTAGAGTACTAACGTGTTTACTGCTTCACAATAGCCTTGAGTATACCTGATTTTTTTCTTAATTAGCATTAATTAGGACTGTTTTTATGAAAATTGGTTGTTTACATATTTTAAAGCAAAAATTGGCTTTTCTTGAATTCATGTTTTCGCCTAAAACACGGATGAAAATAAACACCTCAAACCCAAACGAAAGGTTTAATTCGAACCTAAAATATTTTTAATAGTTGGGGATAGTCAAATTTTAGTATAAATTTCTCCATAAGCGAGCTGTGAAAATGACTCCTGGTGTGGTGCAATTTATCATTGTTTGATGAGAGTGAGCTTTAGATAACATAAATTCTGTCACTTGTAGGAGCTACTCTGATGCAAAGCTCTATGGGTTTAAAAATATTAACGCAAGAAAATTTAATATTTTCACTCTGATTAAGAGAAATACCTAAATATTTTCCTGACGTTCAGTATAGAAAATATACATGAATTACCAATTTTTTACTATTATTCGTTATGTAATTATTTCTTTCATGGTATAGAAAAAATAATTATCTTTAAAATGAATCTGTATGTTAATGTATTGCACGTAAGATTAAATACGCAATTCATCATATCAATCTCCAAAATATTAGCATCAATATTATTTTGGACTATTTGAGTTAAACAGGAATAAGCAGAAACACTTGATAAAATATTATTGAAACATGTGTTTTTTGCTCACTGGTTATTTATTAGTAGGAGAAATCATTATTCATCGAAATAAATTCGATGCTAAATCAAATACGGATTAACTACTACTCAAGCGATGCTATCTTGAATTAGGAACATTGGAAGCTAGGATAATTATAGTTAAATATACTACTAAAAAGACAAGGAATTTATTGCAGAAAATAATTTGACGTTTCGCATCATAAAATAATTTTTAAAAATAGAAGCAAAATAGGTTTTTTGAACAGCTGTTATTTCTTGAATATTATAATAAAGATTTTTCAGTTGACATCAGTTATTATGCTAATTGTTTAGCAAACATATATAAAAAATAATCTGTTTAAATGTCAAAGGATTTAAATTCAAAAGTCATATTAAAATTGGCAGTTATGTTACTATCAAACATGCAAGGCTAATTTAATAGCAAAACAATAATAAAAAATAAGCTTCTGCGCTTGATGAGCTGCAGATACCGAAGGCAGGGTAAACTTTTGTTGTTATTTGAAATGTACCATTTGTTTAGCAAAATTTTACATTTGTGACTAGCTAGCAGTTAAAGCGCAAACAAATATGTTTACTGGATTTCTTCAATGCCCATGACTAAATCTCAAAAGCATACGTTAAGTTTTTCCAGATAAATCACTATAAAAAATAAATTTTTAGATTTAGAAAATTTCTCTTCATTATTGGAACTGGAGAAGTCGATCTTGCTGGATTAGCCCACTGAATAGAAGATAGACTGTGTGGAGAAATTTTTGCGGCTCAACAGCAGTTTAAGAAAATACTCTAAGCATGAGGCAGTTAACTTTTACATAGTGACTTTCTTTCTCATTTAAACAAAACACGGCCTTTCTCCAACAGTATAATTTTTTAATGATTTTATCAATATCGGTATTTACCGTTCAGATGCATTATGTTTCATTGTTGATTTTGAAATAAAGTCACATGGGATTTACTTTAATTTTGATATTAAAGCCCAAGCTACACAAGATTTCTTTTGATAAATGTCCCACAAAACATAGGCAAATATAAAGTTGATGTTTCACAATTGCCGGCAAGTTTTTAAAGAAATTCTTCCACACGAAACGATGTGTAACATGGACTACACGATTGTTATGTTCTAAGGAGTATGCATTTGATCTTGCATGAACTTATATTTTGCCGGTTGCGCAAGGTTTCTACAAAGACACAAATTGACTGTTGTTGTGCGAGACGCTTTGGAAGTTTCCGATAAAATGTCCATTTTTATTAAGGTGCATTACGTTTTTTCCTGATGACATTCGATTACAGTATGCAGTCTATCCTTTGGTGAGTCAAAATTAATATTAGCTATTTGGGTCATGAGAATGTTGTCAGTCGCTGAACTGCTTCAGATTAATTTTATAATATTTCTTCGTTGTAAGCAATAAATAATTTGAATTATTTCGCAGTAAAGCTCTACCGGTACACTTCATTATCTTAATAAACGCATTCAATAAATACGTATGGAATTTGAAATATTTACAGCAAATTCATGGTATAATGTCGGAAACCAACTGGCCAGAAAAACTTGGACGTATAATAGTTCTTGGTTGGATGTTCAATAACAACCAGTTAAGCTCACAAACTAAATAGTTCATTAGATTTCTCAGAAAATTTGGAATAGTACTATTTGTACATCGTCAGGTTCATTCTGCCACTTGTAAACTCAATGTCTTTCAAATTATTTCTATACCACAAAAAATCCAAACTACAGTTTCAATCTACAAATGAAATCCGCTTATGTAAAGTGCACGAAGTAGTTTGTCGAATTTTACTCAGTGAAAAAATTGTTGGCATTCCCAGTTCAAAACAATCAATTTGACCTGGGTAAAAATACCATTCAGCATGTAGACATCTGCGATTTAGTTTGCAATTACCAGTTACTAGAGTTTATAGAGCAGAAAAAATATTCTCAGAAGAAAAAAATATATTTTGGAATTACATTCAATTGGGTTTTGAATGCTTCAAAATTTGAAATAAATTTTATTGAGTTTGGCTTAATTAAATATCAGTCCATGTATATTTTGACTGCAGAAACTAAATATTTAATAAAATGTTAATTGTAATTAATCTAATTGACAGGTTTTATCCTTATTTCGGCATATTTATATAAACACGTAAAAATATATAATTTAAATAAAATATTCTTTGCTCTTATTTATCAAAAATGGAAAAATTTTGGTAACAAGCGCATTGTATAAACGTAGGTGTGTTTAAATAACCTCTTGCTCTCTCTTTAACTTCATCTTTCTCTTATATGGACATATATGTTTACATGTAATTCCAATAAAATCATAATATTTTCGAGTAGCAAAGCCGTTTCATCAAGTAATTTGCAATTAGTCAAATACTTCTTATATTCGAGGTTGCGTTCTTGATATAAGCAGCTCACCCACTTATTACTTACATATGTCAGTATAAACTAAGAATTGTATAGTGTAGAAAAGGCAATTCATCCAGTAGACCGGTTTCGTCCTTATTGGGAACACATTAAGTACTGACCAGAATTTGCACCGGACAGGGCTCCAACCTGGGCACGTCTGCTTCAGAATCTGGCGCTCTAACCACTGAGCCACCCTGCTGCACACTACACACAATTTTCAGTTATATAATAACTAATATTAGTTGGTAAGTCTTTTTATAACTTTAGGTGAAGCTCATATGGCATTTATTTAAACACAAAATTCCAATTAACCATCTTATATATGTCTTTACTCGCAAATTAAATTTATAAACAAAAAATTCGTGCCTGGCTTACCTTTATTTCAGGTTGAGCATATTTTAGGTGTCTCATAACTAAAATTTATAACTAGTCACCCACGAATTTTCATTACAGAACGGTCATTGTGCTATATTGGGAAATTATACTGAATTGACGCTTTATGGCTTGATTGTTTCCATCAATATGTCACATCAGCTTATTTGTAAGCACATTTACTTTACATGAATAATAATGAATTAATCTCTATTTTTCGCGTACACAATGATGCACACACAATTAAACGAGAATTATGTGCCCTTTAATGTTGGTCAATTAATCTTATCACAAAGATTTCTTCTTGTTTTAAAAGATCACAAGGTCACGCAGCCAAATAGATTAAATAAGTGCTTTAATAAATGCTACAAATGTTCAGACAAGGACGTGCTTTCTATGCTATTCATTCATGTTTCGCGCACTAGTTACGTTAAACAGTCAAGAGATAAGAAAAATATGAACAATTGCTAATTTGATAAAAATCTGGCCTTGCAGCATACATTACCCGCTTTTCCTATCCCATAATCTGTGATTATTTATTTACTTTCAGTCATTAAAAATAAATCATTCGATATCATCGACAGACTTTAATTAATAACAGTTAATCAAGAAGTTATGTATTAGGTGTTGCGCACCTCGTAAGAAAATTGGTTCAATTTCTGAACAGAAGGAAACCATAGTGTTAGTATCCGGTACTCATCGATTTCAAAAAAAGGTATCAGTTACTAACACAATAGCCATAGTGTTAGTATCCTTTACAGACTCGGTATATATATTATATAGTGTGAGTTAGCGTTGAAGTCGCATTGTCGTGGACTTTATTTGATGTTAGCTTCACTATTGCAGGTTTACACATTCGTCTAGGAGATTGTACCGTCCTATTATCCCGTATTCTTCTACCAAATATATAGTGGTTAAAGGGCGTAATACCGGCTCCTACTGATGAGTCGCCAGTAAGCACGAAACGAATGTGCATGAGATTATACTTTCCGTTCATGCTGCCTTTGGTTTATCCTTATGGTCACAACTGAACTAAATTGTTACTAGGTTCGCAACACCTAATACATACTTGCATATATATTAGCTCTTCGCAACAAACAGTATTTAACTGGATAATCAAGAAGTCTGGTTTCGTCTTTATTAGAAAAGCGTTACACGCTAACTAGAATTTTTCGCGTTCGCGACTCGAACCGGAGTAATCTTACTTCAGAATTTTGGCCTCAGGCGCAAATATTAAAAGCATTTTTGAGTTTTATGACAACGTATACGTTTTCTCGTTACTAACAGAATAGTTGGCTTACCTGTCGTTCAAAATTTTGAAATAAATATTACCGTTTTAACAATAAATACAGTTAAGATGTTACCTTATCCTTGTGGTGCGACACAAGGTATTTGCACCCACTGTCCACCTGATTATGAAATAATCAAGTAGACTTGTGTCGCACCACAAGGATAAGGTAACATCTTATCTGTAACTAATCTGTTCCCTGTCGTGTATAATGTTTCTTTCAAAGATAAGATGTCACCTTGAGAATATATATTATATTGCGGTTTTTAGAAAGGATTTTGACAATAAATTTGATTGCAGTTCGAAATAAATTTTTTAAAAGGTAGCAACAGAAATTCCTCAAGAAGGTTGGTTGCGATGTTTTCGGAAACCTGTTAAGTAATTTTCTGATTTTGCTGTGATTGGGGCTCGAACAACTGCACGTTTACCTTTTACGTGCATTAATTTACTGTGCGACCCCTGGGAAAATCTATATACGATTATGCGTTTTCTCAGGTGAAAACTATTTGGAATCTCCTTTGAATAAGGTTCTAGCAAGCCACTCACGATCTGTCATTATACACATACACTTAAATACACACACACACATATATATATATATATATATATATATATATATATATATATATATTGAATTTTATTTTGATTTCCTGTTTATAAACTCATCATAGCTGCGAGTAATACAGGAAATTTATTGCGTAGACCAAATTCGTTATAATTTAGGCGTCGTCAAGTCATGAACTGGGCTTGAATCGGGGTATAGTTGCTCCAGAATTTTGCAGTCGTACACTGGGCACACCCTGCCTTAGGCCACTCGCAATTGGGCAGAAGAAGCCAAAATATTTAATATGAAGGAAAGGATAACTAAAAAACGTACGTTGGTATATTGTTGAATATTGCATGAAATGTGCGGCAGGTTTGGCGAAGTGGAAGAATACAAGATATTAAAGCCATTATTATCTTGTTTGAGCCAAATTGTTGCGAAACGCTGGCAAATACTTAAAGAGTTCCAAATAAGGTCGAAGAAAAACGACCTGAAAACTTACATCTGCATCCTTAAACAAACTTGAATATACAGTGAAACACAAATGTAATAAAATCAGGCTTCGAAGCATCAACTTTATATATATATATATATATATATATATATATATATATATATATGAATATATATAAAAATAATTTGTTTGTTACACGATTTTGATTATATATATATATTTATAAATATAAAATATAAATATATATATATATATATATATATATATTTATCGTTACCAATTTCACCATTCTTTAAAATATGAATACACGACTTTTATTCTATAAAATAAAATTTATTAATAAATCTTATTTCTACCAGTATCTACAGCCATTATTCTGGATTCGTTAGTATATTCGTTCATCCAATCCCAACTGTACATTTGTCGTGACCAATCCCCTCTTCGCTATGTCAGTCTTTTGTTTTGCGCAATTTAGTTCACTCCTTTTGCGTAACGTTTTGTGGTGTGTCAGGAGCGGAGACAAAAATAGAAGTTGACAACATAACAGAACTACTTTTATTATGTACATCCAAAGTACATTTCGTATTCCAAGGAGTCTTTTACAGACAAATTGACGGTGTAGGTGTGTGTAGTCCTCTTGGACCAGTATTGGCAGACATATACATGCATCATTTAGAAACAACTGGATTAAAACCATTTAACAATGGAGCCCGTTCTCACGTACGCTACGATGGCGATACTTTCATGGCCGTTGAAAAGGATGAAGATACAAATATACTGCTACATCACATAAACAAGGTAGACCAAGAAATTAAGTTTACTATAGGAGAAGAACAATACGGATATTTATCCTTTCTCGATGTGCAAATAATGAGAGATGAAGAAGGTACCATCTCAAGGTCAGTTTACAAGAAGCCAAGCTGGACTTGGCAGTATATCCATTATTTCATTACTGTGCCAAGGGCGTACAATAGGAACCTGATAATAAATTTTGGCACACGAATACGCAGGATCTGTTCACCGAACAACATTGAATTAGAGCCAAATTTGCTTCGCGAAGGCTTTGAGAAATAATGGCTATCCGGTATGGTTCATCGAATAAAACTTGGGGCAACGCAACAAAATCGAGACCAATTTGGAGGAAAACGAAACACCCCAGAGAGTAACGCTTAGTGTTCCCTTTGGAGGTGATCTTCCAGCTGAAATCTTCATTAGAAAAGTAATTCGAGCGACTAGAGCACAGTTTCCATCAATACAGGTGAGAGTGGTGTTCAACACAACAAAAATGATGCGCAAGAATGAAAAAAAATAGCCTCTCTGTGACGTCAACACCATCGTCTGTAACGCTCAGTACATCGGCAGATAAAAAAAGAGGCTGGAAACTAGAATAAATCGGCATCTCCCTGAAAAATTATTTAAAAATGGGTGCAGCTCCTGCACAAAAAAAACAGCAATTTGCGAACATGTACTACTCACAGGTCATGCTGTTAGTAGTAACAATTTTTCAATTCTCTACAAGGCAAAAACAGAGAAAATGCTTCTGGCTTTTGAAGCTATTGCAATTAATAAGCTGAAGCCCTGCTTAAACGTGCAGAAAATATTTCAAAAAGAAATTAAATTGGACTGGAACAAAGACATAACTGACAGGCCTTCAAAAATAGCCTACGCTTCGCAAAATACGACACATACATCAATTACGGACGCAATTACAATGAAAGCGATGACACACCAAATGACATTACGCAAAAGGAGTGGTCTAAATTGCACAAAACAAAGACTGCATAACGAAGATGGGATTGGTTACGACAAATGTAAACTTGGGATTGGATGAACGTATATACTAACGAATCCAGAAAAATGGCTGTAGATACTGGTAGAAATAAGATTTATTAATAAATGTTATTCCATGGAATAAAGGTGGTATTTTCATATATATATATATATATATATATATATATATATATATATGTATATGTATATTACATCAGACAACAAAGTCAATTCATTCAAAAAGACAGATTTCGTCTTTAAATGCAACTCAACAATTACTGACCAGAATTTGCCGCGGACAGCATTCAAGCCCAGGCACATTTGTTTCGGAGTCTGTGACTCTATCCAATGAGCCACCAATGCCGCAAAATCTACGCAATTTAAAGTGATAATCAAACTTTTATATTTGATTAGCCTTCCTTTCAGGTTGAACCTAGCTAGCCATATTTAATCTCTACTTAGACAACTGCCACCGTGCAACTTGGGAAATCCGTTTATTGGATAAATAGCCTTTGCTAAATGATGTAATTTTTAGTGTATACAGCCAATGTATATATATATTTATAATTAGGAAGAAAAAAATTACAAATTTACTGCGTAATATTCGAAAGCAATGGACAAAAAAGTATATATATATATATATATATATATATATATATATATATATATATATATATATATATATATTCATTATCATCTTATAGTGCAAAAACAAAAAGAAATTTTATCAGATATAAGAAAATTTTCTTTCTCATGGTCTTCTCAAATATCTACTCATGAACATATCTTTATATATAAATTGGAAAGCAAAACAAGATAGAAATATGTGAACAAAGCGAGTGTGAAAAATAGAAACCAATCAAATTGCGTGCGTCACATCCAGTTCAAGCTCAATGCTTGTACGTGCTTCTTCTGCTTACATAAATCCGGCTGCAATTTGTTTATCCATAAGGCTTCGTATGTGGCTAGCTCCCTTTTGTTTTTGCATTTAGTAATTACTTTGAATGCTACGTCTGGAGAACATACGTGCGATGTTTCGATGATGTGTTGCGCAATAGCAGACGTGTATTCACCATTTGATTTAAAACAGGCGTTCAAGTTGCAATGTTCTCTCATTCGAGTAATTAACCGTCTGGTCGATCGGCCTACGTAAGTTGATCGACAACTTGCGCATGTATATTGGTAAATAATATTTGATATCGACATTAACGGCTGTTTCTCTTTGATTGCTGGTAAAAGCAAGTGTGTTACCCTAAATAACACTCGTAGTTTGGCTGCATTAAATGTGCGTGTCAATGCTGCTTCAACTTTCTTTTGTGCCATTCGGGAAACTGCATCCCCCTTACATGGGAATGAGAGAACATTGCAACTTGAACGCCTGTTTTAAATCAAATGGTGAATACACGTCTGCTATTGCGCAACACATCATCGAAACAACGCACGTATGTTCTCCAGACGTAGCATTCAAAGTAATTACTAAATGCAAAAACGAAAGGGAGCTAGCCACATACGAAGACTTATGGATAAACAAATTGCAGCCGGATTTATGTAAGTAGAAGAAGCACGTACAAGCATTGAGCTTGAACTGGATGTGACGCACGCAATTTGATTGGTTTCTATTTTTCACACTCGCTTTGTTCACATATTTCTATCTTGTTTTGCTTTCCAATTTATATATAAAGATATGTTCATGAGTAGATATTTGAGAAGACCATGAGAAAGAAAATTTTCTTATATCTGATAAAATTTCTTTTTGTTTTTGCACATAAGAAGAGTACAATGAATTTTATTAAAGCTCGCATTTCAAAAGAATCTTTCAGAAAACTAGATGAACTAGTGACGTTAAAGTGTAGAGCGCAAAGAACGCAATTGTGGTTAAAACATTATTATCAGTGTATTAAACAATTACGGTTCCCAGGTGATTTGGTACGCAGTTTACGAAAGTCAAAACTACGAGTCAACTGAAGAAATCTTACAAGGTTGGCGTATTCTAAAATTGAGCAGTTGAAGGAAGATGAAGCAGTGCTACAGGCAAGAATTGGGTGTGTATCTTGTGTATTAGATGAACTAAGTCTTTTTGCAAGAATGAAATTTTTGATGTTTTTGCCGACAGTTATGAAGAAAGATAAAGCAAGAATTTTGAACAAATTGGAAAAAGATGTAAAACCTGGAGTTTTGTGTGATTTAATACCGACCGATCTTGATAAGCGTGTGCTTAACTTATCAAAAGTGCCAATCGATCAGCTAACAATGGAGGCACTATCGATGGGCCGAAATTATGGAATACATCCTTCTAATAAATGCGATGTTGATTTTGAGGCAGCATTTGAATTGTTATTTGAACAAACAGCTGACTTGGAGCCTACCAGTATTGATTATAAAAATTGGTTCAAGGCTACACTAGTTGATCAGGCTTCACACTTGAAATCGTCTAAATGTGCAGAGCAGCATGTGTTGACACAGCAGCATCTAAATGCACTTAGAAATATCAGCAGAAATGCAGACATCAAAATACTACGCGCTGATAAAGGAAAGAGCGCAGTTATAATGGACAAATCTGAATACGTACAAAAGATGGAAAACGTGTTAAATGACAATACAAAATTTACACGTCTAGACGATAAATCAGATGAAATAGACAAGGTGGAGCGCAAAGTAATTAATGAAATTAAGATTTTGACAGATGCCGGTTTTATTGATGAGGCCACTGCATAGAAGCTCAAGCCAGTTGGATCATCTACACCAATAATGTACGGATTACCAAAAACACACAAAAGAGTTTGTCCTATGTGGCCAATTTTATCAATGGTAAATTCTCCGTTTCATGCACTAGCTAAATGGCTAGTTCGTTTACTTGAACCATTACGTAAACTACTAGGTAATCATTCGGTTGCCGATTCGTTTGAGTTTGTAAACAAAATTCAAGATATAAATGTTAAAAACAAGATTATGGTATCTTTTGATGTTACGTCTTTGTTTACAAATGTTCCAATTGATGAAACCATTGATATTATAGTCAAAGCGGTAGAACACGATATATTAACATCGCCGGTGCTAGGTCAAACTCTACGCAAGCTTATCTTATTATGCACGAAAGACGTACGATTTCGTTTTAATGGAAACATCTACAAACAGACTGATGGTGTCGCAATGGGAAGCCCCTTATCTCCAGTGTTGGCTGAGATTTTTCTAGGGCACCTAGAAAATACATCATTAAAGAGTGACATAAGTAAATGTGTTCAATATATACGGTACGTGGATGATATATTTCTTGTACTTAAAAACAGGTCGCAATCACGAACATTGCTTCAAAGTTTTAACAAAGCACATAAGAATATCGGTTTCACGTCAGAGCACGAGAAAGATGACTGTCTGCCTTTCCTTGATGTACTGTTAACGAAAGAAACTAATCGTAAATTAAACAGAACAATTTACCATAAACCAACATGGTCTGCACAGTATTTGCATTAGAGCAGTTTTGTGCCATTTCAATATAAATTATCAACAGTTCGTGGTTGCTTTTCAAGCATTGACAGGTTGGTTAGTCAAGATTCTAAAGAAAATGAATATAATAAAGCAATTAAAGATTTAATGTCTAATGGCTATCCCAGACAATTAATTGAATCAATTATTAAAAGGGGAGTTAACCAGAAACAGACGTACTATGGGCCAGAAAAGAAAACAGTCTACCTAAACATCCCATTTAAGGGGGATGCAGTTTCCCGAATGGCACAAAAGAAAGTTGAAGCAGCATTGACACGAGTGTTATTTAGGGTAACATACTTGCCTTTACCAGCAATCAAACAGAAATAGCCGTTAATGTCGATATCAAATATTATTTTCCAATATACATGCGCAAGTTGTCGATCAACTTACGTAGGCCGATCGACCAGACGGTTAATTACTCGAATGAGAGAACATTGCAACTTGAACGCCTGTTTTAAATCAAATGGTGAATACACGTCTGCTATTGCGCAACACATCATCGAAACAACGCACGTATGTTCTCCAGACGTAGCATTCAAAGTAATTACTAAATGCAAAAACAAAAGGGAGCTAGCCACATACGAAGCCTTATGGATAAACAAATTGCAGCCGGATTTATGTAAGCAGAAGAAGTACGTACAAGCATTGAGTTTGAACTGGATGTGACGCACGCAATTTGATTGGTTTCTATTTTTCACACTCGCTTTGTTCACATATTTCTATCTTGTTTTGCTTTCCAATTTATATATAAAGATATGTTCATGAGTAGATATTTGAGAAGACCACGAGAAAGAAAATTTTCTTATATCTGATAAAATTTCTTTTTGTTTTTGCACATAAGAAGGGTACAATGAATTTTATTAAAGCTCGCATTTCAAAAGAATATATATATATATATATATATATATATATATATATATATATATATATATATATTATACATATCGATAGGTTCTTTGTGACAATGCGAGTGTAATAAAAGCAATTTTATCAGATTTAAGAAACGTTTCTTTCGTATAGTCTTCACGAAATATCTACTAATGAACATATCTCTATATAAATAGAGGAAAGCAAAAAAGAGAAATATGTGAACAAAGAAAGTGCGAAAGCAGAAACCAATCAATTGTGTGCGTCACATCCAGTCCAAGCTCAATGCTTGTGCGTGCTTGTTCTGCTGCATAAATCCGGCTTTATGTTCATCCATAAGGCTTCGATGTGACTAGCTACCTTCTGTTTTTGCATTTAAGGCCACGAATGCTACGTCTGAAATCCCGTGCGATGTTTCAGATGTGTTGCCTAGCTAGACGTGTATTCATCTCAAAAAATGGTGAATACACGTCTGATATTGCGCAACACATCATCGAAACATCGCACGTATGATTGGTTTCCGTTTTTCACACTCTCTCTATGTTCACATATTTCTATCTTGTTTTGCTTTCCAATTTATATATAAAGATATGTTCATTAGTAGATATTTGAGAAGACTATGCGAAAGAAACGTTTCTTATATCTGACAAAATTTCTTTTTGTTTTTGCACACAGGAAGGGTACAATGAATATAAATATATATATATATATATATATATATATATATATATATATATATATATATATATGTTCAATTAGATACCACGTTACTAGGTAGCTTTTTTTCAGTTCTCAAATGACAGATTGTGGGTGCTAATTTGGAACTTAAGGTATGATATATATGCTTCACTTAAAGGAAAGTCTAACCAAGAAAAAACTCGTTAGTACATAGTTGAAAATAGTGTAGTATGCGGTAGGGTGGCTCAGTGGTTAGAGCAACAAATTCCAAAGCAGACGTGCCCAGGTTCAAACCCTAACCGCGGCAAATTCTGAACAGTACTTGATGAGTTCCCAATAAGGTCGAAACCGTTCTACTGGAAGAATTGCATTTTCTTCATTATATTATTTTTTGTTTATACTGACAAATATATGTAAACAATGAGACAGGTGTTTAGATCAAAATGGAAATCTTGATTTAATTAATTAATGCCAATATGAAGTCAGTTAAAGTCATTGTTGCCTATGGGAATATCTTTGAACTGAAACTGAACCAGGTTATGCAAGATCATTTTTTTTCCGGTGGATGTTCCAAAAGAAGAATGAGTCGTCAAACAAGGCCATTTTGTTTATATATATATATATATATATATATATATATATATATATATATATATATATATATATATATACGTATATATATTTATATGTGTATTTGTTTAGATATAACATTGTTCAGCGGCTGAAACTAAACTCACGTCTTGTCCATTTGAAAGGAGAACAAAAAAATTTTCGCACCAGTACCTATTCTCTTAGTTTTTAACAAATTGACAAAAAAAATCAAAGTTATTTAAATTCCGATCTCATATATTTCAATTCTCATAATCGTAATAAATTTAATTCGAATGAAAACTCATTTTTTATCATGTTTTTTTTATATGTTATATTTTTCATTAATTCAACAGTCAATAAATAAATGTTAAATTTGATTTAATAAGCATATTTTAGTGCTAGCTTGTAAAAATTTTAAACAAGTTACAATAAAATAATATGTAGAGTTCATTTAAAAAAAAATGTGGTGTTTTTGAATGACGTACTAAGCTTGAAGTTATCGTGAGTGCCGCGGGCATTGTCCGTTTAAAGCCATTTTTTTTACATCAACTAGGCTATTCGTTAAATCATTAACTCCTAAATGCTTGTAAATCATTTAATATTCAAAGCAAACTGATTAACGATCAAATATTTCAATATTTTTGGAATTCATTCAGCACGCAATCAAAAATTACTATCTATTTGATTTAAAACTTTATTGACATTTTAAATCGTTTCGAAAGCCATTTAAATGTTGTTGGCATTTTGTATCGTAAATAAAGTTAATTATTTTTGTTTAATTTCGTATCCTTGGTCCTATGATAGGCTTTTACTCTTCTTTATGTTATAGAGTTAACTGTGGCGCAGCTCTGATTTTTAAAAATATTGTGTAAATTTATTTATAGAACATTTTAACGTATCGCGGGTTTAATTAATTGTTAATATTTTTATTATAACTAATCGTTTGTCACATTATAAAATTTGTGTTTGAGAATGTAGCAAGGTTTCTATTCATATCTTTTCAAAACTAGTCACTTTCTTTATTTAACCAGTATGAAATTTTCGCAAAGAAACGACTGATAGCTATTTCTAAGTACGCGTCGAGGTTTTCTTATTTTGACTGGGTGCGGGTTCATCCCTTTCTTACGTAAGCTTCGATGTCGTTCATACTAAACACTGGAAATAAGGTACAGTCTAATCTTCGTTTCCTAGCGACGTTGCCATATGGCATTATCAGGTCTCCGTTCACAGACGCAGCACCTTGTTCACAATAGGAGATTTAAACAAAGTTGCTATGAACCATGCCATATCTGAAGTTTTTCTCCTTTATCATATTTACTATAAGCTATGGTATTGGTATATTATGTTAATTAAAAAAACCAGTCACAATTAACGACAGAACAGGACACAACGTTTGATGCATCACTACACACGCAAGATTCATAATTTATTCTGTGGATTATTTTTTTATGTGAAAACTTTAATTGATCCTTATGGAATATACATTTTTATCATTACATTCACAGACAGAAACAATTTTCCCTTTTTATCAAGTTCAAGTGTCTACACAACTGATTGGTTTACCTACTAATAATCAGACAGAAAATTTTGAAGAGAAATATGTCATTTTTTAAATGATAATACATGCGATTTATGTATGTGATTTAGCAAAATGCTTAAGATGTTCATTTCATCAGAAATGTCATTGCGCAAATCAATTATGATCTGATACCTGGTAAATTGTATTAACAAAACTCATGCAGAGCAAATTCATATAAGCCTATGTCTTAGATGGATTGCCTATCAGGAAACTGAGATTACGTTAATTGTCTTTTTCACCACATTTGTGTTCAGTACGCAGCTACGAACTGTTTATACATTACTTTTATATTTAAAAATGATGTACAACAAGCGCCAATATGGCGTCAAAATCCCAACCCATTCGATATTGTACGTAGACAGAGTCACACGTTCAGTAAATTTCACACAGAAATGCAATAAATGACAACACTAAGAACTATAGTTTCTGTTATGTTCACCGACTACTTCATTTCTTACCACATTATAATGTACAGCATATTAATCTTGAGTCTGAACACCTTGTAAAAAATATTAATTGCTTATAATCTAATATGCAATATTTACCAGCCGGACTATGTACGAACCCAAGCTTTACGGATTGTTTGTTGTCTTTAGTTCATACATGTCTTTTTATGTGCAACGCTTGAAATGGAGGCTTTCTGGACTTTTATTTTTTTTATGCTTGTCATATGGTATCTTGGTCCTGCTTTAGGTCAATTTTGAGTTTATTTTTTCGTAAATATAGTACAGACATCATCATGCACATTTACTTAATTTAATTTAATTTAATATTGATAATATTTTTATGAAATAAATAAAGAGCAGACAAAGAGGCGACGTTTTGAAACGTACTGTTTCGGAAATAGTCGACAGTCACAGGTAACTAGTAGCAAAATTGCACAACACAACAGTTATTATACAGCCATGAACATAAGCTAATATTACAAGAATATTACTTATGATGTTTAATGCGCAATATATCTCTAAATGTGAGTAATTATGTTCTATATTAGAATATTATAGTAAATCATTGTATTGACTTTTCATATTGGTTTAAACTCTGCCAAGCTTGTACATATTATTGGCGTATTACTCTCCTCCTGCAGTTTAAATTTGTTAATAATATATTATAATTTTTAATTTGCATAGTTTATTCTAAACGATTGAATTCTTATCTTACATTGAATAAGCAGGACCAGTCATAAATTAAATGAAAAACTTTACTTTTACGCAATAAGCTTTTTCTTGAAAAAGAGAAATATCATCTGATGAATTACCTCTTTACATTATACAATACCTAGTTCTTCCTGACACATGTATTAATATTCTTAGACTAGTGTTTCTAGCAAGATCGCCTCCTTGATTTGATATATTCTTAACACAGCCCGCGTATCCACTTTTCATTAAATTATATAAATTTTCAAATCAGTACCACTTACCCGGGTAGCGCAATATATCGCTAAATGCGAGTAATTATATTCTATATTAGAGTACTATATTATATCATGGTATTTATTTTTTCTCACTGATTGTAACTGTGCCAAGCTTGTAAATATTATTGGCATGTTGCTCTCTTCATTTAATGTACAGTTTTTAATAATATCTTCTAATTTTTCATTTGCATAATGTATTCTTTGCGATTGAATTCTTATTTTACATTAAATAACCAGGCCCTTGTCAGAAATTAAATGAAAAACTTTGTTCTTAAGCAATAAGCTTTCTTATGACAAAGAGAAATATCATCTGATAAATTTAATATCTTATTCCCAAGAGCATTAAAACAAAATATACATTTAATTTGAATTTTTGCTTCGTAAGACAAGTCAAAGTAGTAAATTCTTGTATTGTTTATTTTGGTTACTAGTATCCAATTAGAGCGTGGGTTAATTAAAATATGTACATAATCCCCTTGTTATAATCTCTTGGAGAAATACCACAGAACATGTTAAATAATAAACAATACGAAATACATTTACGTCGTAAAATATAACAATATATCGGCGTCAAATATCTGTGACATGTGGCCAATTGATTTATTCTTAGAAAAGTACATTCTTATCTAGTTTATCTAATCAATCACATCGATGTAAACAACATTAAGAAGTAAGTAATGTATGTAAGTGACGGACTATCAAAAGCTGGGTCACATACGATATCCAAAATATCATAAAAGCAATTTTTGTCTGGTATATAATGATACGTCTTGAATGAACCGCACTTGAATAAATGTAAATTTGAATTCGATGGAACAAATTTAAAACGTTTCGTTATGTATATCTCGTTGCATAACACAGCAGAACTACGGTGAGTCACACTCAATGCGTTGAGTGAATATTTAGATACAATAGAATTAGTGCTTATATTAAAGTAGAAAACTTAATTTACACATATTTATCACCGCACGTTCAATCATTGATTATTTAAATCTAAAACGTATGGAAAATCATTTCAATATTCAGTTTCATTATTTTAATGTACATGACACACTTAATGCTTTTCGTTTACACACGTGAGAATATTATCACTTACGTTCGTCGAAATTAAAGTTACTATATAAAATTTGGTTTATGAAAAATTATGCACGATTTATATGGGTCTAGGCTAACAAAAGCGTATTATACGAACAAAAGGACACATAACCAAGCAAAACTTTAAAATTCCGTTACAAATTTGGCGAACTATAGTTAGTATCTCGTATAGCTTCCAATAGAACATCAATTAAGAATCTATTTTAAATAGTCATAAAAATCGCGACATCAAAACAGTTTTTATACCTTTAATTTCATTAGGTTTCACAAATTCTGGGCAAGTACGCAATTCGTTATAACATTCTCGTTGACATCATCAAAGCATTAAATAAAAAAATATAAGATTTACATGCATAAGCTGCGCTGTTTTTTTAATATAACATTGCACGTTTGTCAAAATCTTTTTGCGTTTTTAATTTCAACGAAACTAATAAAATCCATTGATGGCAGCATTTTAATCTGTAAAAGATGAAAAAAAAAATTTCAGCAGATACAATAGCTGTTTCTTTTTGGTTTTTTCTTCAAATATCTACAAATGAACATATTATAAACGAAGCATTAAATAAGGCAACGAAGGCCAGCCATCCGTTAGACGAAGGATGGAACAGCAAACTGCCCACTGATGTTATTAATTCCATAGGACAACGTTCTTTGTGCGATTTTGTTAATCCCTACATGGTTAGTGTAGACGATATACCTAATCTGAACTATTTTGCGACGGCCTTTTTACTTACCGCTTTCGGTAAATATTTCAATTTTATGCATTATTTTCCGCTTGCCTTTGGCAATGTCATCTATTGTAACTTTCGGATGCAAGAATTTTTTACAATCACTTAACTCGCTCAAGTCTTTAGTATATAGTCTATTTTTTTCATTATAACAGCATTCTTGCTTTTGTCAGTGTATAATAATTCTATGCCTGAATTTCAGATGATCACTTTAAGCGAATTTACCTTTCAATTTGTCATCGAATACAATTATGCGCATTTGAACAAATTCGGAAGTGAGGCTTGATCAACAAAAGTATCCTTGAATCTGTTTTTATAAGCAATGCTTGTAGGAACGATATCGGCCACATTTTCAAAAGCAAATTAAATGCTGCTTTAGAAACTTTATGAGATTTAAATGGCAAATGAATTCAATAATTACAGCCTATCGATTTGTCTTTCGATTGGTCTTTCGTTAAGTTCAGAACATCTCCCAGTTTACGTATTCTGGTAGATTTGGCTTTATATATATATATATATATATATTTATATAGTTGAAAAATTTTCTACTGCCCCCACTGAAATTAACAACAATTATCTTTTGTACGGGTTACTTGATAACACTCTTAGGTCCGTAAAATCTTGAATTTTATCATTTTGATGTGATCTGATTTTTGGCCTCGATTGATGATTTGCCACAAGTTGTGTTTTATTCCTGTGCGTATTGTGTCAACACTGAAGATGGGATTGGAAATTCGGTCTCAAAAATTAGGAAAATGGACAATGGAAAATCTTGTTCCAACGTCATTTTCAGACAATCAGCTGATGGAAGGCTTAAAAAAGTAGGGACAAGTGAGAAACAATTAAACGAGGCGAAAAATCAGATCACTTGAACATGATCAAAATATGAGATTTTACCGACCTAAGAGTGCTATCAATTGTCCCGCACAAGAAAAATGCGGTCAAATCCACAACGAGAAGGACAGTACTGCGTAACGAGATTCATCATTTAACAATTATCTCTGAAATCATACACGTGAAGTAAGTGAAAGTTTCTTTTGAAGATCATTGAGCAAATGAACTCAGACTCTTATTAAAATTCCTATTTTAAGATATTCATTCTTGCTTCAAATTAATATAGCTGTCAGCTCGAATTTGACCGTTATTCTTTTATTTTAAATTACTTCAAATAAAGATTAACTTTATATATGATTAATTCCCCGTACTTTCAATATCTAATTTCCCTTGCGTCAAAATTTTTTATCGCACAAAATAAAAGTTATTCCCCATAAATTAGGTCTCATTTATGATAGACAATCTGAAAATTTTTTGCATGTGAAAATAATATTTTTGTTTTACTATTGCAATATTTAAAATTCTATCGTCCTAGAATTAAATCATCAACGAGATTTCGACTTTTACTTGTTTCATTCTGGTTGGCCAGGTACTGATTTCATTGATGATTATAAGAGTTGCTTCATCTAATAAATAACAAGTAAGTATGAAAAAAATATTAAAATAGTATTTCAACAACCGAGACTAGCGGTAGTTATGCTATTTTGCTGGGCGACTGGTTAAATAAAATGGGAATGGTGTTTACTTTAGGCTCGCAAACCTGAATTATAGAATTTTCACAATCACGCACGCAATCAATTTCTGTTTAATTGTATTGTCTATACATTCATTTGTGACGAAAGCTGCAATCAGTTAATGTTCGTGATTGCATAGAAATTTTGCAGCCAATATTTTCAATCAAGTACAAGGTATGCGAGACTTCTAGAGGTTAGAGCCGCGTATCTAATTTTTCTTTTCATATATATGCAATGTGATTTGATTCTCGCTAGTCAATTTGCCGTCGTACTCTGATGATGATCATAGAAGGTCGAAACGCGTTAGTGCGTGCGACTGGCGGTAGTTTTGCTATGTTGTTCGACGACTGCTTAAATACAATGGGATTGGTGTTTATTTCAAGCTCGCAAACTTGATTTAAAGAATTGTTACCACCACCCGCGCAATCAATTTGTGTTTATTTGTATTGCCAAATAGTAGTCTTGATTAAGGAATATCTATTCCTGAATATTTGAACACATTGGTTGTAAAAATGAAACCAAAACACAAGGAGTTTTTCAGTTTTTTATCAAAGAAAAGGAGTAATAGTTGTTACACATGGCTTAAGCTGTGAGTTGAAATATCTATAATCCACAGCTATATAAATCAATATAGTTTTTACATGAATTCGATATAAACTGGCTGATTGCAGGTATATGTGTGCGCGAAAGCACTTTTATGCGCATGTTCATTTCCCACACGTTGTCCAGTGGTTTCTACAGGTCTTGAAATAGAAAAACGTTAGAAGTTCAGTTAAACTAACGATGTTGAAATTAATCGGATTAACGTTCAACTTCATTGTCAAAATTTGTTGTGCAATAAATGCGAAATTTTCTAAATAGATATATTGCATAGCAGAAAAATTTTGCGACAGAATCTCTGAACATTAAATCGGTTTTTACGTAAGTGAAATCAGCGGTGACTACTGGTTAGGTAGCAAAGTAATTTTTTATGTTAGTTGAGTAAGAAACTTTAAACTGCTAAAGCGTTTTAAATTTGTTTTATTGTAATCTGCATATGTAAAATGCGATTTTTATTGTAAGTCGATATATATGTACGCTTTCGTAAAACATTGTCAATTTTGCTGATTAATATTTTCGCTATATGGAATAAGCGGTAAGTTAATCCGGGGTTGATTTCTATGTAGCATTTATTTTATACTTGCATGTTGCATAAAACATGTTCAATGACAAAATAAGTCTGGAAAATGTATAAGTGTTAGATAAAATATGGTGACGTCCAAAACGAGGCGGGTATTTTTGATAAACTAAAAAAAAAATAAATTCAGTTTGGATAAAATTTTCAAACGCAAACTGTTCAATAATCCATCAAATTTAATAGTCATAATGAATAGTTAACTTACCATGAGATAATGACCATGTTGTTTTATATTGCGCTGTATTCCTTAGCATGCGATGAAATGCGAACTAACCGTTGGAATTAAAGCAAATCGGGATTTTGTTAACGATTGTTAAGGTAATTGCGTCTCTTATTTTAATAGTTACTTTACAAACAATGCTGCAAAATTGACGCGTAGGCTGATTTTGGCCCATTTGAAAAATGGAAGTAGACTATATCAGTTACTTCAATGACTGAAACCTCTTTCGAAAAGCAATTTGAGGCATTAATTTAAGCACATGTGCGTTTATGCTGACCTAGCTTAAATTACATTAACAGATTGGTCTTACCTATTCTTATTCGAGAAACGTTATCGAACATGAATTGGATATTTTTACATTTATTGATATAATTTAACAATAATTGATTGCGCGGGTGGTGGTAACAATGCTTTAAATCAAGTTTGCGAGCTTGAAGTAAACACAAACCCCATTGTATTTAACCAGTCTACGAACAACATAACAAAACTACCGCCAGCCGCAACGCACTGACGCGTTTCGACCTTCCATGATGATCATCAGAGTACGACGGCAAACTGACTATCGAGGATCAAACCGCATTGAATATATATGGAGATCAAATTTAGATATGCGGCTCTCACCTCTAGCAGTCTTGCATACATTGAACTTGACTGGAAATGTCGGCTGCACAATTTCTATGCAGTCACGAACATTAACTGTTTGCAGCTTTCACCACATGAACATATATAGACAATACAATTTAACAATAATTGATTGCGCGGGTGGATTGATATATTCGCAATGAAGTCGACGTATTTCATAGCACGACGTTTTAAAGAAGCACGACTAGTAAGTTGTAATTTTTAAATTCATAATACAAATAATACATTTGAACTAAAGTTATACAATATTGCCTCATTTAAAGGCTTTTGAATGCTAGAAATAGCTATTAGTTTGGTTGAAATATGGCACCAACTTATGAGTACGTTATATAGTATGCCTAACGTGATGGTATACAAAATTCGTCATTCAATTTGTTTTACTGTTAATTGATTTATATTTCCACAGACTTGACAATCTTCTTTAACTAACACAAACATCCTAAATAAATAAATACCTATCATGCTTTGTTGTATTTAAGAAGTTTTTCTTAGGTTTTGATCATGAAAGCTGTTTATTAAGGCAAATCTTTGCGGCTATTCTAGATTTTGACGAACTAAATAAAAAACATAAAAGAATTCCGGAGTACACCAAATCGTTTTTCAAAAATGACTCAGATACTGTGTGAAGTCAAAATCGATCAGGTGCGGATAATCTATCCGCTATTCTAAAATCGTTCTCCTAAGATTCCCTTAATAAATATCTAAATCTTTCTAAATTTGGAAGGCACACATTCCTTCATATTTCCATCGCAAAACCCAAAAATGTGTCAAAATTGCAAAAAAGAATTTTGTGTCAGCAAAGAATTTTTGTAACTGAAATTTTATACTAAACATTAAACGCAGTCAAATCAAGAAAAAACGTTTTTCAAAATGTAATTATATTTCAATACGCAATGAACAATGTAGTAAACGAAAATTCAAGAAACTCGGTAGGCCTTCGTTGCAAAGACCTGCTGAAATAGGAAGGCATAAAATAAAGAATGCACTTGTTTAGCATCATATTGAGGAAGTGGCATTTGTATGAGAACATTTCAAATGACTGAGAAGTTGTTATGTGAAAAATGTTTAATTGGAAAAGTATTCCAAATTCATTTGTAATGCACGTATGTTGTCGCTTTCGTCGTTTAATTAAATAAATTATTTTATCACGTATTTCTTATCGTTCGTATGATCATTTAGCTCAGTTGGCCAGTAAAATAAGGGCAATATTTCGTGAAATTTCCTACAAAATAATTAAGATTACACCGAATGAAAAATTGTCGGATCAAATTAGTTTGAATTAGAAAAATTATATAGCATTGTTTCTGCTATAAAGACATGTTGTTTAAAATGATGAGATCTTGCTTAATCTAATGGCTGATATTTAATTATACGCGAAGACATGATGTACACCAAACGTTTTGTTACGACACAGTATTGCTTTTCGCAATCTGATTTATATTTTTTCCCCTTGAATTCTACCTGCATTTTTATTACAAGAATCGCAAGAGTTATACAATCATTGATTGCACGGTTGGTCATAACAATGACTTAATTCAAAGTGCCGAGCTTTGTATAAATACCAATCTAATTATATATATATATATATATATATATATATATATATATATATATATATATTCTTTATTATGTAAAGGTCATTTATTTCGAGATTACTAAACGTCGCTCTGCAATCTTTCATTTATATACATTCTGGGTTTTCAATTGATTATGCTGGTGGCAACAAATCTGACTCACTTTTCTATTTATTGTTTTGGCTGATTGGTAAGTGTGTTTCAGTTTGTGTTTGTGTGTGTGTCTGCTTGCATGTAAAGGTCATTCTCGCCGTATTGCAAAGTGATGTCTGAGATCTGGTCATTATTGTATTGGTGGCTTGAGAATTAACCATATGTGCGCATTGTTCGCTGTTACGTGTACGAGTGCTATTTCTCCGAGTGTAGTTTTTCGTTTCACCTCGTTGCGCAAATTTGTATTCTTCACATGGTAACAGATTACAACGGTGAACGCTCATATTGTTTGGGAACTTCTGCCACCGTAAGCGCAACTGTTTTTTCGTCTTGAGTTTAAAGCCAATCCGATTGAATATTTGTTGATTCCGGTCGAGGGCTTATTCGGTCTTGCCTGGATACTAGTAAATTATTTTTGAATTTTGTTATTCGTGGCCAGTCTATTAGAATACCATGTTGATCAATCCTTTGAATATTTAGGCCAGGTGCTTGTTGTTTTATATACAGGGCTTCATAAATAAATAATAATTTTTCTGATTTTGCTTTATGTAGAATTGAGAAATTGTTCTACTTGACTAGGTACTCCGTTTCCAATATATGATTGGAGATAGCTGATTTTCTTGACGGTGCCAAGCCTTTGTTAATCAATTTATGTGGTAAAAATGCTTCATTCTGTTTATCAATTGCTTCTTCGTACGTCCGATATATGTGCTACCGCACATACATAAGAATTTGTAGACTATGAATGATTTGGAGAGAATTGGCAATTGATATTTGGCATCAAACTTTTCTACAAGTTGTACAAATTGGTTCTTTGTCCATCTCGTTTTGAATGTTGTTTTTAAATTTTATTCGTTGCCATTGATTCGAACGTCAAACGCTGTCAAGCCTGCGCTAGAACTGAAGGCGTGGAGATATGAAATATAGTTGAAAATAGGCTGTGACAACGGCATTACCTGTCAATCAATGCACTTGAGTTCAGCTTTGACTTTACTAACACAATGTTGTTGCGCAACTACGCTTGAAATCACAAAATGAATGTTCTCATGCTGTCTTTGGTTTATCCTTCTGGTAATATTTTAAATAATTTTTTACTAGGTGAGCAACAGCAAATACACAATGGCATATAGTCTAGATCTCCGAAACAAACATTATCGAAAGATTTTTGTAGTAGCAGTACACGACTAAGTTACCGCTATCTAGTACAATTTTATCTAATATATTCACTTGAATAAGAATAATTTCCCCATTGTCGAGCACTGAATACAAGGCATTGATGAAAACATAACTAATATGTCATAATTGTTATAAATTCGATTTTCAATACAAATCAGATTGAACAGATTTGTGCAAGTTATTAGTAAGAGAATACCAATTGGTAAATAGACTTAAATTTTTGTGAAATTATATTGGGCTATCTACACAGCACTGTTGCATTAAATAAAAAATTCCATGATTAAATCAGCAATATCATTAGAAAATATCATATGATCAGCAAAAAATGTTAGATGATAATGACACATGCTAGCTGAAAAACGCGACCGCTTTGATGTAAGAGGAAATTTATGAACAATGCTAAAATTAATGTCATTCCAGAACCTGGCTAAATGTTTAGTGTGCCAAGGAAGGTTAAAGATAAAATATCACAATATATAAACTTATAATAATAAACACACAAAATCGCCCAAACATTGGGATGTTTGGCTTCGAGTTAACAACATCAGGCTGAGTTTTAAAAACATTTTCTTTGCAAAAGAAGGCAACTTTGATCAAAAGCTGCCAATCGCAAATTGGTTTGGGGTGAAGGGTGCGATCCTACTGATTAGTTCCAGTAGGGAGGAAACGCATGTTGACATGATAGTGTACCTTTTATTAATTCGCACTTTGGCGTCTAATTTTGTTCCAATTCGAACTTACTTCTGGTCACAACTGAACTAATTTGTTTCTGGTCACAACTGAACTAATTTGTAGAAGATTGTACCGTCCTATTATCTCACATTCTTCACCCAAATATATAGTGGTTGGTGGGCGTAATACCGGCTCCTACTGATGAGTCGCCAGAAAGCACGAAACGAATGTGCATGAGATTATACTTTCCGTTCATGCTCCCTTTGGTTTATCCTTCTGGTCACAACTGAATTAATTTGTAGCTAGGTTCGCAACACCTAATTCATACTTAATTGTTACTTAAATGAATGAAAAATTTCGGAACAGGAACCATAAAAATTGTCTGATCTAATTTGTGGCTAACAAATGCCGAGTTTAAGTTGCTTTTTATACACTATACAAGTTTTAGTTTATACTCACAAATGAATATAATTAATGGGTCAGGTAATTATATCAATATTTAACCTTGATTATACTAATTGCCTCCATCGCCCGCGCAACCAATGTTCGTTTAATTATATGAATGTTTATTTCAATAACACTTCGCCATGTTATGTTTTGTCCGTTTTACAATGAGAGAATGGAGATGGTTGGTTGTAAAATTGTGCCTAAATGAATGCCAAATGATATCCAAACATTAGTTAGTATATAATAAAAAATGAGTGTAGTATGCAGTAGAGTAACTCAGTGGTTAGAGCACCTGATCACAAAACAGACGTGGCTAGGTTCGAGCCCTGTCCGTGGCAAATTCTGGCCAGTACGTTATAAGTTCCCAATAAAGACAAACCGGTCTACTGGATGAATTGCCTTTTTCGAACTGTAAATTTTTTAGGTTAATACTGACAAATGCTTGTGCACAATAAGTCAGGTGTTTTTATCAAGATCGCGACCTAGTTGTTTTGTTCGCTGGTTTTATTTCGGAAGCAGCAGGCGGCATCCGTCTACCGTTCACAGTACAACATAATTTAAAAAAAACGCTAATTAAGCCATTGCGATATTTATTCTATACCTAACATTGATACTTCTGATTGATGGTTCACTAAATTGATGCCTATGACTCGTGTGTGTATATCCTTTACTCTTATATTCAACCAAAAATCTTAAACTACAGTGGCTGAAATTTAATTCACCATTTACATGCGTTAAACTATTTGCTTTATACTTACTGTGTGAAAAGACATAATTGAGTTCACACTCACATTATAGAATGGGGTGAGGAATAAATGAAATACACTCCTTATACCTCATTCCAAAGAAAGCGATTCAAATTTGAAACCAGCGAACCATGCACGTGTGAAATTTTGACTCGAACCTCTCAAGATATATTTATGATTGGCTTGTTTAACAACAGTGTTTGGCGTACTTTTAGATAGCCCCACGCCACATATATGCATTTTTTGCGTGTAGGTATACGTTATTTTCGTGATATTTTGCTTGCCTCACGTGGCAGGTTACTGTCACAAATATTGCTTTATTGTTATAACATAGCTAATTTGATAACGAGTTTTACAGCGATTCATTAATCTAAGTTTATTTATAAATTGAAAGATACACTTAATCGGAAATAAATATGTTGTCAATCCGTTATTACTAACTAATGGAATATTTTTAAGGTGGCAACTGTATCCAATGCTAATTAAACCATTTAATAGTTTTATTATTAAATATACAGTGTCTTTAAATTTTTTCAGTATTAATTTGGATTTCCAGATAAATAGGACTGAGCGACAGAGTTGGTGTTTAAGCCACTAATGATTAGTTCACGTTTGAATATGTTTTACAGCAAAATGTAACTTAAATTATTTCGAATAATAATCAGGATCAATACATATCCAAATAGTTTAATAATAAAAATTAACACTTAAAAAATATTTTCGCAATTTTCCTGTATCTTCCGCTAATTCGAGGCAAATAAACACTCACAGCTTATTCTACCTTTCTTAGCTTGTGCTTTGATTTCTAGAATTTCTAAACGAGCTGCTAAAAAGGAACGCAAAAACGTAAACTTGAAATTGTTTTAAATTATTCATCGTGAATGAAAATGACAAAAAATAAATCGTTTGATTTATTGGAAGTCTATACGTTTTTGTGAAAATATGGAAAATTACAGAGCGATGGTGTAGGCCGGTAGGCGATCAATCTCAGACTCGCCGAAAACCAATAAAAATCACGTTCGCTCAAATTATAGTTATATCAGAATTCATGGAATGGCAAGCCAGTAGTGTTTAAGGCAAACTGGAATGGAACAACTAGGACGGCAAACTTTTAAACATTTATCAGTCGAAACAGAAATAGTTTTTAAACGCCATTAGAGATGAATAGTACAGTGTTAGTATTGAGAACATTGTTTTACATTTTAACACAAAGTAGAACAACATTCATTAATTGGTTAAATGGATCTAGTAAGTTTTAGGTTCATTAGAAAATATCAATCGACAATGCCAACAGGCAATGCAAATTAAACGCGTAAAAAAGTAACAACGGATATAACGTGCGGTGTTCAGAGCCACATACGTCTGATTAATGAGATTCAACATTAAACAAAACAGAAGGTCATATTCAAAAGGACAAAAAATAAACGAAAAAAACAAAACGTGTGACTAGACTAGTGCGATATGAAATCGTTTACAAAGGAATCGCCAAACAAACTGAACAAGATGGTAAATAAATTTACTGCTTAGCAGCACATTGTAAAAAGCGTTTATTTGTCAATATATTTTTTTTCTGAAGTAGTTGCACAGTGTGCTTAGGTTTTTTTTCTAATCATTAACAGAGCAAACCTTTTGAAAAATATTATATAAGTGCTGCAAAGTATTAAGAATGTTTTTTTCTGAGCTATAAACAACTAAATTAAATTATAAAACGGGTTTTGTACTTTAGCTAACTAACGCCTTTAAATTACGTTTACATCGAATTAAATACCTTATCTTAAAAGGAAACTTAAGTTTTGATGCACACCAAAAGGAAATCATAATTTATGTAAATATATTTGTGTATTTTTTTCTTAAACAATTAAACATTCAAAGTAATTTGCATATACGCTTTGCTTATTGGAGTAAGCACAAATATAGCTCCCGAAATATAAAGATAGAATTGTTAACCTTGGCTACACATGAGGAAGTTGGACAAAGCATTCATTGATTGGATACCATTTTCAACAATGAAATTTAAAAAAATCTAATTGAAATGTCCAACTATCTAATATGTCTATAGATATGAATTTTTGTTTGCATATTGATCAGATTTGAAGCTTTTTTAAGATTAAACTAACAGAATTTTCATTTACTGCATTCTAGCTGTTTCTGTGTGTAACAATGCAAATTGGACAGTGTCCAAATTTCATAATTTCTTAATAGAAGCATAGTGTATGCATGCAACATGCAGTATTGATTGGGATAAAACCTCTCGTGTGGATACTTCTGAAATTTGATTATAAATAATTAGAATTGCGCAAACACGTGAATACTACACTTTATAAATCAGCAATCGTTTTGCGTTAAGAAATATTGGGCATATTTAAATAAACTACAAAGGAGCCTTGATGATTTAATTGCCTCAGAATTCTGCCAAAATTTGGTTAAATTAAGTTGTTAAATTAAAAGTTAATTTTAGTTCATATATTTATTGCAAAGTGGATGAATTGCTTTATCAAAATTATAAAACACGTAGTTTATAATCTCATATATATATATGTGTGATATGATATGATATGATTGGTGTTTATACGGTAAGTGTGGCCGAAATATCTGACAAAAAGAAAGCTACTGGAACAATGAAAGCTGCGTTAGTCAAAACGCAGATCAGGTAATTTCAATTAATCCAGGTCCGCAATTACACCAATCTTTCAACAAATTACATAGTTCAAGGATATTCCATAAAAAGTTATGGTTTTGCATAATGCATTTAATAGCCGAAATTTGTACTCGTTTTAATATATAATCATGATTAACTAATATTCAATTTTTTACTTGTGTTTTACAAAGGAAAATATTATTATCATTTTTTATGGTTTTGGCTCAAAACTTACAATAGTGGAGCAAAACCATACTTAAACATTATAATTTTGTGCTCAGTAGATTACCATTAAACTTGGTTGAGTTTTAACCATTTAATATGTTAGATTGACCAAGTGATATTTTTAATTTGATTTTTATTACACGATTTAGGATGTATAAATGGAACCAAAGAGATCGGATTCAAGTAAAAAATTTAAAATAAACGTTGATGCTTTTTGTTGCAAGATTCATAAAATGTATTAGGTATTTTGTTTAGACACGTCGATTTCGTTACCTTATTCTCCTGTTAACGAGAACAACTAATTTTCATTTGAGGTAACAAAAATGTATCGCTTAAATCAGAAATAATTTTCTTCAAAACAATATGTATTTATAATTAGTGCTGGCTCTAATAGAACTACAGAACTATGCAATTGAATATATCAACATTTTGTCCTTTTTGTCATTTGCTTTCTATATATTTCGATTAAACATTTTTTAAAGTTGTTAATTTGCTTATTTATCATAAGGATGAAATCAGAACTTCAATCTGTGGAAAAATGAAACCGTCTTTGTAAAAATGATTAAGCTTACTTTAATTGCGATATGCCATATTTCATACTATCAAAATACATCGCTTTCATCGCCTTTTCTGTTACTCAAGAATTTCAAAAATTATACCTAAATTTATCTTGATTAGTTGACATAAATTTTTTACACGTTATTCAATTTATATTTATTCTATTTCAAATGTGTTCTAATGCAAGTGATGACGAAAAAATTGTTTGAGTTTGAATGGAAATGCTAAATAACTATGCTATTCAAGCTAAATGTGATGTTTCATCATTTTCAGGTTTGCCAAATTAGGTACAAAAAAATGAAATTTCTACTTGTTAATGTATGATTGTGGTTGGTTTATAACCAATATCTCATATGATCATAAGGTTATTCGATTGTGCTCTGTAACATAGCGAATTAGTTGCTAGTTCTTTTTCGTGCATTATTAATTATTTGGTGCGCTATACATGTATTATTTAAACTTTTTCGCATATTAATAATAAACACCCAGTTTAACCAACTGCTAAACATTAGCATATTCTGAATAAAATTGCGGAATATTTAAAAAAAATAATAACAGAATTATTCATAAATATGCATTCTATTGACATTTTAAATGCCTAAATAGTTTATTTAAATAAAACTTTGTTAATGCTATTTTTCGATGAAGAGGCAAATAACGCGAATTTTTTTCAAAGGCAAACGTGAATATGGAATAAATAATCTTTAATGATAGACGAATTGGATATTTTTTAATATTGGAAAATAAACGACAAATTCAAAATAACAAGGTAGTCGAAAACCATTTTATATAATAGAAACTCGAATTATGCATGATTTCATTTGTAAATTTGCTAATTTCTTCGAAAATATTGATTTTCATTTTAGACTGCACTATTCCCATTTGAAAACGCCTGCCCTTAGCAGTTTTATAGGTTTATACACAGAATATAAAAATATCTATTTTGTCTACATAATCAAAATTCGATGATAGCAAGCAAATTTATTCTTCTAAGAATGATATTTCTTAATAAATTATTAATGCACATATAGGTTTATTTAGGAGCCGCACAACTTAAAAAACAGTTTTCATGCTTTTTCTGAATGCCTTATAAATATTTTTTCTAAAACTAAATTGGACGACAAGCAGAAAAGTCATATATTTCAGCTACGCGCGCAAACTTACGCTATACCTTAATGTACAGAAGAAATTCTAATTGGTGGCAGCACACGGAATTTCATTAATCGCTACGAAATCTATTTAATTGAATCAGTTTTTGGCAACTGATGCAATACATACCAGTTGATAGATTATTTGTCTATAGATACCAATGTGAATCATATCAGGAAACAAAATATTTTTCCGAGGTTTTATGTATTTAATTCGGATCGTTTAGTTTGAGAGAATGTAAATCTCGTAGTATTTGCGGGAACTTACAGAGATGGCAGAGGCATAGCTCAAATAAATATGGTTTAGCTGAAGTAAATTACGCATAACTGTAATATATAGAATATAATATTAAACATTTTAGTTGATAATTTAAAATGGGACCAATTTTAAAATAAACACATGCATAACCTAAAAAATCAGATTTTTTCTATATTGTTCGACGACTGGTTAAATACAATTGGATTGGTGTTTCCTTCAAGATCACAAACTTGATTTAAAAAAAAAAATTGTTGTCATCACCCACGCAATCAGTGGTTGTCTACT
The DNA here is from genome assembly GCA_029291075.1 of Eudiplozoon nipponicum. NCBI lineage: Eukaryota > Metazoa > Platyhelminthes > Monogenea > Mazocraeidea > Diplozoidae > Eudiplozoon > Eudiplozoon nipponicum. Next base: position 406,351 of record JAQBSW010000010.1, read on the forward strand.
TTTATTGCCTATATATATATATGTGTGGCGAAAGTTGCAAACAGTTAATGTTGATGATGGCATAGAAATTGTGCAGCTGACATTTCCAGTTAAGTGCAATATATTCGAGTCTATTAGAGGTGACAGCCACATATCTAATTTTGCTTTCCATGAATATGCAATTCCGTTTGATCCATGCTACTCAATTTTCTATCATACTTTGATGATAAACATGGAAGTTCATAACGCGTCAGTGCGTGCATCTGGCGGTGGTTTCGCCACTTTTTTTCGATGACTGATTAAACACAATTAAATTGCTGTGTACTCCAAGCTCACAAACTTGAATTAAAGAAATGTGAAGCTTGTTTGTATTGTCTAAAGTAGGTCATAAGCATGAGAGTTCTAATGTCAATGATTTCGGTATATGACATTTTACCGCGTAGAAACTAGTGAAATTAAAACCATTATCGTGATATGGGACCTAAATTGAATGTATCATGGAGACTTAATTGTTCTACTGCTCAATTTTGAAGATCTGATTAAGGTTTAAATTAGAAAGTTTAATTTGTTCCATGTTGCCTAACAAAATTTAGAAATTGATCAAAATGTGGTTAGATGTTTATCAGATAACAAAAAAGATTTATTGAAGCACAAATTGGGGATTTTCGCAACAAAACATTCATATGGATGAATCTGAGTATTCTATCACGTAGGTTTAAATATTGGACTTCAGCAAAAAGCAAAAATTATAAGCTAATTAATCATTTTCTTATTGAAGAAATGCTAAGAACCAATAGCTTTCATCTAAATGCGGAATAATTCCTAATATAATTATTAATTAGTTAAAAACGAAAAAAATTAAAATTCCCTGAACAAATTGAATAACGAGAAATGTTGTATATTTTTGTGTTTGCAGGCGTAACATTAATTACCTAACCAAACAACTTTTATAATTATGGCTGATCAATTTACTTCATAGAAATGTTTACTCAATAATTATGGTAAACCAGTAAAATTTCGAAACGCATGGATCTAAACGTAAATGGATTGAGTGATATATATATATATATATATATATTATCCCTCTGGTTCATCTTGCTTTATTTCGATAAAATTGATTGACGAACTGTGAGCTATAATCTTATCAAAAACCATGACACAAGTTTAATAAATCAATGAATTTTTTTAATGTTGTGCATTTATAATGCCTTCAAAATCTGTTCAGGATAATAGATGTTTTTGTTTTTTATTGCAAAATGATTCAGTTATGCATGCAATCTTAGAAAAACAGATACGCTCGCGAAAAAATTAAATTACTAGTAAAATTTACAATGCATACAATCTTTTTCTAGAAATCTTCTGCGGTAGGTCACAGAATTCAACTTATTATAACTATATAATAAAACGCATGCTTTTGGTTAGCCTTTACTTCAGATGGTGTCTTTATGGCATCTCTTTAAATTTAACGTAACATCTGGTTTTCTTAAATAAAGAATTATAGAAAAGGCACTGCACTACCTTGGGAAGTGTTACTGAATTGAAATATTATACAATTAAACAAACATTTAATGCATTTAACCAGTCGTCGATAAACGTAGCAAAACTAACGCCAGTCGCAAACAATAGGGTTTAGTTTTATTGTTGTTCAACGACTGGTTAAATACAATGGAATTGGTGTTTACTTCAAGCTCGCAAACTTGATTAAATGAATTGTTACCACCATCCTTACAATCAATTAATTTTTGCCGCACGCGATTGGCGGCAGTTTTGCTATGTTTTTCGACGACTGGCTAAATTAAATGTGATTGGTGTTTACCTCAAAATAATTATGAATCGCGTGAGTTGATTGTATTGTTCAGTTTGGACATCAAAAAATGTAGGGATTATGTGTAATTTACTCAAGACCAAATCAGTTATTTGGTTCTTTTATACGTTGTAACGAGTTAAATTTTTTGCAAATTGCAGTAGACGAACTTAAATAATTTTACAAGCAAATGCGTATAATTATTTTGAAAGTTTAACCGTAATATTAGTTGAAAAACAACATACAACTCGTACGTGTTCCACTAACCTATATATGATTTTTGTACAATTTCATGTTTCAATTATAATTTTGTTGCAAATTTATAATCAACTATACAATTTTAGGCAACTCGGCCAATTTCGAAATTTTATTCATGTGGGTTATTATTTTCACTTGATCTTAATTATTTGTCCCATTAAGGAAGAAAATAAAAATGTCAAATTTAGTCAGCTTAACATCCAAATGGTTAGTATGTCAAGTTTGATATATGTAGAAAAAAAACATTTATTAATCTAGCGGAAACCTAGTGGTTATTTGAGCCATTTAAATTAAGTAGGAAAGCCTGTAATTAATTGATTTGAATCCAGAAATGTATAATTGAGCTGGTTTATACACGCTGATTTATAATTCCATTTGCTGCAAAATTCTTATTACTATAAATACAACTTTCAAAAAAGCAGCATTCTCAATGTGAAGAACGTTTTGCCATCTTAAAAGAAAGATATTTGGTTTATTTGTTCACTAGGCACTATTTGGCCCATTGTGAACTTTTGCCATGGTTACGGCTCCTACCGAGAATCAGCTACGATTGCAACAGATTTTCACCTTGACTTTAACATATATCCTATCGCATTAGAGCAAGGAGGTTCTATGTTAATGAAAGAGCAAAAAAAAATAGGATTTTCAGATTTCCGCACAGCTAAGTCTTTAAACAATTGCCTCCAAATAGGAAAGCAGGTTCACAAACCTTACCTCAAATTAGTTTAAAGTGTCTTGTGTTGGCATATGGAACTTTTTTCATGAAAAGTAACGTTTCTTTATACGCTCGCCCACAAAAACAATCTTATTTAGCCCAAAATACGAGAGCATGTGCTACAGAAATCGTACATTCTTACATCCGAAGCATTTGTAAAAATATGAGCTTTAAAAGCTCCAATTCACAATGTATACAAAGTTGTCGAATGTAGCAATGCGATTTTAACTTTTACACAAAATAAACGAAGTTTAATTGTGGTTTCAATCAAAAGTAAGCCGTCCGGAAATTATGTACAAATCAAATCAGAGCGTAATCTATTTTTTCATACGCATCAGTGTTTCTTTACTAATTTATTTTTGGTGAATGAACACCCTTATCTTAACCGCTACACAAAAACATAAAATTAGCGTTAGTAGATGTTTGCTTGTCAAAAAAATTTGCTGGTTAGCACACACTTTAACTTAGATTGCAAACAATTAGACGAAGAAATAAACAACGCAAAATTGTATAATGTTTTAACTAACCCTTTTTTCCATTTCAATGACTGGAATCTGTTGAAAATGTAAGCATTGCACTGTCCATGCTTTTTGTGTTAACTCCTCCTCGGCGTAATGAACCGTTATTTCTTTCTACAAGCAGCAAATTTGGATATGCAAGACAGTCGGAATTTAATTTTCAATTTTAACATGATTATGCTAATGCCATTTATTGAAATTCTCCGACAGTTATTCAGCGTTTGTTTGACATTTCACGAAGAAAATTTACCATAAGCATAACGCGGAGATCATTTTTTCTTTACTCAACAGATCAAAGATTCTTTTTCATATACGCAATATGCAAAATGCGTAGATCCTGTGTGGAAGAATCGTGAAATAATTTTTATTTGAAAGCTGTTTATAAGCGGTATGTTTTAAATGAAATGATTTGACTTTAGCTCACTTTAACGATTAAATAATAAAATAATCCGTATGTAAAACTAACGAAATTATCTTATTTTTACTAAATAAACGATTTGCCTGTTATAGACATAACGGTCAGTCGGTCATGTTAAATATACAAGAAAATTGATGTTGAAAAAATGTAGTTTTACTGGAAATACGATATTGCGAACTGAGATTACCTGGTCGAATTTCATAATTGGGCAGCATTAACCTGGCTATTTTTAACAAAAAATAACTTGGACAGGTAATCTAACACTACAAAAAGCTCGAAATGTACCTATTTATAAATATTTAGAGCAAAATATATTTTTCACTAGTTAAACAAGATTGACTGAATATCAACTGCTTGACAACATCAGTATGATATTTTGTTTTATTAGAACAGCAATGTGAGCAGGTTTATACGAAAGTATTGTATTACTATACTTTACACCTGTTGAAAAAAAAAGTTAACACTAGTCAAGCAACTAATAAAGCTTTTAAAGTACCACGGCTCTGCGTTTGAGGACAAACAATATATATTTCTGTATGTGCCAGTAATAAAAGTGGCAATTAATAAGTATAATTTCATGAACGATACGGCAAAGTGACTTCAGAAATAAAAGGAAATGACATAAAATTTCTTTTGTTCGTAAATGCATCTTAAATTTTAGTTGCGTAGAATTGTGAGGGATATCGTGTAAAATATTTAGTTTTTACTAACAAAGTGTACATATTGTAGCACATATTCTTTTTTACTCTCAAGTGCCCCAGTTCTACCTTGACCTCGTGTTCAGAGCAGATCTTTCTGATTCTGTTTTCTAGGTTGTTAACGAAGTTTCTTTGGTGGAATTTTGGCACACTGCTGTTGTAATGAATTTATTGTGCGGTAAAAGTGGATAACGGCCATTCAGTAAGATCTGCTCTGAACACAAGATCGAGGAAGAACTGGGCTATCTGAGAAAATTTTTTCCAAAAAAACATCTACCCATTTTTAATCTAGCGTAATACTACAAATTAATGTAGACGAGCACACAAAATCTTTGATTTTCGTGAGTAACAGGGTAATTTGTCATCAAAATCGTTATCTACACCCATGTTGGGTAATGAAATCCAGTTAAATTTGATATTTATAACAAAATTGGACATAAAATAATGTTCTTTCGAAATGCGAGCTTTAATAAAATTCATTTTACCCTTCCTGTGTGCAAAAACAAAAATAAATTTTATCAGATATAAGAAACGTTTCTTTCAAATAGTCTTCTCAAATATCTACTAATGAGCATAATTTTATATATAAATTAGAAAGCAAAACAAGATAGGAATAAGTGAACATAGAGAGAGTGTAAAAAATGGAAATTGCCTGCGTCACATACAGTTCAAGCTCAATGCATGTACGTGCTTCTTCTGCTTGCATAAATCCGGCTGCATTTTGTTTATCCATAAGGCTTCGTTAATGGCTAGCTCCCTATTTTTTGTATTTAGTTATTACTTTGAATACTACGTCGGGAGAACGTACGTGCGATGTTTCGATGATGTGTTGCGCAATAGCAGACGTGTATTCACCATTTGATTTAAAACAGGCGTTTAAGTTGCAATGTTCTCTCATTTTAAATCAAATGGTGAATACACGTCTGCTATTGCGCAACACATCATCGAAACATCGCACGTATGTTCTCCAGACGTAGCATTCGAAGTAATTACTAAATGCAAAAACAAAAGGGAGCTAGCCACATACGAAGCCTTATGGATAAACAAATTGCAGCCGGATTTATGCAAGCAGAAGATGCACGTATAAGCATTGAGCTTGAACTGGATGTGACGCACGCAATGATTGGTTTCCGTTTTTCACACTCTCTCTATGTTCACATATTTCTATCTTGTTTTGCTTTCCAATTTATATATAAAGTTATGTTCATTAGTAGATATTTGAGAAGACTATGCGAAAGAAACCTTTCTTATATCTGATAAAATTTCTTTTTGTGTTTTTGCGCACAGGAAGTGTACAATGAATAAAATAATGTATGTTTACATCATAGTAAATGATACAATTCCAAAACATATTATTCCAAATCATTTCTCGTAAAGCAGTATAACGACGGCTTCAGAGTCCGGAGACTCGTGATACACTTCCAATTAATTAAAAACAATAAGCTGTGCACTTGAAAATATAAAGGAAACAAAATTTTACCCCCATACAAGTACTATCAATTTTTCCGTAATAGTCAATTGTGGTACCAGGTCGATCGATGACAGCACTACACAAAAGTAATTACCTATAAAGGAATATATAAAAAAGTAAATGTTATTTACCATAATCAAGGTTGCGAACATGATATAAACACCAGACCCATTAAGCACATACATTTGTAAGTCTTAAATAAGAATTGAATAGCGTAGAAAATGCAATTCATCCAGTAGACCAGTTTCGTCCTTATTGGGAACTATACAATTCTTAGTTTATACTAACATATCTATGTACATAATGGGTCAGGTGTTTGTATCAAGTTCGCAACCTTGATAATAGTAAATGTTATCACCGCCCGCGCAACCAATATTCGTTTAATTATATAAATGTTTATTTCAATACCACTTCCCCATCTAGTGTGGTGTCTTTTCAGTAATGACAGATTTGAGATGGTTGGTTGGAACTTTTGATCTAAATAGTTGCCATATGAGCTCCATTTAAAAGAAAAAAACTTATCGAGTTATATTAGTTTATATATAAATAAAAATTTTGTGCATTGTGTGGCAGTTTGGCTCAGTGGATAGCACACAAATTCCGAAGCAGACGTGCCCAGATTCGAGCCCTGTCCGCAGCAAATTCTGGCCAGTACGTGATGAGTTCCCAATAAGGGCGTAACCGATCTTCTGTATGAATTGCCTTTTCAACAATATATAATTCTTAGTTTATACTGGCATATATAAGTAATTAATGGGTCCGGTGTTTATACCAAGTTCGCAACCTCGATTATAGTAAATGTTATCACCGCCCGCGCAACCAATTTTCGTTTAAATAAACAGTATTTTATTAAATAACGGTGACAGACTGTGAATAGGTATAAGTTGTAAAATTAAACAAACCGTTTCTGAAGATTTATATAATTAAACAAACATTGATTTCGCTGCATTGATAAAAATAATTAAAATCATGTTTTTGGCAAAAACCATGCATCGCATTGTGTTAAAAAGGCAATTCATCCGAGAGAATGGATTAGTCTTTGTTGTGGACTCTTCATGTACTGTTCAGAATTTTCCGCGGACTGGACTCGAGCCTGGGCAAGTCTGCAGCGAAGCCCATGACTCTAAATACTGAGCCACCCGGCTGCTCGCTACAGAAAATTTGTAGTCATATACTTACAATAGTGGAGCTTATTCAGCATCTTATTAGACATAAATTTCCAGCTATATAAATGTTTTATTGAATACAACTTTCCAAAGCAGTGTGGTGTCTATTATAAATTGAAAGAATTTTGGTGACTAGTTGGTACTTTACGTTTAATGAGATACCGTATCGGCTCAACCTGTAGGAAAGGAAAACCAAAAAACAAGTTAGTAGCGTGCGGCAGACTGCCTCCGTAGTTAGATTTATGAGCTCCGAAAAGAGCGTGCTTAGATCTGGGCCCTGTCCGTAGCAAATTCTGGACCGTACATGAAGAGTTCCCAATAATGTCCAAATCGTTCTACTGGATAATTTGCCTTTTCTACACAATACCATGCTTTATTTATACTAACAAATTTATGCATACTAGGATTGGCATTTATATTAAGCTTCAACCTTGATTTAAATAATTATATGACATAAACAATACAATACAATTATTAGCCCGAGTATGTCCTTTTCGAATACTCATCACACATATGGCAGAATTGTAATGGGCAGGAACTGAAAAACGTGACATTTGATTCTGATTCTTGCTCCAATTTACTATGGCAGTTAGGACAGATATTTCCTGCAATTCTCAATTATATACTTAATGGTATTTTTCTGGCATTCTTCCCTTCTAATAAATTCCATTTAGCATCGATTGTGGCCTAATGACCTACTGATCTATCATGACTTTATGTTTATAAAAGAAACTGGAAAGCATCGGGAGAATTTATATTGATTTGAAGTATTACGATTCAAATTTATTATGTTTAGGTTAGCAGAATTAACTAATTACTGTTTGAGGTACACATTGAAACTCATCCAGTAGACAGGTTTCGAATATCATCACGAATTGCCGCAAAAGAGATTCGAATTACGAGGTATCTATTTCAATTTTACAGCTGATTTACTACGCTACAAAATTAGGGCATTGCATGAGGTTCTAAGTTGGATGCAAACCTATTGTTTTGATCAGCAAGCGTGTATGAATGGGATACGATTAAATGTCGAAAATTGCCGAGTAAAATATTAACAAACAGGCTGGATGTGTTGTAGAATACAGGTAAAAACAAAATTCTTCCAGAGATATGATCCTGAAAGGTTGTGATAAAGCTAACGTGGATTAGTCAGCCATTGCTCTTGATATAAATATCATGGCATTATTGTGTCACAAAAGTAAAATGCGGAAAACAAATTCATTTATAATGTACCTTGATTACTTCAGTTACACCTGTTTCTAAAACCTAGGGAGCACAATTTATATAGGAAAATATTTCAAGAGAGAATTAATATAAAATACACACTAAAGAAATGAATGATAGGAAAAAAAATTATTTAAATAGAACACTACTTTAAGTTAGACTAAATATAATACGGGCCTACTCAAAATCTTTCGAGAATAATCTATGGAGACGGATAGAGATACTGATCGATTTGAATGTTGTAATTCGTAATTTTTATGCTTTCCAGCTTAAATAAATAAAAAGGTAACTCGGAAGTAAATAACATGAGCGGTTCCGCCATAAAATTTTACAGAATTGTTTCACGATAGAGATTAATGTCATTGTAAAATTGTAAATTTTTAAGGAAAGAGAGTATGCAAAATCTTAGCGCAAGCGAATTTGAACGACATTGGACATATTAAAACGAAGAACCGTCTTCCGAATAATGAAAAAATAATTTGTCACATATATCTCGGATAGAATTGCATTAAAGAAAATCGGTCGAAGGACGATAGTTAGTTTTACAACAACAATAATAATCTCAGAGTAATATTTACATTATTCTGCTGGAAAAAGCAATATACATAAGTCGTTTTAAGAGGGCAGCTAATAAAAATATAGAAATTGCACTTGAACACCATTATTGAAAAGAGCTAATACAATTGAGGTAAATAATACTTCCAAAGATAAAAAAATGTCTAGTACCTAGAGGGCACACGAGATTTATGATTGCAGATATATATTCGGTACAATGTACCAGAGTCTGCACCTGGGAAACCAGGCTTTTCTTTCATAGTAAAATAATTTACGAGTAAAAATGAAAAAAAGTTTTAGCAAATTTATAAATTGTAAGATCAGATTTAACATAAATGTTAGAAAGTGCATGGATTTTTCATTTTCACAAGGCAATAAAATTGTATTTTCCAACTTGTGATATTTATTTATAAATTCGAACACATAATACGTTTGAGCATATCTCCGACGGTATTCATTTGAATTTAAGCATTTCATCGCTTTGAATGAATTAAAACTGGCAATTATGTGATATTGCATATATATATATATATATATATATATATATATATATAATGTCCATTGCCTTCGAATATTCCAGAGTGTATTTCTAATTAGGAAGAAAAATAACATTAATTACAAAGTGGATAATGGTTATCTATTTCGAGAATACTTAACTTCGCTATACAATCTATCATTTATATACATTCTGGGTTTCCATTTCAACATGTGGTTGGCAACAAATATGATTCGGTTTTCTATTTCTTGTTTTGGCTGATTGGTAAATGTGTATGAGTTTGTGTCTGTGTGTGTGCCTGTTTGCATGTAAAGGTCCTTCTCACTGTATTGCAAAGTGCTGTCTAAGATCTGGTCATCATTGTATTGATGGCTTGAGAATAAAGCTTCTGTTCGAATTGGTCGCTGTTACGTGTACGAATGCTATTTTTCCGAGTGTAGTCTTTCGTTTCACATTTTTGCGCAAATTAGTGTTCTTCACTTGGTAACAGCGCAAGTGTAGATTGCAGAGTTGAACGCTCATATTGTTTGGAAATTTCTGTCACCGTATGCGCATTTGATTTTTCCTCTTCAGTTTGTTGTCAATCCGATTCAATGTTTGTTTATTCTAGTCGAGGGCCTATTCGGTCTTGTTCATAAATAAATAATTGTTTTGAAATGCAAGCTTTAATAAAATTCATTGTACCCTTCCTGTGTGCAAAAACAAACAAAATAATTATATTTCTGATTCTGCTTTGTGGAGTATTGAGAAATTGGGTGCCCCATTTCCAATATATGAACCGAAATAGGTGAATTTCCTGACGGCGCCAAGCTTTTGTTTATCAATTTCTGTGGTAAATGTTGCTGGAATCTGTTTATAAATTGCATCGTCGTACGTTCGATACATTTGCTACCACACTTACATGAGAATTTCTAAACTATGAATGATTTGGAGAGAATTGGCAATTGGTCTTTAGCATCCAACCTCATGATTGTCTGTGTACTAAATGTGATACTAACTTCATCACTGGGAAAATTCCCTTTAGTTATTTTATTAAGCCGCTATGCAATTATTCAGTTTGGGTATGTCGCAGCAAAATGGTTGATTTAGGAAAACCTGCTTTTCGGTTTCATCTCTAGTGCGAATCTGCCGTGGTTTGATGGTGACATCAATCAATCGCTCTGGGTGATTGTTCATTAGCAAAATTTTCCTGAGGTAGCCCAGTTCTAACTCGATCTTGTGGTCAGAGCATATCTTCCCGATTCTGTTTGCAAGGTTGTTTACTAAGTTTGTTTTTTGGGATTTTAGCACATCGATGTTGTGGTGAATGTATTGCCCAGTGAAAGCGGATTTTCTATATATGGCCAGTATCAAATCCCCCTTTACTTCTCGAGTGAGTTTGATGTCAAATAAGAGAAAACTATTGTCTATTAATAAAATTTAATAATTAATCCCAGTAAAACTAAAAAATAAGGTAGTTTCTGCCTATAAATTTGGTCAGAATGGATCACATTTGTGTTTCCCATGAAAATCAACGTTTTTTAGGATTTAAAACACTATTTTTATGAATTTATTAGGCTAGTACAGTATATATATCTTTATTATGTCCATTGCCTTCGTATATTACACAGTATATTTCTAATTAGGAAGAAAAACACGGCGGCTGAATAGAATAACTAAGGAGAATTTTCAGTTTGAAAATTAATATGACATTTAGTACACAGAGAATCAATTGCCAACTCTCTCCAAATCATTCATAGTCTACAAATTCTCATGTATGTGCGGTAGCACATATATCGGACGTACGAAGAAGCAATTGATAAACAGAATCCAGCAACATTTACCACAGAAATTGATTAACAAAGGCTTGGCACCGTCAGGAAAATCAGCTATTTCCGATCATATATTGGAAACGGGGCACCCAGTCAATTCGACCAATTTCTCAATTCTACATAAAGCAAAATCAGAAAAATTATTATTTATTTATGAAGCCCTTTATATAAAACAACAAACACCTGGCCTAAATATTCAAAAGTTTCATCAACATGATATTCTAATCGACTGGCCACGAATAACAAAATTCAACAAAAATTTACTAGTATCCAGGCAAGACCGAACACGCCCTCGACTAGACTCAACAAACATTCAATCGGATTGGCAACAAACTGAAGAGGAAAAAACAGATGCACATACGGTGACAGAAATTTCCAAACAATATGAGCGTTCAACACTGCAATCCACACTTGCTGTGTTACCAAGTGAAGAATTCAAATATGCTAAAATGGTGAAACGTAAGACTACGCTCGGAAAAATAGCACTCGTCCACGTAACAGCGAACAATTCCGACAGATGGTTAATTCTCAATCCATCAATACAATAATGACCAGATCTCAGACATTTTGCAATACAGTGAGAAGGACCTTTAAATGCAAACAGGCACACACAAAGATACAAAATCATACACACTTACCAATCAGCCAAAAAAAGAATGAGAAAACACAGTCATAATTGTTGCCACCTACATATTGAAAAGAAAATCCAGAATGTACATAAATGAAAGATTGTAGAGCGAAGTTAAGTATTCGCCTAATAAATGGCCATTATCCACTTTGTTATTAATGTTTTTTTCTTCCTAATTAGATATATATATATATATATATATATATATATATATATATATATATATAAATCTAATACTGCCCTATATTTTAGAAATTAACAGAATACATTTAAGCTTTATTTTGCAACATACCTCTATTAAAGAAATTATACATTGTAATTTTTTGTTGGAAGATTACATCATTTTTTATGTACAAACTTTATATGTACTTTACGCACTTTGCCTAGTTTAATAAACATAATTTGTTGCTTAACTAAAATTGCATGTAATGCGCGACTTATGTAGCGTAGTGCATGTAACGAAAAACTCTAAGACGATTTCTCTCTTGTTTACATTCTGGTTGCAGCTATTCTATTAGCTACAGTTTGAGTCCCCAATATGGACAGGACCGATTTTGTCGATGAATTCCAATTAACTGCCTTTGTAATAATTAGTTTATATCAAACACTTGTATACGATCAAATCCTGCCTTATAATGTATTCGAGAATCTCCTTCAAACATATAATTTATTTTCAAATTTATTTAGAAAGCAATTATAGAGATTGAGGTCAAAAACAGTGTCAAGTGGAAACCGCAATATAGGGACGAATGACAAAAATTACAAGTTAATAAGCTATTACTTGCGTCAAATTCACAGCCTTTGTGGCGTAATGAATGAATAGCAGAGCTGTGATGAAAATGATTCCTGTTTCTAATTAAAGCTGTTATAATTCTGCCCTGACTCTGTAAGTTCGCAAATATGCACGAAATCGGTCTATATTGTGGACGACATTTGATAAATTATGCAATGTTTAGTTTATATCGAAAAAAGTGTAAACAAATCATACTATTATACTTTAATTAAACGTCCATTATCAGGTGGTACGTTCTATCTTTCAATTGCAGATCGGAATTATCTTGCGGAAACTTTGCGCAAACCATGATGACAGTATTCAACTGGAATAAAGACTTTTAAAAACATAAATTAGCCGGTAGATGAATGTTAGATGCATTGCTCGGATTTGGTGGCGTAGGGGATAAGCTACGCGGTTGAACAGCAAATGACACATGGTTAAAACCCCGGATGGCTATGTTTAACACAAATCAATGAAAGGCCTTTAAGAAATAAACGACCTATATAATTTATTGCATTTGCTATATAATGTTGTTTTTAATTTACACGGAATACATAAACTTCATAAAATTCTTCCATTGTACTCTGATGCAATATACCTTCTCATGTCGTACGTTGACAGTCTAAAATTTGCTGATTTGAGGCATCCTATTGGACCTATGCTTTGAAACGCTACAGAATAGGACATAACAGAATACAAGATTAACTAAAAAGTACGCGTTGATACCTAAATAGAAACAGCATACATTGCGATGTTTTGTTGGCGCGATGAAATATCTGGAATTTCATGAATCAAATGAAATCTGGCTAATATATCTGTAGTAGCAATTAAGGTAGCTGTGTATTGAGACGCTTTTTAGGACAAAACCATTCTAATTGGTAAATTAATTTTGCTAAATTATGCAATGTATATTTTATATCGAAAACTGTAATTCAATCTCCTTTTCTGGGTCGTAAGTTTTTTGCTCTTATAGTGACAGACCGAGAAAGTCTTCTTCAAATTTTGCAACGAACCGATAAAACTAGGTCTTAGTTGGAAGTAATACATACAAAAAATAGACGCTGGTATGTAATTCAATATTATGTGCAATGCGCGGTTTTAGTTACGTAGTTGGAAGAATTTGACAAAGATTACACTTCGGTGAAACCATGTCATGGAAATTTTGTCTACTGATCGATGTGTGTTTAATAAGAAAATACAGCCTATATGATGTTTTACATTTATTGCATTATGCAGATTTTAGTATAAATTTCTAAATTATACATATACATGTAATCTAATATACTTTCATTTGCTATACTTAACCAGATGTTATGTTGATTCTCTGATATTTGCAGATCCTGGGTTTCTTCTATGAGTAAATTTAATAACAATATTTGTTTTGTATTAAAAAACATACTGAATCCTAGTGATTTATATTATGCGTGAGATTATGATTATAATCGCAATAATGCTATTACTATTTATTTTAATTTAAAAAAAATGATTATTAGCATTTTGAAAATTTCTCTCTTTATTTTGTATACGATAAATAATAAATAATGATATTATATACTGTCAAGTTTTTATATATATAATACTTTTCTTTAAACTTTGGTTAATTTGAGATATTTCAATTGCATTAAAGGCTTAACAACATTGTTAACCTGAATTTAAAACATAAACCGAGATATTTGTCTCGTTCCAATAAAACCAAAGAAATTCAAAAATTGTTTTGACGGCTTTATATGTGAGTTACTTGTTTTTTATTCTAACATTTTTCATAATTAGGACCGTTTTCAGCACGTTAAAAACCAGACTATTAACGAGTGTTCGGCCAATTAACGAGACTTATTCTATTGTTGTGGTCAATCTATGAAAATTTATTTGTGTATTAAAATGTAATTAATCAATAATGCTTTCAAAATAAAACAAAAATAATATACTTTTGGCTACGCATAAAACACTATTGATGACTGAGTGCCGTGATGCTTAAATTTCGCATAAAATTTCAAAGTTTATCGTTTTTGGAAACTAGACATAGCACACCGCTCTCAGTTGCAATTTTATTCTGTGATGTCAATAAAATTTAATTGTAGAACAAATAAAGAATCAGACGCAGTTTTTTAGTGATAAAGAAAGAATCTAACAGGTATCGTACAAAACTCCTGAAAAATTGATACCAATGTCCTGTGTAGATCAAATTTGACAACAAGCTGACAATGCTAATAAAAAATGTTATTAGATCTCTGGATGGATTTATTCGAGCAATAATACAACGCAGTATTTCATGAATATGTATTTTATGAGATCAAAAACATTTTTTTGAATGAAGCACCATATAAATAAAAAAATACAAAGTTTGAAAATGGAAAAATTGAATAGATTCTGTTATCTAAAAAACATCTATTCCAACAACGCTTACTACTATAACATATTGATTATCACCTTTAAATTCAGATAAAAAATTTCAATTTAAATTTGTTCTTTTTACCGAAAACTCATATAAACCACATTGATGATAAATTACACCTTAGAGAACTAGAGATCGCATAGTGAGTCTGCACTGTATATATTTTTTCGATGCAGTAATTCTGAAATAAGGGCAAAAATGTCAACTGACTACTATTAACCGATATTCGTACTAAACAGGTCTGGCAATATATAATTAATAGAGCATTAATGTAACGATAAACATTGTTTGTTGGCTTTTAAATATAGATTTGCTTATCTCACACATGTGTTCATTATTGTAGATAGGACACCTGCGAACAGAATTATCAGAGTGAATATCTGGCTGAAACGTCATTTTTAATTATAAACCAAGTTACATTCATCAAAAAATGTTGTGATTCCATCACACAACTAAGAGACACTGTGCAAGCTATCATACACGCAAGAAGCTAGTTGATAATGTTTTGCGAAAGATATTAACGTTAAGGTGAATTAAATGTGCATTAATAAACGAGTCTGCCATTGATAATTTTAAATTGACATTAGGTAGATACCTCAGCTTTCTGGAAATAAAAATAAAGTTCAGATAGAAAAGGAATACTGCCGTCTACATTTATGTGTTGCGGCTAAACGTGCGGGATTAGGCGATATTTTTTTTATCACAAAATGTCATTCAAGGTAAAGTTTAATCTGCAGGAATTGGAGAGCCTCAAATTAATACTTTATAAATTGCAGTGACATCTATCACATGCATATAATTAAAAACTTATGAATAGGACGTCTTTGTATACTTATTTTTCTGCCTCAAGAAACATGAAATCCATGTTACACATTCGAAAAACGAAGAAAAAATTGTGTCATGCGAATTACGTATATTGCCGATATTGTTTACTTTAACGTAGCTTTCATTTAAAGTGCCATTGTGGCACTGAGGCTAATTCAAATATTGTTCATATTAAATGAAAAATGCCGCGAAATTTTGTGTACCTTACTCCGATAAAGAGCACAAAAAATATATATTATGGGGAGAATTGAAGAGAAGGTCAGCACGAAAATGTATTACCAATAATAAAGAATAAATTTAGTTTAAAAAATTGAATATATTTAAAAAAAAATCAAGCATGCATGAAAACAAACAAACGAATATAAGACAATAAACCAAATAACAAATGTAACTGAAATGTAGCATAATACAATAATATAAAGTAAAATAAAATATAACATTACAAAATATAATGTAGTAGAACATTGTATAATATAATATAATATAATATAATATAATATAATATAATATAATATAATATAATATAATATAATATAATATAATATAATATAATATAATATAATATAATATAATATAATATAATATAATATAATATAATATAATATAATATAATATAATATAATATAATATAATATAATATAATATAATATAATATAATATAATATAATATAATATAATATAATATAATATAATATAATATAATATAATATAATATAATATAATATAATATAATATAATATAATATAATATAATATAATATAATATAATATAATATAATATAATATAATATAATATAATATATATATAATATAATATAATATAATATAATATAATATAATATAATATAATATAATATAATATAATATAATATAATATAATATAATATAATATAATATAATATAATATAATAATAATATAATATAATATAATATAATATAATATAATATAATATAATATAATATAATATAATATAATATAATATAATATAATATATATAATATAATATAATATAATATAATATAATATAATATAATATAATATAATATATTATAATATAATATAATATAATATAATATAATGTAATATAATAGTAAATACATTCCGATAATTTGCCATTTGTGTGTGCGCAGTGATAAACAGAAAGCATACTTTATTATACAAGGCTGGCCTGGAATGTTAATAAATCGTTTATTATCTACAGTGTCCTGATTACAAAGAGAGGCATTCTTAAATGCAAAAACCACGCTCCAAAATTCTATTGAATCAATTATCAGTTCAGGCTGCTTCGTGAGGAAGACAAAGCATCCTCCTTTTGAAGATGTAAGTTTAAAATGATTATGAATCATTCGATATTTTATGCGTCGTTGCAAGTAAAAGTGGGCGTCCTCCAATAGAGAAATAAGGCTTAAAAGGCTCTTTTCATCGTTCATTATTTAAGAAAGATTGGTAATTAAGAAAAGGCATTTTCCAGTTTTGAAATAAGGCTTGAAATTCTTTTGAATCGTTCATGATTTTAGGCGAAATTTTAGCATATTGGCATGTAGCAGTAGACATTTACAGTAGATAAGGCAGTTTTGAAATAAATTATGATCATTCATTAATTTAGGCAGATTGGTAAATACGAAAACGCATCCTTCATTTGGAACTCAGGTATGGATTGCTATTGGATCATTCTTTATTTAAGATTAAATTAAAGTTGGTTGGGTGGGCGCTGATAATTAATTAAATTAAGGTTGCGATTTTGATATAAACTCCTGTTCCAATTTTTACATACATTTGTCAGTAACAATTTGGCAATGTATACTGTAATAAAGGTAATTCATACAGTACACCGTTTTTTGTCCTTACTGGGAACTCTACATCTACTATCCAGAACTTTACGTAAACAACGATCAAACATAAGCACATCCGCTACAGAGCCTATTGATTTTACCACTGAGTTACGCTGAATTAAATAGTTGCGAGTTCTTCACAAACAGTCATCCATTCGTGCTATTCTACAATAAGGTATCAATTTATCTTCTCCAATTTCATAAGCAAGGTGGCTCAGTGTTTCGAGCAATGGATTCTGAAACAGACGTGTCCAGGTTCGAGCCCTGTTCGCGGCAAATTCTGGACAGTGCGTGATGAGTTTCAAACAAGAACGAGCTCGACTTACGTGATGAATTGCCCTTTCTACACTATAAAATAATTAGTTTGAATTGAAGTATTTATATTAGGACCGGAAGCTTGATTGACAGTTTGGAAGTTAGTGAATGCAAACATGAGATGCTTTTGGATCATCAATAATTTAAGCGTCGGTGATCAGAGGTAAGAAAACGATCTTTAAAAAGGGCTTGAATTAATTTTTGATCAATTTTTCGTTATGTTTACTTGGCAATAAAGAGAATACATCGTCAATTAGTGAAAATAAACGTCTATTCAATCCTTCAATTTTTAGGCGTCCTCTTAATTAAGATAAGTCATTCTCCTACAGTGAATACGGCCTTGAAATTTAAGTCTGTTTGGTAACTAAGACGATACATCAACCATTAGTGATAGCTAGCTCAAAGCGCCCTTGGATAATACACCAGTTTATGAGAAAGAGTCGTCCATTAGAGAATGCAAGCTTGAAAATATTGTTGATCATTCCTCAATTAAGGCAGCTTTGTAAGTATGAGGAGGTATTCTACATTAGAAAATCTGGCTTTAAATTCTTGTCTTTAAATCAAGTTTGCGAGCTTGAAGTAAACACCAATCCCATTGTATTTAACCAGTCGCCGAACAACATAACAAAACTACCGCCAGCCGCACCGCACTGACGCGTTTCGACCTTCCATGATGATCATCAGAGTATGACGGCAAACTGACTA
>JAQBSW010000011.1:0-162500 GCA_029291075.1 Eudiplozoon nipponicum
CAGATTTTTTTTCAAAATAGTGCTTAAAATATTACCGAATGTCCAGTGTGGACGACTTTAACTTTTTTATAAATTACTTTTCTGAACATAAAGTAGGTAGAGGACATACAAATATTTAACATTTCCATAATACTTCTTAACGTCATTTTACTACCTTCTATTACCTCTGGGTACTCTGTTAAACAACGCTTCTAATTCTGTTGCAAAGAAATTTAGACAACCTAGAGGATGCTGAGTTTTGAACATTAACGATTAATCTAAGTTGACTCCCCTGTACTTATGTATCTTCACTAAACCATAAAATCTCGGAGGGACTGTATCACATTGTATTGATGAATTTCCAAGACCTGAATCTAAGTCATCGACTCGACCATTCTATCGATTATGATCTTAACCTACCCTTGTAACTTATACGTTGGATATTTATTTATTTTATTATAAACTTTGACATTTGTTAACTTCTCATACACATTATCATCAAAATCTGACTGGTTCATTAATACTGCTGCGCCACCTTTCTCCGCCTTGAAGCATAATCATTTGTTGTATAATAATTTTGCTCATAAGCATTTCAATTCTTTATTCAGCTTGCATGTCTCCTATTTATTTTTTAGCACCACTTTGGACACATCCAAGTCAAACTTGGTTAAATGTTAATCTGGGAGGAAGTGGGAAAGAATTACTTTTTCTGTAATTATCTAATTCTTAGCTACGTATGCGATAGAGATTACAGTGTTAAGTTCAAGATTATGAATTTGTTTTTGGTCTGCCCTGAGATCCATTTTCGATAAATTAACTAAACGTTTGGAAATGACTCCATTAATTCTCTTATTTCTCAAATGGCAATTAATTCCCAAGTGTGCTAGTTTATTTTCATGTCTTTGTCTAATTTGTTTTAATCAAGTATGTGCATGCCACAACAACAGTTTATCCAGTCAGCAACAAACGATATTTAAAAGTTTATCCAGTCAACAGAATGAATAAATCTCAACCGTTGCAAAACAGTCAAGAAGACCTAAAGAGCATTCACTGTATACTGCAAAACCTATCACTTCTAATCAAAACATTTAAATCGGTCTTCGTAAATTTGGTAACAATGTTAAACTCACAAACGGTATTCTATATCTTGGGGAAATTATTCCTCAAAGTTACATAATAAAATATCTATGAGTAATTCTTACAAGTAAATTATTTTCAAAACCGCATGTTATAACTATTATACTTAAAGCCAAATATTTAATGAACTAGATACTCTGGCAAACAAAGACAATCCAACTTAGGCTCATTTTTTAGGCATGTATTAGACAAATTTTCGTATACACAAGCATTTTATGAAATCCCTCATGCAATGCCAATCTGGAAGGACTCAAAGCATACTTTCTAAGGCGTACATTTTTAATATGTTTTATTCATTAAATTTCGCTTAGGATAAACTTCAACCCCGCTACGATTTAAAGGAACAGCGATAGTTTTTTATTGAATTGAACAATTAAACTAAAAAATAGTGCCTACATATATTTACAATTCATTCAAATCGCATCTCTATGGAAACTATAACATATGAAGTAAAAATTTACCTTCCTCGATTTAGTAAATAATTTCAGACTATATTTATATTCTCGAAACTTATCACATTAGGCAACCCATTACCTATCAATACAAGCAACCAAAATCTAAATAGTGTTCAACGTGCTATATACGAAAACTTAATTGGTCTAGTACGAAAATAACATACAAGCTCGGTTATTAAAAATCCATTTTTGAAATTACAAATGGTAATATATTTTGTCAGTATAAACAAAACATCACATCATGTCGCAAAGGCAAATATTGTAGACACAAAGGTTTCTGTCCTTTATTGTGAACACTTCAAGTACTGTCCAATGTTTGCCTCTAGACGGAACTCCCACTGGAGCCTCATTTGTTAAAGTATAATCTGAGAAATAAGTATATTTTTCCAATTCTGTTGCACAGAAATTTAGACAATCTATAAGTTGGTGAGTATTGTACATTAATGATTTAATCTAAGTTGGATTCCCCTGTTTATGAATCTCCACTAGACCATAAACTCTCGGAGGGATTTCAGTGTCCCGGTTGTATTAACATGAATTCCCAAGTCCTGGTCCCAATTCCTTCGAATCAATCATCTTCATTAATTGTTTTACTTTAGACTTCAAAGTTAACCTTTTCGTTTCGGATTTTGACCGCATTTTTTCAGTGTGGGACAACAGTTACACCATATAAATCTTGAACCTTTGTCTTTTCAGATGATGTTATTTGGCCTCAGTTGATAGCCATTTTTGTCCCTTTCTTCAGTTTTTCAATTAGCTGGATTGTCTGAAAGGCGGATCTTGGATCCTAAAGCGTTTTCAGACAATCAGCAATTTGAAGGCCAAATAGAGAAGGGAGCAAGTAGAGGAACCCACTCAACTGAGGCCAAAAAATAACACTATCTGAAAAGACAAAAGGTTCAAGATTTTGCTGTGACTCTATGAGTATGAATAATTGCCACTCAGTCTTAACTTGTCCTTGTAGCTTATCAGATGGATCTTTATTTATTTTGTTATTAACCTCGCAATTATTTAATTGTTCACACACTTTTCAATTCAGAATCCGACCGGTTCCTCAATGAGTGCCTGCTTGCACCACCTTTATCCGTCTCTGTGAAGGACATATTACTTTATTGGATAATAATTCTGCTCTTAAGCGTTTCAGATCATAACTCGGCTTGCATCTCACCTCTTTATGTACTAACCCCGCTTTGGACATATCCACATTCCAAACCTAGTCTTATCTTTGTTTGGGAGGAACTGGGAATTCTCGTACTGTTTCCCAGTTCCTCCCAGACGTAAAGATAGGGCTAGGTTTGGAGTGGATGTGTCCAAAGCGGCGCTAGAGCATAAAGACGGGACGGTGCACGCCCAGTAGTGACTGAACGCTTCAGAGCAGAATTAATTATGACTATTAAGGGTAAGTATCGCCTATAACGCGGGATACAGGTGAGCGGTAACGGCCCCCCGGAACCGGTCAGGTACGGATTTAACGTGTATAGAACAATTAAATAATTTCGGGATTTATAGCCAAACAAATAAAGATCCCATCTGATAAGCTACATGGAACGGGTTAACACTATAATTATTAGAATTGAGCTAGAGTCCGAAGGAATTGGGTTCAGGAACCCGGGAATTCATCAATACAACGTGACACGAGTCCCTCCGAGAGTTTATGGTCTAGTGAAGATTCATAAACAGGGGAATCCACTTAGATTAATCGTTAATGTAACAAAACTCTACCAACCTTCAGATTGTGTAAATTGCTAAGTGCAACAGAATTAGAAAAATATACTTCGTTCTTAAATTGTACTTTAAGTGAGAAACATACAATCTTATTGCCATTATTAGTAGATATACCTGGAATGATAACGATAGAATAGCTGGCCTGGATGTTCTACTCGATGGCGCGATTCTAATGTCACCAGTACAAGCTGCATTAGAAAGATGTGAAGCGTTGGAGCTAGGCAGAGTTCCCAGAGATAATAGATGGTAGTAAAATGACTGTCAAGTAGTATTATGGAAATCTTTAATTATTTCTATGCGTCCTCTCACCTACTTTAGGTTCAGAAATGAATTTCTATAAACAAGTTAAAGGTGTCCCCATGGGGACGACCACTATCAGCCCCGGTTGGTAATATTTTGATGCACTATTTTGGAAAAAATCTGTTGTTAAAATCTCCTCTCAGGCCAAACTTGTATGGAAGACTTCCTGGATGATATGTTTATAATTTGGAATCATGGTGATAATGAGTTAAATAAATTTCTCGAATTAGCCAACCAGTTAGGTGAATTAAAAGTTTACATTAGACAAAGAGAATAATGATGAATGACCCTTTATGGATGTGAAAATAAAAGGGAAGGGTTCCTAGATTGGAAAGAGATATATTTTTAGAAAAGAGACTTATTCGGGACTTCTTCTTAATTTCTTCTCAAATCACCCATATGCAATGAACATAGGCATTCTTAAATCCATGATATTACAGGAGTCTTAGAGTAGTGGATATAGAAAATCGAGAAAAGAAACTGAGGAGATTAAGGGAGATGATTCTGAACTCAAACGGCTATCCGTCTAGCATGAATAGATAGATTGTTAAATGAGATGTTGCTGAGCGTTAGTGATAACATAGATAATACAACAGTAAAGAAGGAAGCAGGACCGGATGTGAGCACAAAATTATGGTATTGCCTGATTCAAAGTTGAAGCAGTAAAATTAGAATAATAGCAGGCTAAACACAATATTAAAACAGTTTTAAGTCAATCGCTTACTATATGGCGATAAACCACCTTACACCAAAAGAAAAGAGTAGAACCCCTCGAGACATCAGGTGGATATGCTGATACCTTGCAAATGCAAAGGGTAATCTCAGGTAGAGAGGCGAAACCATGCGACCTATAAAGAAGCCCAGTAGAGGTGAACACATAGGACAGCCTGCAAATATGAGCACACATTCATTGATCAGACCTAAATGCATGTCATCTGAATGAAATGGGTCATGCAGCTGACTGGGGGGGACAAATGCCTCGTGCTATGTAATCGCAACAGAATGAACTAGACTAAACTAGAGGAGTTCAGATTGAAATAAAATCTAGGGAGAAGATGTAATGAGTGTAACATCGTGTAGAAAATTCAACCGTAATGGGCCCAACATTTGAGTACAGCATTTTCTACGGTCCATTGAAAACGTGAGGCTGCGGAGCCTGAATTAAGTGGGAAACTAAGAAAAAACCTCGCTGATAGAAAACCGATTGCTAATGACCTAGACCAATGGATCAATTCCTTCTATATACTTATCTTTCTCAACAAAATGTTCCTATAAGATGGTATACAAGATTTAGCAAGGAGTTAGCGATAGAGTGGATACTAGATTAGTAGACATTTTCGACTAACAATGTGTTGCTTTATATTTTATATTTTTAGGCAAAGGTGTGAATATCTTAATAAGAATGAATAATAAGTTTGTCCTAGAGTAGATATTTATGGTTAACAGCTACTCGGGTGTCTCCTTTTAAAAGGAACTCTCAAAATGTGGTAGATAGACGAATATAGAGATAGGCTCTATTTGTGAGAGGATGGGTTTATTCTATGTACATTATATATATATATAAATATCGGACATTAATCATTTTATTATACATTAGCATTTAATTATATATATATATATATATATATATATATATATATATATATATATATATATATATATATTTAAGATGGTAAAAATATTGGAATAATATAATAATATATACAAGAAAAATTTAACTCCACACTGTTGCTTATATTTATATGTACATGTTTTTATACATATTTATATGTATTTCATATATTATATATAAGATGTGAATAAATAAATATACAATTTGATTAAATGGTCGAAGAAACAGGAAGAAGAAAGAGAAAATTAATAGTCTATTAGAGAATTATTTAAAACGTATGTATATATATATATATATATATATATATATATATATATATATATATATATATATATGATGGAGATATGTAGATATAGTGACACTAGAGATATTGGACTCACACTGTTGTATATTTATATACTGCATGTTTTATACATATTGATATATGTATATGTGTATCATATATAAAAGTGTTACATGTTATTATATTTACATTTGGTATATCTATATGTGGCTATATTGATATATTTTAGTTTATATGGACATATATTCTTTGTGCCAATTATTTCTAAGAGTTGATTAACTTGCTAGAATTGTGCTTGCGAGTTAATTTTTGAAACCCGTTAGTTTGTTCCATATTCTCTCTACCTTTTATCTCTTGTATCTTTGACCTACGCGTCGCTATGACATCTCACTCTCCTCTCCATCCAAGTAAGTGACTTTGCTCCTCCATATTTGAACCATGCGACTTGTTACTATGTGTGCAATACCTCTATACACATTACATTGTATAGACATTAAAGTTCCCGGCTTTAAATAAAAACAGTATTTGACTAGTCAAGTTTTTTGGTCTCATCAACTTTTGAATTTGGACTACCGTGACATAGTATGCAGTACAGTTATAACAACTAAAAATAATGGTTCGATACTTCCTCTCTCCCCGGCAAAATTTGGTACTAACGAGATAGAGCTGGTATACTGGGGTTTGAGGTAGTTTGGAGGTCAGGATTGGTCTGCTAATTACAAATAGTTATATATTGAGTTTAGTTACTGGAGATCAAATTCGTATGGTTTAAAACCCGTGTTGAGTCAAAAAATAGTATATAGAAATGGTTTTGGAATACTGTAGGTTGCCACATTTGCTTACATCTGGTTATGTAAGAGCATCGCAGCTGTGGATATAAGTAGACTGACCAGTTGGCCTGAGGAATGGTGCAGGCGGGATTCGGGTAGCACCGAAACGTCGCCAGTAAGACATAGATGTGATGGAACCGCATTTCCATTGGGACGAATACAATACAAACTCAACTCCGATCAAAGACAAAAACAAAATTGGAGAATTCTGTGATCACCGGATCTTTTGTGAAACTGTCCGTGCAAAGTTACTACCCGCGTACGCAAAACGCGGCATTGGAATCTACGAAGCTGCTGGCACTCCAACAATAATTTACCAAACTTAGATTAAACCGATCCAACGGATATAGGCTCAATGACTCAAGTGAAATAGAATTATACATTTGTGAGGTAAAAAATTATCTTGTTACAGATTACCATAGTAAATCATAAAGAAACTTGCTAGGCAATAATGGTAATTGTAAAATATGCCATAGTTAGAAAAAAAACCAATGTAATCAATATTCTATTAAAATTTTATTCTCGCAATAAATGTCCAATTAACACTGCGGTTACACATAAAAAAGTAGACAACAATAAACATCAGTCTAAAATTCTTTAAATCAAGTTTGCGAGCTTAGCAAGTGGGCACCTCAATCCCATTTTATTTAACCAGTCTTTGAACAACGTGTTAAAACTACCGGCCAGTCGCGCTCACTAATCACGTAGCAAAACTAACGCCAGTCGCACGCACTTAACAACGTTGCTAAACTTTCGGCCAGTCGCACACACTTAACAACATAGCAAAATCAACGCCAGTCGCGCTCACCAACCACGTAGCAAAACTAACGCCAGTCGCACGCACTAAAAATAAAGCAAAACTTCGGCCAGTCGCACACACTTACCAACATAGCAAAACTACCGCCAGTCGCGCTCACTCAACCACGTAAAGCAAAACCAACGCCAGTCGCAGTAACGGCACCAAAAATAAAGCAAAACTTCGGCCAGCCTCGCACACACTTAACAACATAGCAAAACTACCGCCAGTCGCGCCCACCAACCACGTAGCAAAACTAACGCCAGTCGCACGCACTAAAAATAAAGCAAAACTTCGGCCAGTCGCACACACTTAACAACGACTAGCGAAACTACCGCCAGTCGCGCTCACTAAACCACGTAGCAAAACTCACGCCAGTCGCACGCACTAAAATAAAGCAAAACTTCGGCCAGTCGCGCTACACTTAACAACATAGCAAAACTACCGCCAGTCGCGCTCACTAACCACGTAGCAAAACTAACGCCAGTCGCACGCACTAAAAATAAAGCAAAAACTTCGGCCAGTCGCACACACTTAACAACATAGCAAAATTACCGCCAGTCGCGCTCACCTAACCACGTAGCAAAACTAACGCCAGTCGCACGCACTAAAATAAAGCAAAACTTCGCCAGTCGCGCACACTTAACAACATAGCAAATTACTGCCAGTCGCGCCTACTAACCAGGTAGCAAAACTACCGCCAGTCGCACGCACTAACAAAAAAAGCAAAACCAACGCCAGTCGCGCTCTCTAACAACATAGCAAAACTACCGCCAGTCGCGCGCACTGACAACATAGCAAAACTACCGCCAGTCGCACGCACTAAAAATAAAGCAAAACTTCGGCCAGTCGCACACACTTAACAACATAGCAAAATTACCGCCAGTCGCGCTCACTAACCAGGTAGCAAAACTACCGCCAGTCGCACGCACTAACAAAAAAAGCAAAACTAACGCCAGTCGCGCCACTAACCACATAGCAAAACTACCGCCAGTCGCGCTCACTAACCACGCGTAGCAAAACTCACCGCCAGTCGCGCGCACTAAAAATAAAGCAAAACTTCGGCCAGTCGCGCACACTTAACAACACAGCGAAACCACCGCCAGTCGCGCGCACTAACCACGAAGCAAAACTACCGCCAGTCGCACGCACTAACCACATAGCAAAAAACTACCGCCAGTCGCGCACACTTAACCACATAGCAAAACTACCGCCAGTCGCGCTCACTAACCACGTAGCAAAACTACCGCCAGTCGCGCGCACTAAACACGAAGCAAAACTACGGCACTAGTCGCGCACTGACTTAACAACATAAAGCAAAACTACCGCCAGTCGCGCACACTTAACCACGTAGCGAAACTACCGCCAGTCGCACGCACTAACAGAAAGCAAAACCACCGCCAGTCGCGCTCACTAACCACGTAGCAAAACTACCGCCAGTCGCGCTCACTAATCACGTAGCAAACTAACGCCAGTCGCACGCACTCAAAAATAAAGCAAAACTTCGGCCAGTCGCACACACTTAACAACATAGCAAAACTACCGCCAGTCGCGCTCACTAACAACGTAGCAAAACTAACGCCAGTCGCACGCACTAAAAATAAAGCAAAACTTCGGCCAGTCGCACACATCTAACAACATAGCAAAACTACCGCCAGTCGCGCGCACTAACAACATAGCAAAACTACCGCCAGTCGCACGCACTAACCACGAAAGCAAAACCAACGCCAGTCGCGCTCACTAACCACATAGCAAAACTACCGCCAGTCGCGCTCACTAATCACGTAGCAAACCAACGCCAGTCGCACGCACTAACAATAAAGCAAAACTTCGGCCAGTCGCACACACTTAACAACATAGCAAAACTACCGCCAGTCGCGCTCACTCAACCACGTAGCAAAACTAGCGCCAGTCGCACGCACTAACAACAAAGCAAAACTAACGGCCAGTCGCGCTACACTAACCACATAGCAAAACTACCGCCAGTCGCGCTCACTAACCACGTAGCAAAACTAACGCCAGTCGCACCTCACTCAACCACATAGCAAAACTACCGCCAGTCGCGCTCACTAACCACGTAGCAAAACCAACGCCAGTCGCACTCACTCAACCACATAGCAAAACTACCGCCAGTCGCGCTCACTAACCACGTAGCAAAACCAACGCCAGTCGCACTCACTAACCACATAGCAAAACTACCGCCAGTCGCGCATCACTAACCACGTAGCAAAACCAACGCCAGTCGCACTCACTAACCACATAGCAAAACTACCGCCAGTCGCGCTCACTCAACCACGTGAGCAAAACTTAACGCCAGTCGCGCTCACTGCAACCACATAGCAAAACTACCGCCAGTCGCGCTCACTAACCACGTAGCAAGACTCAACGCCAGTCGCGCTCACTCAACCACATAGCAAAACTACCGCCAGTCGCGCTCACTAACCACGTAGCAAAACTAACGCCAGACGCGCTCACTAACCACAAAGCAAAACTACCGCCAGTCGCGCTCACTAACCACGTAGCAAAACTAACGCCAGTCGCGCTCACTAACCACATAGCAGCACTACCGCCAGTCGCGCTCACTAACCACGTAGCAAAACTACCGCCAGACGCGCTCACCAACCACGATAGCAAAACTACCGCCAGTCGCGCTCACTAACCACGTAGACAAAACCGACGCCAGTCGCGCTCACTCAACCACGTAGCAGCACTACCGCCAGTCGCGCGCACTAACCACATAAAGCAAAACTACCGCCAGTCGCGCACACTTAACCACGTAGCGAAATCTACCGCCAGTCGCGCGCACTAACCACAAAGCAAAACTGACCGCCAGTCGCGCTCACTAACCACGTAGCAAAACTACCGCCAGTCGCGCTCAACTAACCACATAGCGAAACTACCGCCAGTCGCGCTCAACTAACCACGTAGCAAAACCGACCGCCAGTCGCGCTCACTTAACCAACGGAGCAGCACTCACGCACAGGTCGCGCTCACTAACCAATAAAGCAAAAACTAACGGCCATAGTCGCGCACACTTAACCACATAGCGAAACTACCGCCAGTCGCACGCACTACCAACAAAGGCAAAACCACCGCCAGTCGCGCGCACTCAACCACGTAGCGAAACTACCGCCAGTCGCGCTCACTCAACCACATAGCGAAACTACCGCCAGTCAGCGCTCGACTAACCACATATGCAAAACTACACGCCAGTCGCGCTCACCAACCACGAAGCAAAACTACCACTAGTCGCACTGACTAAAAATAAAGCAAAACTTTCGGCCAGCCGCACACACTTAACAACAGAGCGGAACACTCGCCAGTCGCACGCAGCACTAACAAAAAGCAAAACTACCGCCAGTCGCACTCACTTCAACCACGTAGCAAAACCACCGCCAGTCGCGCCTCACTGCAACCACGAAAGCAAAACGTACCACTCGGTCGCACTGACTAAAACAAAGCAAAACTTCGGCCAGTCGCACACTCTTAACAACGAGGAAGCGAAATCACCGCCAGTCGCGGAACTGCACTAACGAAAAAGCAAAACCACCGCCAGTCGCACTCACCAACCCACGGAGCAAAACCCGCCAATGCCAGTCGCGCTCAGTCAACCACGACAGCAAAACTACCGCCAGTCGCGCTCACCAACCACATAGCAAAACTACCGCCAGTCGCGCTCACTAACGCACAGAAGCGAAACTACCACTAGTCGCACTGACTAAAAATAAAGCAAAACTTCGGCCAGTCGCACACACTTAACAACATAGCGAAACACCGCCAGTCGCACGCACTAACAACAAGCAAAACTACCGCCAGTCGCACTCACTAACCACGTAGCAAAACTACCGCCAGTCGCGCTCACTCAACCACGAAGCAAAACTACCAACTAGTCGCAACTGACTAAAAATAAAGCAAAACTTCATTGGCCAGTCGCACACTCTTAACAGAACATAAAGCGAAACACCGCCAGTCGCAGTACGCACTAACAAAAAAGCAAAACTACCGCCAGTCGCACCTACACTAACCACGTAGCAAAACTGACGCCAGTCGCGCTCACCAACCACGAAGCAAAACTACCACTAGTCGCCACTGACTAAAAATAAAGCAAAAACTTCGGCCAGTCGCACACACTTAACAACATAGCGAAACACCGCCAGTCGCACGCACTAACGAAAAAGCAAAACTACCGCCAGTCGCACTCACTCAACAACGTAGCAAAACTACCGCCAGTCGCGCTCACTAACAACATAGCAAAACTACCGCCAGTCGCACGCACTAACGCGTTAGCAAAACTAACGCCAGTCGCGCTCACTAACCACGAAGCAAAACTACCACTAGTCGCACTGACTAAAAATAAAGCAAAAACTTCGGCCAGTCGCACACACTTAACAACATAGGAAACACCGCCAGTCGCACGCACTAACAAAAAAGCAAAACTACCGCCAGTCGCACTCACTAACCACGTAGCAAAACTAACGACAGTGGCGCTCACTAACCACATAGCAAAACTTCCGCCAGTCGCGCTCACTAACCACATAGCAAAACTAACGCCAGTCGCGCTCACTAACCACGTAGCAAAACTACCACTAGTCGCACTGACTAAAAATAAAGCAAAACTTCGGCCAGTCGCACACACTTAACAACATAGCGAAACACCGCCAGTCGCACGCACTAACAACAAAGCAAAACTACCGCCAGTCGCACTCACCAAAAAACAAAGCAAAACTTCGGCCAGTCGAACACACTTAACGACATAGCGAAGCTGCCTCCACTCGCACGCACTAACAACAAAGAACTCTACCGCCAGTCGCGCTCACTAACCACATAGCAAAACTACCGCCAGTCGCGCTCACTAACCACATAGCAAAACTACCGCGCAGTCGCGCCTCACCAACCACGTAGCAAAACTACCGCCAGTCGCGCTCACTAACCACGAAGCAAAACTACCACCAGTCGCACTGACTAAAACATAAAGCAAAACTTCGGCCAGTCGCACCATCTTAACAACATAGCGAAACACCGCCAGTCGCACGCACTAACAAAAAAGCAAAACTACCGCCAGTCGCACTCACTCAACCACGTAGCAAAACTACCGCCAGTGGCGCTCACTAACCACGTAAGCAAAACTCCAGCGCCAGTCGCGCTGCACTAACCACATAGCAAAACTAACGCCAGTCGCGCTCACCTAACCACGTAGCAAAACCACCGCCAGTCGCGCTCACTAACCACGATAGCGAAACTAACGCCAGTCGCGCTCACTAACCACGTAGCAAAACTAATTCGCCAGTCGCGCTCACTTCTTACCACGTAGCGAAACTACCGCCAGTCGCACTCACTCAACCACGTAGCAAAATCCAATCGCCAGTCGCGCTCACCAACCACCGTAGCAAAACTACCGCCAGTCGCGCTCACTAACCACATAGCAAAACTACCGCCAGTCGCGCTCACTAACCACGTAGCAAAACCAACTGCCAGTCGCGCTCTACTCAACCACATAGCGAAACCAACGCCAGGTCGCGCTCACGAACCACATAGCAAAACTTCCGCCAGTCGCGCTCACTAACCATAGCAAAACTACCGCCAGTCGCGCTCACTAACAACATAGCAAAACTACCACCAGTCGCACGTACTAAAAATAAAGCAAAACTTCGGCCAGTCGCACACACTTAACTACACATAGCGAAACTACCGCCAGTCGCACGCACTAACAAAAAGCAAAACCACGCCAGTCGCGCTCACTAACCACATAGCAAAACTACCGCCAGTCGCGCTCACTAATCACGTAGCAAACCAACGCCAGTCGCGCGCACTCAAACATAAAGCAAAACTTCGGCCAGTCGCACACACTTAACAACATAGCAAAACCACCGCCAGTCGCGCTCACTAACCACGTAGTAAAACTAACGCCAGTCGTCACGCACTAAAAATGAAGCTGAAACTTCGGCCAGTCGCACACACTCCCACAACATAGCAAAACTACCGCCAGTCGCGCTCACTAACCACGTAGACAAAACTGGCAGCGCCAGTCGCACGCACTAACAACAAAGCCAAAACTAACGCCTGTCGCGCTCACTCAACCACGCAGCAAAACTACCGCCAGTCGCGCTCACTAACCACGTAGCAAAACTTACCGCCAGTCGCACGCACTAACCACAAAGCAAACCAACGCCAGTCGCGCTCACTAACCGCATAGCGAATACCGATTCGCCAGTCGCGCTCACTTCTTACCACGCAGCAAAACTAACGCCAGTCGCACGCAATCTAAAATAAAGCAAAACTTTGGCCAGGCCGCACGCACTGCACAACATAGCGAAACTACCGCCCGTCGCGCGCACCAACACCAGGTAGCAAAACTACCGGCCAGTCGCGACGCACTCACAAAAAGCAAAACCAACCGCCAGTCGCGCTCACTAATCACAGCAAAATCCACATCGCCAGTCGCGCTCACTAATCACGTAGCAAACTAACGCCAGTCGCACGCACTGCTAAAATAAAGCAAACTTCGGCTAATGCACACTTAACGACATAGCAAAACTACCGCCAGTCGCGCTCACTAACCACGTAACAAAAAAATCCAGCGCCAGTCGCGCGCACTCAACCACCAGCAAAACTAACGCCAGTCGCGCCTTTACCAACCGCCGTAGCAAAACTCACCGCCAGTCGCGCTCACTAACCACGTAGCAATACTAACGCCAGTCGCGCTCACTAACCACGTGAGCAAAATCCTAACGCCAGTCGCGCTCTACTCAACCACATAGCAAAACCAACGCCAGTCGCGCTCACTAACCACATAGCCAAAACTGCCGCCAGTCGCGCGCACTAACCACATAGCAAAACTTCTCGCGCAGTCGCACGCACTAAACCACATAGCAAAACTACACGCCACGTCGCGCTCACTAACCACGTAGCAAAACCAATAACGCCAGTCGCGCTCATCAACCGCAGCAACTACCGCCAGTCGCGCTCACTTCAACCGCTGACGTAGGCAAACCAACGCCAATAAACTTCACTAACCACATAGCAAAACTACCGCCAGTCGGCAGCCGCACTAACCACGTGAGCAAAACCAGTACCAGCAGTCAGCACCACCAACCACATAAAAACCACCGCCAGTCGCGCTCACTAACCACGTAGCAAAACCAACTGCCAGTCGCGCCCACTAACCACATAGCGAAACTATCCGCCAAGGTCGCGCTCACGCAACCACGTAGCACATAATCCATAACGCCAAGTCGCGCTCACATCAAGCACATAGCAGCACCTCCGCCAGTCGCGCTCACGAACCACGTAGCAAAACCACCGCCAGTCGCGCTCACTCAACCATACATAGCAAAAAACTACCAGTTGCGTATTGAATAACCACGTAGTAAATCTAATGCCAGTCGTGCTTCACTAACCATAGCAAAACTACCACCAGTCGCACGCACTAAAAATAGCAAAACTTCATTAGTCAGAACACTTAATAAACAGCGAAATCACCTCCAGTCGTACCGCACCAACAATAAAGCAAAACTAACGCCAGTCGCCCACTAACCATATAGCAAACTTTGGCCTGCCAGTCGTGCTCAGCTGCAACCATGATAGCGAAACTCACGCCAGTCGCGCCTACCAATCGACATAGCAACCCTATCGCCAGTCGCGCTTACCAACCACGAAGCAAACTATCACTAGCTGCAACGCGACTAAAATAAAAGCAAACCCCGGCCAACGCACACCTAACAACATAGAAGTGAAAACAACGCCAGCTTCCGCCGCACTAACAAAAAGCAAAACTACCGCCAGTCGCACCTACTCAACCACGTAGCAAACCATCGCCAGTCGTGCTCATCAACCTACATAGCAAACCGCTACCGCCAGTCGCGCTCATCAACCATGCCATAGCAAAACTACCGCCAGTCGCGCTCACTAACCACGTAGCAAAACTAACGCCAGTCGCACGCACTAAAAATAAAGCAAAACTTCGGCCAGTCGCACACATCTAACAACATAGCAAAACTACCGCCAGTCGCACGCACTGACGACGTAGCAAAACTACCGCCAGTCGCACGCACTAACGACAAAGCAAAACTAACGCCAGTCGCGCTCACTAACCACATAGCAAAACTACCGCCAGTCGCGCTCACTAATCACGTAGCAAACTAACGCCAGTCGCACGCACTAAAAATAAAGCAAAACTTCGGCCAGTCGCACACACTTAACAACATAGCAAAACTACCGCCAGTCGCGCTCACTAACCACGTAGCAAAACTACCGCCAGTCGCACGCACTAACAACAAAGCAAAACTAACGCCAGTCGCGCTCACTGAACCACATAGCAAAACTACCGCCAGTCGCGCTCACTAACCACGTAGCAAAACTACCGCCAGTCGCGCGCACTAACACATAAAGCAAAACTATCGGCCAGTCGCACTCACTAAACCACTAACAGCAAAACTTCGGCCAGTCGCGCACACTTAACAACATAGCAAAACTTACCGCCAGTCGCACGCACTAACCAGAAAGCAAACTACCGCCAGTCGCACTCACTAACCACATAGCAAAACTAACGCCAGTCGCGCTCACTAACCACGTAGCAAAACTACCGCCAGTCGCGCGCACTAACACTAAAGCAAAACTACCGCCAGTCGCACGCACTAACAACATAACAAAACTACCGCCAGTCGTGCTCACTAACCAGGTAGCAAAACTACCGCCAGTCGCACGCACTAACAACATAGCAAAACTACCGCCAGTCGCGCTCACTAACCACATAGCAAAACTAACGCCAGTCGCGCTCACTAATCACGTAGCAAACTAACGCCAGTCGCACGCACTAAAAATAAAGTAAAACTTCGGCCAGTCGCACACACTTAACAACATAGCAAAACTACCGCCAGTCGCGCTCAATAACCACGTAACAAAACTAGCGCCAGTCGCATGCACTAACAACAAAGCAAAACTAACGCCAGTCGCGCTCACTAACCACATAGCAAAACTAACGCCAGTCGCGCTTACAAACCACGTAGCAAAACTAACGCCAGTCGCGCTCACTAACCACATAGCAATACTAACGCCAGTCGCGCTCACTTACCACGTAACAAAACTAACGCCAGTCGCGCTCACTAACCACATAGCAAAACTAACGCCAGTCGCGCTTACTAACCACGTAGCAAAACTATCGCCAGTCGCGCTCACTAACCACATAGCAATACTAACGCCAGTCGCGCTCACTAACCACGTAAATGTTCAACGCCAGTCGCGCTTAATTAACCACATAGCAAACTAACGCCAGTCGCGCTCACTAACCACATAGCAAAACTTTCGACAAACGCGCTCACTAACCACAAAGCAAAACTACCGCCAGTCGCGCTCACTAACCACGTATCAAAACTAACGCCAGTGGCGCTTACTAACCACATAGCAAAACTACCGCCAGTCGCGCTCACTGACGCCATAGCAAAACTAACGCCAGACGCGCTCACTAACCACATAGCAAAACTTCCGCCAGTCGCGCTCACTAACCACGTAGCATAACTAACGCCAGTCGCGCTCACTAACCACATAGCAGCACTTCCGCCAGTCGCGCTCTCTAACAACATAGCAAAACTACCGCCAGTCGCGCTCACTAACCACGTAGTAAATTTACCGCCAGTCGCGCTCACTAACCACATAGCAAAACTAACGCCAGTCGCGCTCACTAACCACGTAGCAAAACTAACGCCAGTCGCGCTCACTAACCACATAGCAAAACTACCGCCAGTCGCGCTCACTAATCACGTAGCAAAACTATACGCCAGTCGCGCTCACTAACCACATAGCAAAACTAACGCCAGTCGCGCTCACTAACCATATAGCAAAACTAACGCCAGTCGCGCTCACGAACAACATAGCAAAACTACCGCCAGTCGCACGCACTAAAAATAAAGCAAAACTTTGGCGAGTCGCACGCACTTAAAACATAGCGAAACTACCGCCCGTCGCACGCACTAACAACAAAGCAAAACATTGGCCAGCGTGACGAACTCACAATATGGCAAACCAACCGCCAGTCACAACGCACTTGCTATGTTGTTTGAAGACTAGTTAATTAAAATGGGATTTGTGTTTAATTCAGGCTCGCAAACCTGATTTAAAGAATTGTTACCACCATCCGCGCAATTTAATCAGTCCGAAATTTTCGAAAATGAAGAAACGTAACCAGGCGCATATTTGTTTAGGGCTTCGTTTGCACCATACACAAATTTTGCTTGCACAAGGCTGGATAACTTCGATTTATTGAAATCGCTTCCAAATATGGAATCATGTTAACAAAACTAGATTTAAGTCAAATTGGAAAGAGCATTTTTGGCATTTTTCAATTTTCACAGAGCAAATAATGTTTAGTTATAGATGTATTTGCCACAACAAACTCTTTTTGCACTAATCAAGATACTATATCTGCGACGCACTAAGAACCTCACGAGGGACCTGGACAAATTTACTATACAATCAAAATTTCCAACGAATAAATTGAAAACCCAAAATGTATAAATATTTATGATTTTATAGCGATGATTAGTATTCACGAAATAAATGGCCTTTATCCACTTTGTTATTAATGTGTTCTTTCTTCCTAATTAGAAATATACTGTGTAATATTAAAAGGCATGGATATTATAAAGATTATCAAACAGCAGGGTCAGCCTTTTACCCGTAAGGAACTAAGCAGTTATATTGCAGCCAACTGTACGTGTGCCAAACTTCTAGAAAGAATTAAGTTCTTAAAATCGTGTTTAGAATCAGATGATGTGCCAAAACAATTCCTCAAGCAGTGCAGAAGAAATAACCAAAAACCGACGAATAGAATTATAAATCGCTTATTGCTCAATGGTATCAAGGACAACCAATCAAAACTGCAAGATGCTGAGAGAAACATTCAATCACTAGGTTGTCAAATTGCAAGACTGAACGACAGCGAATACACCGCTTTCACAAAGAAGATAGAAACGCTGATGAAAATAACAGCGGGACCTGGACAAATTTCCTACACAATCAAAATTTCCTACGAATCAATTGAAAACCCAGAATGTATATAAATGAATGATTTTAGAGCGATGATTAGTATTCACGAAATAAATGGCCTTTATCCACTTTGTTATTAATGTGTTTTTTCTTCCTAATTAGAAATATACTGTGTAATATTAAAAGGCATGGACATTATAAATATATATATATATATATATATATATATATATATATATATATATATATATATATATATATTTCTTTGTATACATAGTACTTTTTATATGAACAGCACTTCCATTAAACAAGAAAATCTTTTGTTCTTACCTTTAGTAAATCATATGATAAGATGAAGCAAAAGCGCTACTTTGTCAGTTTTATTTCTTATTTAAATTCATATTTTGGTAATTGCTAGTCACTGCCACACCTTCACATACTGACTCAATCTTGCGCTGATTTAAATCGTGAAGCCTTCAATCGTGTGGCTCTTTTGCAAAAACATTTAACTTCATTAGTATTATTATTATTATTAGTAGTAGTAGTAGTAGAAGTAGTACTAATTTTATTATTATTATTTTATGGAGTGAAATTATCACATCTGATTACATACCTTCCTGTTTCTCCCAGTTCCATGACCTAGCCTCTGTCGCTTCTATCCAAAGCGAACTGGCATCAAATAGGCTAAATACAATTTTTAAGGTGCGTGATAATCTGGCACCTCTTCACAAAGAGGTGTTCATTCCCTACGAAATATTGATCATCTTATTCAAAATACGAAAAACAAGTAAGCGATTAGTGTTGAAAGGCACAATCTCTTATAAAAGTCGCTATAATTTATGACAAGCTATTTAATAATTCAAATGAATCGAATATTAACTTCACTGACTCCCCTGAAAACTTTGTAGATGACTACATGAGATTTCCATCAGATCGCTACTTCATGTCATCTAATTCGACAGTGGTGATCAGCAACTGTGACTCCAATAGTCTGTACGAATATGACGTCTCAACGGCTATGGTCGCCTAAGCCTTTAAGGACATTATATCCAAACATGGATTTGTCCAGAATGGAATCATCGATGACATGATTCCTCTCTTGATTTGAAAACGTTTCCCTCTGCTTGCTGAAGTATTTAACAGGTTCTATTAATTACAACTTTACCTCCGAAATGGCTAGATTCAATGATCTTGCCCATTCTGAAAAGCGTCAATTTTCGATATTCATTTAAGGATCTTCGTCCGTTCTTCATTATCCAGGTATTCACGAAGTATCTGGACAGAATTCTTTATAACAAAATATCCTCTTTTATTAAATCAAAAACTAGTTTCTTCCTTTTGAATGATCAGCATGGATTTCTCAGTGGGCTCTCTTCCTCCACTAATCTAGCCAGCGTCCTAAATTACTGCTATTCATCCATCTTTCAAGGCCACTGCTGCACGCTCCTTTTTTTAATATTTCCAAATGATTCGGTACAGTCTCCTTCTCGATGATTGAATCCGACTTATAAAGTAATGCAATCTGTAGTCGTGTCTTTATGCATATTAGTTATAATCTCCGAAACCGAACAAAGTCTGTAAGTATCAGCATCACAACATAAATGTCTATCTGACCTAGCGTTCCCCAGGGTTCTTAAATTCGGCCATTTCATTTCAATCTAGCATTTTCACAAACGATATCCAATTAAAACTTTTTAAATATGCCGATGAAATAATAATACTTTTTATCAGCCCTGCCATCACGTGCGCTGTCGTATCACGAATCACTCAGGTGCTATCCTCACTTCAAGTTCAACTAGACGAATTTGACCTCAAACTTAACCCGGATAATACTCGTATAATGCAGCTTGTCATCGACTATCAGTCCTTTAAAATCTACCAAACTCTTCTTGTATATAGAGATCATCGATTCTGTCAAATATTTTTGTATCGCATTCTCTAGGTCATTGAACTAAATCCCATCTAAATTCTTCAAACGAGACTGCTTAATACCTTTCAAGACACAGTATTTAATCCTGAGGTTTACGCTATTTAAAGACTACGTTATGCTTCCAAATGAGCTTTTTGCTCTCTCAAGTTGACATCCTTTTTGGTCTTTAAAGCAGATTCCTTTCGTTTTCTGAAACGTATATTTCCTCTTGTTTAGAACTGCCGAGCTCGCCTCCCCCTTTCAATTTTCCTATTTTATGATTTAGTCGCCAAATAATTGTAATCTCTTTTGTACACAAAGGTTCCACGAGCCGTTTTTTGTTGAATTGCTCTCACTCTTAACACTCGTATTTCACGCGTAATTGTAAGTCCTCAATCCAATACAACCATACCCCTAATATCTTTACTAAACGATACCTTGTTTCAAGACCAAAAGCATTTTCAACATACTACCCGCGAAGATGAGTGCACATCCACACGATGAATTTAAGAAGGCGGTTAATCTGTATATCTTTAATAAATTCCTCAGAGATAACACGGATTAGAAGCACAACCAGTTCCTTTGAAGTTCGTAATACAATCCATTGTTATTCGTTATATTAAAGGCTCCCAACCTGGATCTGGTGATGGTTGAACATTATTCAGTATCCTCTCCGAGAAATTCTCTCACAAAAGCCTATTGATAACCATTTTTAATTCTCCTGGTGATTTTCTCTACTTCAAGTTCAACGTATTCCTAGCAAACTACGAAAAAAGTCTGCCATTTGCTGCATCACAAGTTCATCAATTGAAATGCAACATAAATGATGTGTGCACATGTTGCCAATAAACTAATGTTCTGAAATCTACTGATAATCGAGATTCCGTCATTTTTCCAGAACTCATTCTAGCCGAAATTACCAGTCGAAGAGATCGTCTTTGCAGGCGTACGTGGGGCTCTGCTACAAACCGTCAAGCAATTTTTTATCCATCTTGTACCAGCCTCATTACACTTTTCTGACAAACAATCTCAGTCACTTTTTCTACCACTTTTACATAATCCCGTTTTTGCATTATACTATGATCTTTAAAATTGCTGGTGGCCAGATGGCTGAGTCAAATGAAAATTTATTATTGCTACTATTATTATTACTATTATTATTATTATTATTATTATTATTATTATTATTATTATTATTTTATTATTAAAACTTTTTAAACCGAATGTTCCAGAAATTAATATAATTGATTTCAAATAATTTCTTCCATACAATATTTTTGTAAAGATTCAGGTAAAATTTCAATCGGAAAATTAAATTGTTAATTGTTTTTTATGGACGACTTATCGATCTCTACAACCAAAAATATTAGATATTTTAGTACGTGTCGAGAACATGGCTGCCTCTCCTATTTTTGTTAAAGTAAAAATGGACAGTCAGCACAAGATGTACAAAGAGGAAAAGCTCTTCTGATAGCTCGGAAAACTCTTTGTTACAATAACAAAATATAATATAATAATAATAATAATAATAATAATAATAATAATAATAATAAATGTTTTTTGGCAACAAAATAACATCTACTTGACAATTGAAAAGATTAAGACAAAATTTAAAAGCATGGTTATGTATGGCCGAATGAAATTGTGACTATCTATTTTTTATCGATAGTGATAATGGTAAGACTGTTAGAAGTTGAGAAATAAAAATGCTTTTAGCAATTACGCTCCAGTTCGTCGTGAAGAAAAATAAATTTCAATTGACTAGAATAAAATAGACTAAAATTAAAGCTTTCGAAAAATCAGGATATCAATACTCTGTAGAGGAATATATTTCCTCCGACAAAATTAAAGTAACAATTATTGATAAATTTAAACCACCGTGGCTGATTGAATCGAATATTATTTAAAAAAGAATATATTAGTTTTATTTCTAGAACTTTCATTGTACCCTTCTCACGTTTAAAAACAAAATGTAATTTTATCAGATAAAAGAAACGCTTCTATCTCATTATCTCCTCAAATATCTACTACTGAACATATCTTTATATATAAATTTGAAGGCAAAACAAGATAGAAATATGTAAATATAGAGAGTGTGTGTGTGTAAAAAGAAAACCAATCAATTACGTGCGTCACTTCCAGTTTAATCCTAATGCCTGAACATGCTTTTCTGCTTTAGAATAGAATATAATAGAATATCTTTATTTGGATTCAAACCACACATATTCCATCGAATAATAAAATTGGAAAATGTACAATATATATTTTTAAAAATTATCACATCACATATAATTGTGCAATTAGTCATATATAGATAAGGATATCTCACTAGTTGTACTATAAAACAAATCAATAACAGAAAGATCGGTTGTAGAGAATTATAGATACATTATCAAAATAGGATCAATTAAGGTATAATTCGAGTGAAACATTATGCAAAAATTTGAGAACCATGACTAGCAATTGGTGTATGTTTTGTTGACTAACATGATGATATAATGCACAGCATTTCAATTATGATAAAACAAAACTTGGAAATGAAAATCTCAAGAAAATCTGTTTCCGATAACAAGTATGCCTGTCTTTTATTCAACCATGAGAAAGTATTATCATAATCAATATTAAAAAATATCAGCAGGATTGTAGACTGCGTAAATCCGGCTGCAATTTGTTTACCCATAAGGCTTCGTATGTGGCTAGCTCCCTTTGTTATTGTATTTAGTAATTATTTTGAATGCTAGGTCTGGAGGACATTCTTTTTTTAAATATTTTGCAATATATAAACTTAATCATTTTTCGTAATTCGAGTTTTCTGTATTCTGCGATTGTCTGGTGTGATTTTCTCTGGCAAGCTTCATTTGTCATTTTATTCAGCAGTTCAGCTTTAAAATTTTTGATCTTCACAATATAAGCCTTTAAAACGATTTAGGCTTTTATTTGTGCATACTGGGATCGTTCAGGAACAGACAGTTTAATAATTCTGTTTTACGCGTCTAAACTCTTTCAGGTTATATACTCGGGGACAGTTATTTCGTAAGAAGTACACAGTCCTTCGCCTATTACTAGATTAATCGAATATATATTTATGTGAGATTAACATGGAGGATAATCTTAAATTTGAGGGAACTGAAAATATGATTTAAGGTATTGCAGGCATGAACCTAATAGATGTGGGCGAGAAAATTATCTTATCAGACTTCTATAGGCACACTAAGACTGAATCTGACTTGGTGTCTATGAGGCTCTCATTAGCTAATAGGGCTGGAGCCTCTACAACTCTGCTTTCAGTTGCACGACTATAAGACCTTGTTAGAGAAAGAATGATCATCAGACAGTGACGGT
Organism: Eudiplozoon nipponicum; assembly: GCA_029291075.1. Classification (NCBI taxonomy): domain Eukaryota; kingdom Metazoa; phylum Platyhelminthes; class Monogenea; order Mazocraeidea; family Diplozoidae; genus Eudiplozoon; species Eudiplozoon nipponicum. The sequence continues at coordinate 23,349 of JAQBSW010000011.1, forward strand.
CAAATATCTTCGTCGTATTCACATTAGGCAGCTGAAATTGAATGAAGAGATTTAGTAGAATAATTATGGAAGATCAATAGACAAGTGTAAACAAAAAATAGTAAATATGGAGATGCCTATTTTTTATTTTTAGACCCTATAGAGAGGTGTCTTTAGTGGAGAATTGACAAGATGAAACTTAAAGTTCAGAAATTTGTGAACAGACTAGAGATAAAGATATCGATAAAATGTGTATTACGGGTACAGAATGGACAAACTGTGTTTCCAGGAAGTGTTCTCGAAAAAATATTTCTTATGGAAGTGCACGTTATCTGAATTCTTAAATTCATGCCGGGGTAATAGTTTATGTGGAGAAGGATAAATCCTCCGCCAAAATAAAAGTAACATAAACTGATAAATTTAAACCACCTTGGATGATTGTAACGAATTTTATTTAAAAAGAATTTTTTCATTTATTTTCCAGAACTTTCTTCGTTTAAATACTTGACTTTGAATTGTGCGCCATTTTCAGTTTTCGAGTATTACTATCCTCGATTGGTTGTATCTCCTTTGGCCTCCTGCAATTGCTTCATTTTTCTTCATTAAAATTTGATCGATTTCATCAATATACGCCTGCTAATACTGTCTTATATTTTTTATTGATGCACGCATAGAGGGGACGTTCTGGAACAGGTAATTTAATAATTCTGTTGTTCACGTCTATTTCTTTCCAGATTATTTTTTGTGTGTTTTGTACGAGACAGGTTTCAAATCCCGATTTGCCTAACCTTAAATGTCGATTTAATAATTAAATTTCATAGTAATGGACGTAGATCTTAAATTTGAGGACACTAGCAAGTTAGCGCAAGATATTGCAGGTTTGAATTTAGCATATGCGAATAAAAACATAAGCTTATCAGATTCTACTGTAAATGTTAGGACTACAAGCGATCTGGCATCTATGGGGTTCTCAGACACGAATAGGTTAGGAGCCTCTACAAAATTTGGCGATCACGCCAGTCCGAGAATTTTAAGTCTACCGCAGTACAAATATGAAAAACATTCAAGTTGGTTCGGAGATGCCCAAATGATATTTAGTGCTTATAATATTGTAAATCCTATGGAAAAATTTGTTGCAGCATGGATGGCATTGCCTGAAAATTTCCGAAATGCCTTGGAAAATTTCAGAGACAGAACTGTGGAAGAAAAACCGTACAATGCATTTGAGTTACTAATGGCTGAAATTCAACAGAGATATCAGCCTGGAAAATCGGAGCAAATGTGCGAATTATTACGCTTAGAAAAAATGGGACGTCAATTACCGTCCGAATTTTACGAACGTCTTTGCACAAAAGCTTCCAGGTTGAATATATCCAGAGATGTAGTTAACTCAATTTTCACAGCTGAGCTACCAACTAGGCTTAGAACCACATTGGAAGTATTCGAAACTATAAACATCGATTGGCCAACAAAACTCAGAGACTTAGACGGTGTGTATAAACAGCATGAACCACAAGTACATGCTGTAACAGCAGATTCTGTCATGGTGCAGCCAGTCAGGGCAGATGCCGAAAACAACCTGACCATACAAGAAACCTTGCGTTTCTTATGTAGAGAACTTGCTAGTTTACGTCGAGACATTTCACAACTTCAAAGTCAGAATAGATATACTAGACGTCGAGGGAGTCACTCGCGTCAACGCTTCGAAGGGCCACGCGGATGGTGTAAGGCACATTGCGAGTACGGACGAAGTGCAAAGTGCCAAGGTGAGAATTGTATTTACCCGCGATTAGGTGGACCCAGATGGAAAGGTAGCACAAAACCGGTTGAGAGAAATCCATCACCGGGAAAAGGACAAAACCCCCGCTAGTAGGAGCCGTAGGGGGGTTCCATTGCAAAGGCTCCCAGATATGCCTTTAAAAGGCATACTCAACGCTAAAGGTTGACAATGACAGGACAAAATATACGATACTATGGAGATATGAACATTTTATCTATAAACAATATTAGATATCATTCGATTTACTTCATCGATACAGAGGTAAGCATAGTTAGGTCAGACGTGGTGGAAGCAGATTGTCCCACATTTGATTATCAACTATGGGCCGCTAACGGTAGTCCGATAGGAGTCAAAGGAATGAAAGAAATGTCGGTAACGTTAGGCCAGACATCTTCCTTTAGATGGAATTTTCTAGTAGCCGATGTCAAGGACCATATCATTGGCATGGATTTCTTGACACATTTCAAGCTGACAGTAGACCCCAAAGCTAGGACTATCGCAAAGGCATAGGGATATCAACACCTACTGAGTCTAACACATCGGCAATTAGAACAGTTATTTTACCTCGTCCAACGGTCGCACATGATTTTGCCGATATAATTGAGAAGCACCTAGCAGTGTTTCAACCTTTCAGTGCCAAAAGGATAGGTATGCAGACAGGAGTAGAACACCAGATAGAATTGGTGGCTCCATTGCCTTGTTCACCGAAGGCTCAACCATTGGCACAACACAAGCAACAGGTTTCTTTGTCCGAATTTCACCAATTGCGCAAAGAGGGGATTTGTAGAAGGTCAAATTCCAATTTTGCTTCCCCAATAGTGGTAGTTCCCAAACCTGAACCGGGTCAATGGAGGGTTTGTGGAAATTATCGTCTATTAAACTCAGTGACGAAGGGTGATTCTTATCCTCTCCCTAACCAGAGTACTTTACTCCGAGATATAATGGGATATGAGGTTTATTCAACTTTAGATCTCCAGAAAGCGTACTATCAGATACCAATGGAGGAAAGTTCGATACCACTCACCGCAGTCAGATTTCCAGGAGGGGGATCGCATGAATTTCTTCGAATGCCTTTTGGTTTGAAAATGCCAGTCAGACATTCCAGCGTTTGGCTGAAGAAATCCTTCAGAATTGTCCATTTGCGAGGGTGTACATAGAAGACATAATAATTTTTAGTCGCTCACGAGATGAACATTGTAGGCATTTGGAAACGGTTTTGACCAGGCTGGAACAATATGGATTAGTGGTCAAATCTAATAAGAGTAACATCGGATGCTCTTCAGTTAAATATCTTGGTCATATACTTTCCAAAGACGGAATTAAACCTTTGGAAGATAAGATCCAAGCTGTTAAGGACGTAACGGAACCCCGAACCGTACGCCAGCTGCGAAGGTTCTTGGGTATGATCAGCTATTATCGTCGATTTATTCCAGGTCTAGCCGGAATTCTAGAATCGTTAACACGCCATCTCACTCGTGAAAAGATCACGATCAAGAAGTCTAGGCCTATAAACTTGAGTCCGGAAGACCGAGAAAAATTCCAAAAGGCCAAGGAAATGCTAAGTGACGAAACCACATTAGCAACTGTAGATTAGGAGAAACATTTCGAGCTAATCACAGATGCCTCAGATGTTGCAATAGGGGCAGTGCTACAGCAAAGAGATCAGGACATAGTAAGACCGATTGGGTTTTATAGCCGTTATGATACGTTTGCTAAAGTGCTTCTAGCAGTGTATGCCGCAGTGCTGCACTTCGAGCATTACATAGACGGACATAAGTTTAAGTTATTGACCGATCATAAGCCATTGATCAGTATACTTGGTAAAACAGCTATGCTTAATTACTCTCGTAGAGTAAATTCCCAAATAACCCGGTTAGCAGAGTTCGATTTCACTGTGTCTCATATTGCTGGTAAGGAGAATGTGGTAGCCGATGCACTTATCAGACCGAATGAAGCTGATGTCGAGCTGATATTTCAAGGTCCGTTGAAGAGTTTAGATAATTCGATGCATGATTTAATTAGTCAAATCGAGGAAGCGTAAGGATTGGATCCCTTTACGTTAGTTTTGTCCAAAAGGCCAGGATATGTTCGTAAACTCATAAGTGGCAAGTGGTTGTTATGCGAAACGTATAGAAGTCAACCACGACCATATGTGCCGCTGGAGTTACGGGCCAAAATAATCCAAGTGTTACACGGCATGGGTCATCTATCCATTAAAGCCACCATTCGATTGGTTAACGACAGATACGTATGGCCGCACATGTCTAAAGACATACGGGTATGGGTAAGAGCCTGTGCCAAGTGTCAAACGTGTAAGGTGTGGAGACATACCAGAACCGAGATACAGAATATTGGGATACCAATTGTACGGTTCAGACTCGTACATATAGACATTGTCGAGATGCCCGAGGTTAGTGGTAATAAATATTTGCTGACTATGATAGATAGATTTAGTCGTCAATTCGAAGTGGCGATTTTAAAAGACATGACAGCGCAAGAAGTCTTGTTCGCGTTTCTACATAATTTGATATCGCGTTATGGTGTTCCGGAAAAGGTCACTAGTGATCGCGGTAGACAATTTATGTCTGAGCTTTTCGTAAGATCTCTCAATATCATGGGAACAACTGTATTGCATACTAGTGCGTACAATCCACGAGCAAATGGGATGGTAGAAAGGCTGCATTGTGAACTGAAAGCTGCGTTAAGGTGTACTAGTGGAACAAGCTGGATACACGATCTTCTTATAGTACTACTCGCCATGCGCAACAGATATTGGAAAAAATTAGGTACTTCAATAGCAGAACTGGTTTATGGAGAACCATTAAGGTTGCCTGGAGATCTTCTAATAGAAACTCCAAGTAGTCTTGATTGGGCTTCTAGTTATGTAGATTGGTTCGTAGGAGCACTTAGAGATAAGATGTGTCGTTTGGCTCCGACCAAGACTAGAAAAGCAAAAACCAAATGCTATGTGTCCTCTGATCTAAGATAGGCTTTGCATGTGTATATAACTAATGAAAATAGGAAGAATTTCCTGACACCATTTTACAAAGGACCATACAAGGTCAAGAGGATGTCTGACAAGAATGTCATTATAGAGATAAATGGCATTGAGGATTGTGTTACGTTGGATCGTTGCATTCCCCAGGTTATCTGGATAGACGATACGACTGAATTAACAGATGCGTTGAATAACCGTCGTTCTATGGGCGAATTTGATGTGTGCAATCCCACCATACAGGCACATAACGAAATGCAGAACTCAGAAGACGCGTTGTCTAATATAGCAAAATCGTATTCTACCAGTTCACAACATGAAAACTGTTTGGCTATACCAAATGAAACGGAAGAACCAGTGTCAAATGTACCGGGCGCGATGACGACTTCAGGGGCGCCATTATGCACAACCCGTTCTTGAAGAGTGCAACGTCAGCCGAAGAATCATGATTACGTCTATTACTAGCCGTCTTTTTTGAGAAGGTGGTGTATGTAGAGGAAGATAAATCCTCCGCCAAAATTAAAGTAACATTAACTGAAAAATTTAAACCACATTGGCTGATTGTAACGAATTTTATTTAAAAAGAATTTTTTCTTTTATTTTCCAGAACTTTCTCTGTTTAAATACTTGACTTTGAATTGTGCGCCATTTTCAGTTTTCGAGCATTACGGTCCTTGACTGTTTGTATCTCCTTTAGCCTGCTGGAATTGTCACATTTATCTTCATAAAAACTGATCAATTTCTACAATATACACCTGCTTATACTGTCTTATATTTTTATTGATGCACGCATAGAAGGGGCGTTCTAGAACAGTTAATTTAATAATTCTGTTTTTTGCGTCTATTTATTTCGAGATTATTTGTTTAGGTGTTTTGCAAGAGACAGGTTTCACATCTCGATTTGCCTAACATTAAGTGTCTATTTAATAATTAAATTTCATAGATATGGATGCCGATCTTAAATTTGAGGGCACTAGCAAGTTAGCGCAAGATATTGCAGGTTTGAATTTAGCAGATGCGAATGAAAATATAAGCTTATCAGATTCTACTGTAAATTTTAGGACAAAAAAAAAAAAAAAAAAAAAAAAAAAAAAAAAAAAAAAAAAAAAAAAAAAAAAAAAAAAAAAAAAAAAAAAAAAAAAAAAAAAAAAAAAAAAAAAAAAATCGTATGCTCTATTGTATCTTCTAATGATTTTGTCCAGCAATTGATGGAAGCACAAGGTTCTGATCTTTTAGTAGCTGTGTTGGAAAAGAATCCTGTATATACACGCAGGAAGATTGGAGATAAGTGGTTATTATGTGAAATCTTCAGGAGCCAACCTAGACCTTATGTACCGCTAGAATTAAGGTATAAGGTAATTCAGCAGCTACATGAAATCAGTCATCCTTCCATTAAGGCAACTATCAGGATGGTCACTGATAGATATGTATGGCCTCAGATGTCGAAAGACATAAGAGCCTGGGTAAGGACATGTGCCCGGTGTCAAACTTGTAAAGTTTGGCGTCATACCAAAACTGAAATTAAAAAGATTGGTATACCAGCGGGTCGGTTCATGCATGTTCATATTGATATAGTAGAAATACCTGAGATTTCCGGCCAAAAGTATTTACTCACGATGGTCGATCCGTTCAGTCGTCAGTTTGAGGTAGCAATCCTGAAGGACATGACAGCTCAAGAGGTCTTACTTATGTTCTTGCATAATTGGGTGTCGCGATATGGTGTACCGGTAAGGGTAACTACTGATCGTGGTAGTCAGTTTATGTCTGAACTGTTTATCAGATCATTGAATACAATGAGGATAGAAGTAAGACACACATGTGCTTATAATCCCAGAGCCAATGGGATGGTTGAGAGACTGCACAGGGATCTGAAGACTGCATTACGCTGCACCGGTGGATCCAGTTGGATACATGTTTTGCCCATAGTTTTGTTGGCAATGCGAAACAGATACAGAGTTCAGTTAGGAACATACATAGCAGAACTTGTTTATGGAGAGCCACTGAGGTTACCTGAAGATAGTCTAATAGAAGCTCCAAGTTGTCTCGATTGGACCTCTAGTTCAGTAGATTGGTTTTTTGAAGCATTGAGAGATAAAATGAGTCGTTTAGCTCCAACCAAAACTAGAAGTCCAAAGTCTAAATCCTATGTATCTTCAGATTTAAAGCTGGCATCGCATGTATACATAACTAACGAAAACAGACAGAATTGTCTGACTCCATTCTATAAGGGGCCATATAAAGTCAATCATATGACTGAGAAAAATGCATTTATAGAAGTAAATGGCACTGTAGAATGTGTAACATTGGATCGCTGTATTCCACAGTTTATTTGGACGGAGGAGGAGACTGAGGAACAGTATTCACCGAAGTACCCAGAAGTTGAGGCGAGATGTGACTCAGAAATTGGTGAGAAAATGAAGAGTCGAATAAATATGGTAAAGAAGTAAAGATTAAAACCAAGACAACTGAGAATCAAGAACAATGCAATATGAATATGAAATCTGGTGAAGTACCAGCACAACTTGTTGAAACTCGGTCTGGAAGAGTCATCAAGAAACCGAAGAATGAAGACTACATCATGTATGGTTAATCATCTTAAACATGAGGGAGTATGTAGAGGTTAAATTAATTATTGGACAGAAATTAACCTCTCATATAAAAATAAATCAATTTTTATTTTTGGACATTTGATGTTATCGCTGGTTTCGTAAAACAATATTGTAATTTTTGAAAAATATTGTAAATTTTTTTGAAAGTTCTTTTGTTCATATTGTCGAAGTTTTGGACTTGTCTTGTGGAAGAAAATGAGAGAGATTTGATCTGAGTTTCTGAATTGCATAAGCGGGACACTGCGTGGTTCCATCTCCGATTCTTTGTGAATAAAACTTTGTAATCCTCTCGTCGTTTTGTTTTTAATTATCAGCGAAAAGAAACACAAATTTGCTTTGGGTCTCAATCATTCCAGTTCAGTAAATTTGTGGACATCAGCGTATCCGGGTAAGCTTACTTAATTAATATAATATATAAATTACAAGTAATTTAATAATATCATGTCTTGTTTATTAAATACTGAGGATACAGAGCAGTTGGCTAGCGGACTTAAGGATTGTAGCTTAAGAGATAGTTCAGAGGAACTTAAGTGTTCCAAGATAGATGATCATTCCGCATATATGGATTTTCCGGGCCTGGCATCCAAGAGACTCCCTTATGGTAGTGACCTAAGGGCCTCTACAACCTGGTGAATTTTCGCAAGCCGCGAATTACGCCATTATACGTACACTAATTAATGTTAAACATTTATATTTAAATAAATTTTCATCTGCGGTATGGCCTATTCTTTGATGTCAAATAAATAAATAAATAAAATTTAAAAATTTAGTTTGAGTAAATAAAGTTGTTTGAACAAATTAAGTAATTTTATTTTTCAAATTAAACTATATTAATAACTGAAATATTAATTTCTTCCAATAGATCTACCAGATTTCGAATAAATTTCATTTGTTGTTTAAAACCAGATACAGCGACTTTAGTTGCTAGCCTTTTTCAGTATAGTATATTATTCATAACAGTGGCACAACGTTGTTTCCGAAGAGTAAATAAAAACAAAAATATACTGCAACAGGTATAATAATATAAACTCCCTGGCTGGAAGTAAGTGTTGTGCAACGTTATAAGAAAAAGGAAAGACAAGTTCTATTAGAACAGTTGCTGTGGGTGGCCCTTAACAGGATCAGAAAAGCGCCAAATGGTAAATTCCCTAAAATTTTATGAATGTTGCATTAGAGATAGTGTCTAGAAATTTTTCTAGACACTCGCTCTGCTATTCGGTTGGTTGACTGGTGTTCTCGTTGTGTTTATAACTGGAAGAAGTAAATTTGTCGAAGCCGAATATGCGAGATGCTGTTCAAAGGCTTGGAAATGTCCTGTTGAAGAGATGCGACAACACCGTGATTGCTGGCAAACGTAGAAATCCGACTAATAGCTTATCGATCACGTATGAAAAAAAAAAAAAAAAAAAAAAAAAAAAAAAAAAAAAAAAAAAAAAAAAAAAAAAAAAAAAAAAAAAAAAAAAAAAAAAAAAAAAAAAAAAAAAAAAAAAAACTGACTATCGAGGATAAAACCGCATTGAATATATATGGAAATAAAATTTAGATATGCGGCTCTCAACTCTAGTAGTCTCGCATATATTGAACTTGACTGGAAATGTCGGCTGCACGATTTCTATGCAGTCACGAACATTAATTGTTTGCAGTTTTTGCCACATATACATATATATAGCTCTAATGGCCAGTCAAACAGCGCGAAGCGAAATAGAGAAGTGAGATTGGTTTTGAGAGCTGCAGCGAGAAAATTGCATAATGGGTTGCCACTGAAGTTGCCAGGTTTATTTTATTACTTGGACGGGCTTCATCGCTGTCAATGAGAGTCCGAATACGACCAAATTAGATAGCGAGTTCTCGATGTTGTAATCATGATATTCGTAGAGAATGTGTGCGGTATAACAGATAAAGTTTCGATATGCATGATAATGACCTATGCCATGATATAAGACCTCTGACTACATAGTGTTGTTACAAAAGACGTTATCTCTAAGTAGCTGGTCATACCAATATGGGCAATTTGAGCTCATGTATGAATCATTCTTTGTAACAGTACAAAGTAAATAAAATATACATAAAAATCTAATGTTAAGGACAAAAATGTACTTAAGCATTACCGAAAAAATGGCATAATACCGAAGAACTGTTCAGAAATGTTTCACCATTGTTAGCTAAGTACTGCTGGTTATACTACGTGAGATATGTGAATGTGAGAAAAGTAATGAAGCATGTGGATCAATAAAGATCACGTCACGTGAAATAGGACGCAAGTGGTGCGCAAAAAATTTAAAATTAGATACATAGATTAACAAAAAATTAATTTGTAATAAATTATCAGTTACACGTGATATAAAGCAATCTATTGTTAGAATTTGACGATGGGCGTCTAGAGCCTGAAACGCAAATAGAAGGAGGGATGTCGCCAGGATCAGGCGTTTATATAAAAGGTTTCATCCTGTCTGTATGTGTTGAATCTTGCATCATAATAAAATATTTTGGCCGTCTGAAAAAACTGAGCAAGGGCCGCAAAACTTTGGTTGCAATGGTACAACAGCAACATCGTTACGAAGGAATACACTATTGCAGCTGTGGAGCTGAGGGTGAACGAAGAATAGACAAGGAGTATTTTTCGGCTGCTGGGCAGATACATTACCGAAATGATGTCAAAGGCAAGAGACTTCGACTTGTGAGTATTAAACGTGGGAGCTGACTAGGCAGGCGTAGACTCATATATAATAGATTTGCGTATACTGGACGCATAGCAGGTATGAATAAAGGTAATGCATCGAAACAGTTGCCAATAATGTACGAAGATGCTAAAGCTGATTTTAGTGTCCTATGAAATTTCTCTACCCTACCTTTAGATTAGAAGTGATAGGCAGTCGTCTGGCGTAAAGTGCATCCCATGAACCGCAAGCTAGTTTTTAAACGATTGGATGAGAAACAAGTATTTCTATCAGTAATGACCTCGTTTGAAAACCATAATGTGCAATCCATGCTGAGATAAAACTATTGTTGACTTCGTCTGCAGACATAGTACCAAGAGATATAACCGCAGGTGATCGGGTGAATCTATCAATCATGACTGGATGGTAGCTGAAATCTTGAACTCGAGTTAGATGAACTATGTCGATGTAGATGATGGCTAATCGTGAAGTTGTTGTGAAATGTTCCAACTTAGAATGAGTGTGCTGGGTGATTTTGTTCTTTTGACATGTAGCATACTCGGTGACGCGTCGCTCAGCGTTCTTTTTGAGACTGTGACCACAGAAAAGATATGAAACAAGTTTGCTAGTCGTCTTACTATCTGGGTGAGAAATAGAGTTAATGGAGTTGAAAACTATTCTCTGGATGCTGGTGGGAAGAACTGGCTTGAAGGGCTGTATAACAGTAAAGTAAAACAAAGGTTAAACCTTGCCAATATCGGCATAAGAACTTTGTGGGATGATGAGCTACTGATATTTGAATATGAGTGTCACCGCTCTGTTCTGTTCGTAAGTGGGATGGCGTTAACGTATGTTTATTGAGGGTCACGGAGTTTACTGAGAATAGCATATGCGAAGGTGGTTTAAGCAAGACGTATTGCTTGGAAAATGCGCCTTAATAACTTTTTGCTTGCCTTTATATAAAATGTCGAATTTGCATTCACTCAGGCATAACAGATGATTTTCTACTATGACAGGTTACTTTGCGACGGATAAAGTCACATTTCTTAGTATGCTAACTAATTGTTTATGATCTGTGAAAACAAAAAATCTACTGCTGCCTATGCTGACAATCAAACTTTGCACTGCGTCATGGATGGCGAGGAGTTCTCGACTGAAATAGTTGGATTTGGTTTCTACTGGTTGCAAAATACACTGGCAAAAAAACTGATTGGCTTCCGAACTCCGTCGATCTCTTGTTCCAAAGTGGTCCCAATTGCAAACTCAGAAGCATCTGTTGTGAGTAGAAATGTTCGTTGGAAATCTGCCGGCGTTAGCATTGTGGCATTTGCTAACACGTTGATGGCGAGACGGAGTAATTTCTCGTCATTAGGCGACCAGAAAATGATGAAGCTTATTCTGTCCTTTTCGATGCCGCAGATGTCTGCATAACGGATAAAGTTGTTTTGATAGGCCGGGAAGGAACTTGCGATAGTCGTTAAGAACTCCAATAAATTTCTCTATCCCATTTAACATCTTTGGTGATCGATGATGATAGAATTTGTCTTTGACGGCGAAGGTTGTATAACTTGTTGGATAAGACAATGCTCCGGGAAATCCACGGATGTAGTTGCAATCTGCGTCTTGTTACAATTGATCGTGATCCGTGATTGGATAAGTTTGAGGGAACTTTACGTAAATGCTTGGCGTGAGATTCAAGGTCTGGAATGAAAACCATTATGTCATATAGATTTGACATACATTAAGCTGCATCGTTGCGAAGTATGTTGTCCATGAACCGTTGAAATATCTGAGTAGCACACTTGAGACAATAAAGCATGAACAGGAATTCAAAAATGCCAAAAGAAATGATGACCGCAGATTTTTTCAAAAATCTTCTGGCCCTACTGGAGGAGGAGTCAATGAGAATGATATCAGATTGCATGTGATTGCTTTCTAGTGGCGTTGTTGAGAATGTAAGGTCTTCTACTTTCTGTACAATGTGTTTTCCGATCTTGACGCTCCATTTCGCCTACTTTCTGAGTATTTGTTGGTCATTTGTGGAAATTGGCATTAATTCGAGAATTCTTCCACACGGCGGTAACAGACTTGACATGAATATAAATACTTATGATGATAATAGCACCAGTTCTTTAAGGCGTATTTGTTAAAAGATTGTGGGGATTTAGATCGCCGCTTATTGTTATTACGTATCTGGCTATGGAAAGAAGGTCGCGCGCTTACTTGATTGAGCTTTGATTTTCCTATGGCTAATCCTTCTAGAACTTCAGCTATATTAGCTAACGTTCTCTCTAAGGAAGTAATCCTATCATTCCACGGAAAAGAACAAAACGATGACGTATTTAACTTAGGTTCCAAAACCCTATATTCACATCTTTCTGAGAAATCATCTATATAGAGAGTGTTCGAGAACTTTCTGGCAAACAATTTTATTGTCTATATAAGATTTTTAATAAAAAATCCCTGAGCTCCATGATTGATATTTTACCAAATTTCTTCCGTTCCCTTAAAATTTTGATGGGGCCAAGATTTGGCATGTCTAGTTGCGCATAATTGTTTATCACCTGTTCCGTTTTCGTGGGACTCAACAAAGATTCGACTTCTTCTTGAAGGCCCGAAATGGGATTGGATAGCTTCCTAATCCCCTCAAGCTTTGGAGAAATCCTTAGTTGCTACTCTGAAGGAAGTTTTGCGAAAACCTTTGACAGTTTTTAATGACTATCATAACTGGAAAACGGCAAAAAAGCAGAGTCTACAATAGTTGAATAAATGTCACACTTCCCATACAATACAGGAACATCAACATCTTAAACATGACCTGACATAATCTTACAGTATCTTAAATGCAAAAATTTATATACCATAGAATAAGCAAAAATTTCGACAAGTGACTTCAAATTTTAAAACATAATTATTGAAAACTAATAACTGAGCGCTTAACAAAATCTGCTTCCACTGTTTAAAAAAAATTGAACGCATAATGTGGTACAACATACGTAGACGAGAAATGTTGAGCGATTTTACCACAGGAGAATTAGACTAAGAAATATTCACAAACAAGTTTGAATGAACAGGAAGGTCCGATGTTGAAGAACTTGGTATCAGATGTGCTACCATCGATTTAATGTGCAACCAATATTCCCAAATAGGGAATATTTGCGTTAAAATATTCCTGAAAGATTTCTAGTATCACAATAAGTTTTTACGGCAGTGCTGTTCTCAGAATCCTGGCGCGGTAGCCAATTTGAAAACGCCCCGGCAAAAAGTAAAGTTCAATTAGCTTGTTGTAGATTAATTATCTTCACATATATGAAGAAATCAATTTTTATTTTTGGACAATTGCTACCATTGGTTTTATATAACAAAGGTTTTTTTAAATATTGGACATTTTTTGGAACCTTTATTTATGCAATTTTTCCAAGATTTTGGCTTGAATTTGGTAAATTTATTAATAAGTCTTCTTGATATTTTTAGTTCTGTGGTAAGCATGCTGCATGTTCCTGGCTGGTTATTATTAATTTACTGAAGGACATTTAACAAATCGATATTTTGTCAATAAACTATTATAGTTGACTTCAAAGTATTCTTACTGAAATTACGGAAAGGATCTCAAATTATTTTCGGGCAATAATCCTGGATGTTAAGTTTTAAAATTTTTCACTTCTAAAAATGACCCTGTGACAATCAGTAAGACGTTGAGCACACACACATAGATATAATAAATATATTATAATAAATTTAATATTAATTTAATGGATAAAAGCAGTAAGTCCGAAGATGCAGAGCAGTTACCCAAAGAACTTAAAAAATTTAGTCTTAGAGAAATTTTTAAGGAATTTGGTTGCTCTAATTTAGACGACCATTCCGTATATATGAGTTATCCCAGCCTGGCGTCTCAGAGGCTCTTCTATAATAATGATCAAATGGACTCTACAAAAGCTGGCGACCCCGGTTGGAACCAATATGCGGAGACAAATGGTTACGTTGAATATCGCATTAGTCGCATTTACATGGACAACAATATAAGGCTCAACACCTACAGACCAGATAACCATTATAATTGGATCGACGAAAATGAATCACCAACCCCAGAAATATGGCTGTATCCACCTGTTCGTCAGACCATTAGACACAAAAAAGAGGCTTATTGATATTCAGGAAATTTATTATGGATATTGAACCGTTTATTTCATTAGAGTTACTAGTGGTAGAACTTCACAGACGACCTCAACCCAAGAGTAAACAATATATTTTTGACTTGAAAAGATGAGAAATCAAATTACATCTGAATTTTATGATACATTTATTTCAAAATCTATCGGGCTTGATATATCTCAACAAATTGTAAACTGTATAATCATAGCGGAATTGCCTGTTTGATTAAGAGCCATTCTGAATGTCTATAATATCATAGAACTTGAGAGGCCAAAGGAGCTCAAAGGATTGGATAAAGAGTATCGCTAGCAGAAACCTTTCGTGTATGGAGCAACAGCTGACTCCAGTCTCGTGCAGCAACTCAGATTAAACTCAGACAGACTCTTGATCTCGTAGAATAAAATTCGTACCATCCGACGTGATGTGTGTTTTGTGAAACACAAGGTGGAAAATTTAAACAGAAATAAGGCACATTCTCTGGGTCAAACACAAACTTCAAAGCACCAGGGAGGTAAATAGCGTAAAGATATTCAAGAACCACGCGAGTGGTTACTTTTGCACCGTAAGTATACCGCGCATGAACTTACTCGATAACTGCTTCTGTTAAAATATAGCAAATAACCGACAGAAACTGCTGCAGTAATTGGTTATATGCTTGTAGCAAATGAGAGCGTTGCTGAAACCTTGATTGCTACATCCATAGATTACAGGATAAGATGCAATGGGCAACATCAGGTTTGTGTTGAAATTACCATGGCATGCTCGATCAATTCTGGTGAGCAAAAATCTGTCAATACTGGCCGAACAGGTAATGTCTCTAATTGGTTGTCCTCCTAATGCGAGGCTTAAAAATATTCTAAACGTTTCCTGTTGATGTTGCTATATACATTATATTTACTTTACCATTTTGTGAGGACAGTGATTACTCATCATTGCTATAAAACTCATTAGCACGAAGTTGAAAGTTATGTCACAAAAAAATAATTTGGCTCAAATAGGTTACACGTAATTTTATTCTTCACAATTCTAGCAGTACAATATAAAATATAGGAATACGTAAAAATTATGTCAGTGTTACGTCTAGAACAATATTTAGTTGAAATCGCGCGCGGTTTGAAATTGCTCCGATTTTGTCGCATTCCGATATTGAAAAAATTGTTATGGATCTTCAGAACTCCATGAAGGTGTTGAAGAATGAAAACAACTATTTAAAAAATGAGATGTCCAAATTGAAGAATGATGCAGTTGTGAATGCAACGAAATTGGAGCAAGCGGTGAAGAATAATGAAACATTAAGCGCGCGTATAGTTGAACTGAATGATGACCTGATGTTCTACCATGGATTGAATTGGCCGATATAACGCTGGTTAAAAATAAATCATCTGGTGAAGAAATGCTAAATATATTAGCGAATGAAGTTTCAGCACGTAATAGCAAACAGGATCAAATAGTTTTATTTAATCTAGATGAAAATGCCGATGTGAAAGACGTCGAGAAATTAAATGCTTTAATAAAAGAAGAGACGCATGCAGATATTGCTAAATGCTATAGGGTGGGGAAACGATCAGATCGTCCAAGGCCAGTAATTGTAAAATTATCAAAAAGGCCAACAAATATGCAAATAGAGTCTATCAATAAAAAGAAAGATGAGAATTTGAGTTTTCACAGCATATTTATTGGACGGGACAAAACGTTCCTCCAACGGAAGTTGGCAAAAGTAAAAAAGTTAAAGAACAACCAGGAACGGAAGCCGTCAACGTCTGATCAAGCTGTTAAACGGAATCTATCGAGTGAGACTGCAACATCAAAAAACGATGTATCGTTACTAAATGTTGTGGACAGCGGGGGGAGAGGAAGCATGACCTCGAAGCCCGGGAAACGAATAGTAAATAAGCCAACAAGGTTGAATCAGTAAAAGTCGATACTTGTTTAGATAAGTCGTTTTCTACATTTACTTTATTTTATGCTAACTTTCGAAGTGTTAAGAATAATAACTTTTTTCTGTGTAATTTTATAATAAGTAACGATTTCGATTTTATAATATTTTTAAAAACCTGGCTTAACAAGGATATTAAAACCATGAATTTGATATTCCACACTATTCTTTATTGAGAAAGGACAGATCGCTGGATAAAAGAGGTGGAGGAGTACTCATTTATAGTAAATCTGTATTTAAGGCGAAAATTTTACATACTAGTGATGATAATGCTATCATTGATTTCTTATCTATACAATTTGATAATCTGATCTTAACAGCGGTTTACAGACCGCCGTATGCTACTTTATTTGATGATCAAACATTTACCAATTCTTTTCAATCTATCTTTGACTGCCATGGCTATAATGTAGTGGTAGGTGACTTTAATAAGTTACAGGACTGTGAAATAACCCAATTTTTTTCTAACCATGATCTCAAGCAGATTATAAATGAATCAACTAGAGGTTCGCAATGCTTAGATCATGTATACTTAGAAATTGAAATGGTGAAATCGCACAGTTATGATGTTGTCAATTATTTCAAAGAATTGGATCACAAACAAATTATTTTACAATGGAACATCTTGAGTGGCATAACACAGAAACTAAGTTTTGAAAATGCACACGTGCACTGTTCCAGAATCAACTGGAATTTTTTTAGAGAATTAAGCATACTGATTGATTATGAGAGTTTTTATTTCTTGAATACTGATGAATTTGTTTCTTCTGTTTCATCGTTATTATCTATTTTATTTCAGGCATCTACGTTTACGGACATTATACCGAAACGAATTAATAGGAAATTGTGTAAACTAAGAATTAAACGAGATAATATAATAAAGTGTAGTCTTATTAATAGTATTAAACAAATGAGGTTAGATTCCATTGATAACGAAATTAATTCATCACTGCTAATAATTCGTCAAAGATCAGAACGAATTATTTTGGCCAAAATGAAGAGTAATCCTCGATTAGGATTTAAACTCCTCACAGATTACAGTAAATACAAGGAAAAGTTAAAGCTTATACTACCTGTGGATAAAACTGAGTATGAATTTCTCTGTGAATTGGATGAAGTATTTGGCAATTTGATATGCAATCCACAGAATGAAAGAAATTTTATAGAACTATCTGACCCTTTTTGAGACCAGGAACCAGGACTTGTTATTGACAGTGATGAATTGATAAAATTGATGTTAAAAATCAAATAAAAAAACAAAAAGATCACCTTGGTATTTCGATTGATAATCTGCTTCAATTACCCTTAACATTTAGGAATGTGCTCTGCAACTTTATAAATAGAATTTTGAAGAATGGGAAATTACCAATCGATATACTAACGATAGTAGCTAAGCCGTTGCCAAAAGTAAGTAAGCCAACGTGCGCCAGTGATTATAGATTAATCTCTATTATCCCTTCGTTTTTGAAGATAATAGAACGATTGATACTAGATCATTTAGAACGTATGTTACCGGCTGATTTTGACTTATGTCAACATGGCTTTACGAAAGGTAGATCGACAACTACTAATATGCTTTCCATGTGGAAACATGTAATTACATTAGACGAGAATAAGTTAGATGCATTAATTGTATTTATAGATATCTCAAAAGCTTTTGACTCTATATCTTTTGATGCTATTTTGAATGCGATTAGTTTGTTGAATATTGATCCGAATATTTTTAGATTACTTAAATACTATCTATATAATCGACGAATGAGTATTCAAGTAAACGATTTGATATCAAAATCGAAACGAGTAACGAGTGGAGTTCCACAGGGATCAAGCTTGGGGCCAATTTTATTTAAAATCGTATTTGCACATTTGGAAACTAAGATCCTTAACGGTCGAGTTTGCAAATTCGCTGATGATTTAAAAATAATCTTCCCAATTGATCCAAAGAATGTCGAATTCTCCAAAAATAATGTGACATTAGATTTGTATGATTTGAGTAGATATTTGATTACACTAGGGCTGAGAATAAACAATAAAAAGACGAGAGCTTTAAAAATAGGTAACAGAACAAACTTTCATTATGTTTATTTTCATGATGCTGTGATTAATGATGTGTTTGAGATTAAACTTATGCAAGAAATTAAGGATTTAGGCATAACTATTCAATGTACAGCTTCTGCTGAGAGACATATTGAAAGTATAGTAGGCAGTGCCAAGAAAAGATGGGCACTAATAAATCGAAATATCTTATCAAATGATATAAAACTTCAAATGTATATAATATGGATTAGACCGGTACTAGAATATGCTGTCGCTACTTGGAATCTATTAAAAAAGGGTTTGTCCAATAAGATAGAAGCTGTACAAAGTAAAGTTGTGAAACATATTAGTCCTATCTCTTGCACTATATACGCCTCTAGATTACAGTTTGTGTCATTGCAATCTTTGTGGTTTCGGAGGATGTGCTATTGTATAAAAGTTTTCCATTTGAACCAGTGGACTGGTGCCTATATGACTCCGATAAGAAAGAGTCATGAAGTTGGAACTAGATCTGGACATTTGGCAATATCTCCTCCTTTGGTGGGGAATGTAGCGAGCAAGTTATTCTCTTTCTCGAAAATCTACAAAATTTATAACCAATTGCCGAAGGGGCTTAGAGAAATGCCTCCATCTAAGATGTCTTCAAAAATTTTATCTACTGAACTTGAAAAGTCTGCAATCCTGCTGATATTTTTTATTTTGATTATGATAATACTTTCTCATGGTTGAATAAAAGACAAGGATAATTGTTATCGGAAACAGATTTTCTTGAGATTTTTATTTCCAAGTTTTGTATTATTATAATTGAAATGTTATGCACTATATCTTCATGTTAGTTAACATTACATACAATCAATTGCTAGTCATGTTTCTCAATTTTTGCATAATGTTACACTCGAATTATACCTTAATTGTTCCTAATTTGATGATGTATATATTATTCTTTTCAGTCGAACTTTCTGATATTGATATATTGTATTGTACAACTAGTGAGATATACCTATCTACATGAGATGAATTGCACAATTTATTGTGATGTGATAATTATTTTAATATATATTGTACATTTTCCAATTTTATTATTTGATGGAATATGTGTGGTTTGAATCCAAATAAAGATATTCTATTCTATTCTATTCTATTCTATAACGACAGATTTGAAAGGGTTAGTAGTAATTATTCCTGTTAAAGGGGTGTTATGTAGGCTTCACCTAAATGAAGGGCTAATCAAGAAAAATTAGTTAGTTAGTAATTGAAAATTGTTTGTAGTGTGCGCAAGGGTGGCTCAGTCGTTAGAGAACTAAATTCCGAGACAGATGTGCCCAGGTTCGAGCTCTGTCCGCGGCAAATTCTGGCCAGTACGTGGTGAGTTCCCATTAAGGACAAAACCGGTCTACTAGATGAATTGCCTTTTCTACACTGTAAAATTCTTAGTTTATACTGGCATATGTAAGTAATTAATGAGTCAGATGTTTATATCTAGATCGCAACCTTAATTGTAATAATAGATTAATGATATTGGAAATTATTGTGTTGAAGAATTTTCTAAAATGTTAGATGAAAACAGACATAGTTTTGTTATCCAGTTGGAAATTTTGCGTTGAAGCCAACACGAATCCATTATAAAACATAATCGAAATTCTTATTAAAGTTTTGTTCCTCAACAAAGTATTTAATTTCTATTTTGAACGACTAACAAGCATTGATATTCGCTAAATTATACGAATTGCACAGACAGGTGCGAAAAATTAAGCTCGCTATAGAAATCGGAATGTATGGAAAAGTTAGCTTAAGGATAATGGAGTTAGAATTTAGAGCACGTAAGAAGACGATGTAATTTACATTATTATTGCATAAACTTGATTTTTCTAAACATTGTTACTACAATTTTCTATAATTCCATGGTCACCAATTTAGTCAGTTTATGGCTACGGGCAAGCAAAAAAATGTTTAGACGATTTAGAAATTGTTTGTTGCTGAGAGCTAATATATATATGCATTTTTATTATGTCCATTGCCTTCAGATATTACAAAGTATATTTCTAATTAGGAATATATATATATATATATATATATATTTTTTTATTATTATTATTTATTAGTTCAAATAGGACAGGAAGAAAAAACCAATGTCAGCATGAACAAAAGATAAATTCTCATGTACACTTTAGTTTCGTGCTTGCTGGCGAATTTCAGTAGGAGCCGATACTGCACGAAATGCCGACGATATATTTGGTCAACAAATGTGACACAGGTGGGCGGTATAATCGTCTACACGAATGTGTGCTCAAGCAGTAATGAAGCTTACGTCATATAATGTCTTTGACAGTACAACTTGAAAGCCACATAACATTATGGAACATATACTGAGTCAATAAAAGTTACAAAAACAATGGTTTACAAAATGCCAAGCATGTACATTATAACAACACAATGGATTTAGATATAAGTTAAATTTCACCAAAATTGAGAATTGATTTTATACCTTCTATTAATGCTACCTTTGGTTTATCCCTCTTTTTGGATATGTACTACGCACACCATTTTTAAATTTGAAACTAGGAAAATAAGTACATGATTCACTATAATTAAACATGTTTTAGAATAAAGTTTATTATATTATTTGGAACGCAGAGGAAGCAGTATAAAGTGCTCGTAGATGGCTTCTAATAAATGAAAAAAACAATTAAGGGTATAGAAGTAACATACGTAATTCCATGCGTGAATGGTGATTACTAGCGTAGTAGGTTCAAATTAAAAACGGATTATTTTATTTAATTTCATCTAATCATAACCTGAAAACAATAATAATAATAATAATAATAATAATACTATTATTATTATTATTATTATTATTATTGGTAACAATAATAGGGAATGAAATTAAGGCCCTAGTTGTATTCAAAATTATATCCACTCCACAACAACCATGACACGAAAAATTCAAAAACTTCCAACACAAATTATCCATTGATAGAATGCAAAAGAAAGTGGCGTGCTCCTAATGAATGACTAGAACAACGCAATCAACTGAAGAACTTCAAAAGGCGATCAATTACGATTTTATTCTAAACTTGTGTGCACATGTTTAGTACTGTAGACAAATAAGTTTCGTGCTCATGAGCTAAATATAATTGGTGCTGGGCGTCATATTTAAATAGACGTTGGACTCGGTTCTGTCAATGTGCTGGTTTCAGTGAATGCGGTTCTGATAATAATAATAATAATAATAATAATAATAATACTAATAATAACGAAACGCAGGTGCCTTTAGAAGTATGCCTCCTGTTTACGCTGGTTTCGTCATTAAATTCAACGAATTCCTACGGTCTGTTTTTGCCATTCCTAGCGAAAAAGCGCAAGTAATTGATAATTCCCCGCAAAAAGTTATTTAAAAATTGCATGACTTTGAAGAAATTCTCTTAAATAGTTGTGATCCGTGGTAATTAAAAATTTCAAAAATAAGGAACGCGGACCTCAAACAATCACATTTTTAGCGTTAACTTTAATTTTTCCGGTTCTGTCGAGACACAATTATCCCTCTCTTTATAAGAAATAATGAAGTTCCAGTCGTTTCTGCCAATCTCTGTCTTAATCCGCAGTGCTAATATGCACTTTCCCCGGTGAAGTTAGATGCACTGCCTTTTTCGTACTGCAGCTTAACCCTCGTTATTAAATGCAGTTTACCATATTACGTCCGTATGGTGCTCCAATGATCCATTCCGAAAGCTAAGACTGGCCTTTTTATATGGCTCAAAGTTCCACTAAAGTATACTGTGACAAAATCTTATGTATGTGTGTGTGTTTACAATCTGTGAGAAAGATTTAATTTTAAATAAAAATTTTACCAGAATTAAAAGTATGCATAAAGGTTGCAAATTGTTAACAAGGATATTCGGATCCGGCAATTCTTTTCGGTTATTGAAGAAGTTTCACCTAGCATATTGGAAATATACAAAAGTATGTGGTTCGTTAAAGCACATAATTATTCAAGCAACAAAAAAAATGAAGTGTGAAAATTGCTTATGATTTGAAAACACAATTCTATTGTGTCGCCAGTTCATAAAATGAATTAATATTATCCTTAGAAATATCGATCAGACAATCACAATTAACGGCTGGAACTAAAAAACAGAAATGAAAATACACATATTAATATCATAGACGACAGCATTAAATTAGAATGTGGAAATGGTGATGCTTCAAAGTCGTACAACCATGCAAACGCGCTCGCGAGGACAGATTAATAACAACAAACTAGGTAGGTCTAATACAGAGGGAAGGACTTTATTAATAGCGTACCGGTGAAGATACCAGGTAGCCCTAAACACAACAAAAACTCGATAAAGTAATCAAGGTATCCGAGTGATTTCTACAATATTATACAACATAAAATACAGATAGTGAACATTCGTTCTGTAATTTGGATTTCATGTTTGTTATTGACCGCCCGCGTTAAGGTATGTCAGGCTGAACTATTGATTTAATGCAAATAAGCAATAATTGATTGCGTGTGTGGTGATATAAATTCTTTAAATCAAGTTATCGAGCTTGAAGTAAACACTGGTCTCATTGTATTTAACCAGTCGTCAAACAACATAACAAAACTACCGCTAGTCGTATGCACTGACACATTTCTACCTACCATGATCATCATCAAAATACGACGGCATACTGACTAGCGAGAATCAAACCGCATGGCATATATATTTAGAGCAAAATTAGATATACGGCTCTGACTTCTAGTAGTCTCGCATACATTGTACTTGACTGTAAACGTCGGCTGCACAATTTCTATGCGGTCACGAACATTAACTGTTTGCAGCTTTCGCCAAATATACACAGAAACACGCACACACACACACACACACATATATATATATATATATGTATATATATATATATATGTATATATATAGGTAATACAATTAAACAAAAATTGATTGCGCGGGTGGTGGTAAAAATTCTTTAAATCAAGTTTTCGAGCTTGAAGTAAGCAACAATCCCAATCCATTTAACCATATGTCAAACATCATAATAAAACTAAGGCCAGTCGCACGCACTGACGTGTTTCAACCTTCTATGATTATCACCAAAGTACGTGAATCCAACCCCATTACATTTATATTAAATACAGGACTGGTGTTTACTTACGTAACTCAAACTTGATTTAGAAAGACATGTTACTACCACCTCAGCCCAATCAATTATTGTTTAATTCTATTATCTATATATATATATATATATATATATATATATATATATATATATATATATATATATTTGTGGCGAAAGCTTCTGTTGTTAATTTCGTGGCCGCTCATAAACTGTGCAGCCGATATTTACAGTCAATTAAAATGTATGAGACTAATAGAAGTGAGAGCCCATCTAATATTGCTTTCCATATATATAGGATTTTATATATATATATATATATATATATATATGTATTGTGGCTTGATTATCACTAGTCAATGATAGAAGTTCAAAACGCGTCAGTATCTGTGACTAACAGTAGTTTCGGTATGTTGATCGAAGACTAAGTAAATACAATTTGATTGGTTTTTATTTCAGTCTTGCTATCTTGATCTAAAGTATCGAGTTAAAGATCTAAATTCAAAAAAATTATCATTAGAGCATCGTTAATGCAGTTTTGATAGCAATGAATCAAATGAGATATATGATATTTAGCTGCACATCAATAGAGCATTTCTTTTAAACAGTCACGCAACATGAAGAATCTATCAACAGTTACGAGTACTAATGGGAGTTCACCACTCATATTCATGGTCAGATTCGAACAGAAAGCGCAAATCTAGGGATCAAGAGTGAAGTATATGTAAGTATTTCAATTAAGCAACCATGGGTAGCACGGATAAGGATAACGCTAAGTCCAATAATGTTTGCGTCGCTAAATGTAGCAAAGTCGCTTAATAACAAATCTTCGACTAAAACCAATCCCATTGTATTTAACCAGTCGTCGAACAACATAGCAAAATTACCGCCACCTGCACGCACTCACGCGTTTCGAATTTCCAATTCATCATCAGAGGCCGACGGCAAACTGACTAGCGAGGATGTATTTATGCAAGACTACTAGAGATGAGCCCTTTATCCTTATTTTGTTTGTTATATATATATATATATATATATATATATATATATGTGTGTGTGTGTCAAAAGAAAGATAAAAACAATTAATGTTCGTCACTACATAGAAGATGTGCAACCGAAATTTCCAGTCAAGTAAAATTTATGCGAGACTACTAGATGTGAGAAGCGCATATCCTATGTTTCTTTCCATATATACTCAAGGCAGATTGATCCTCGCTAGACAGTTTGCCGTAATAGTCTGATGATGATCATGAAAGGTCGAAACGCGTCAGCGCGTGCGACGATCGATAGTTTTCCTATTTTATTCGACAATTAGTTAAATACAATGCGATTTGTTTTTACTTCATCTCGCCAACTTGATTTAAAGAATCGTTACCACCACACGTGCAATCAATTTATGTTTAAATCTTCGGTTAATCACTCATAATGGTATGACTAATTAGTTTATGGTCATCAAGAGAGCAAGACGGGGATTTTACCAACGAGGATAAATCACCAATAATTAATTATATTGTGAAAATTTGAAATGCAGCTCAAATCTAGCAGTTCCGCATTCAATGTAATAAAATCTCGGGTGTACAAATTCTGTGCCGTAATACGCAAAATAAGGTAGACATTTATGTGTCTGTGGCTACGGAAAAAGCGGCCACATTTCTGATTCTCGATACATTTTATGGGTTCACTGCTGTTCGAACCTCACTATTGAATTTTATTGAGTATCTAGATGTGTAACTGGCGATATTTTGTAATATTGTGAGACGTGTTAAATACTATGGTGCGTTTCTTAACGCAAAGTATTTTTATCTACATTTGAATCGATCCAAAAGTTGGATGCATAATTTCTATGAAGTCATGATAAAAAATTTTCACGCTAATTACATTGACGTCATATATTCAACGAATAAGCCGTTAAAAGAGCTGCAGACAGCAGTTATATTTATCATGATTTGAATGTGAAATGAGCATCAAACTAGATCAACCCGACTGTGAGCATTGCATTTAAACCGTTTCTAGATTCATACCCTGTTGGTGCGCCTTGTACCCTATTTACATTACATTCTAATATTCTAAAGGACATTGCGCGATTTTTCGTTGAAGGATGGTTTAAAACACGTAAATATACGAAACAAAACGATACACGGTACAAAGAAGTTATAAATTTTTCAGTCCTTCAACTTTGATACCATAAGTGTGCTTCGAAAGCAGACTAACGCTTAAAAAACGTATGATACTGAATCTTTGCTCTCTGCAGATGTGCATGTACAACTAACGTGTGCCTACACATATAAATACCAGGCCACAAGTGTATATAAATGCAAATATGTTATGATATGTAGATGCACGTGCTTGCATGTACGTGCATTGTAGTGCACTCAATTTAAGGCACAATTAAATTTCAACGTAACGTGACGTTCACAAACGATAGTCAAACACCATACCATAGGCCATGTTGCAGTAACAAGTAGTGACTCTGAAAAGAGTGGTTGTCACATTCGCTGGTGTAACGTTAACATTCCGATAGAGACAGAGTGTAAATAGATGCTGAAATCCAAAGTTGAGAGGTCTAGGCTGCGCCAAGCAGATACTGCCTGACTTGGTAAGATTTCTAGTTCATACGATGCTCCGTTGAAGAATAACATGGTAGTTTCTCCAAATTTAATTGCTAATCAGCATAAGATAAATATTGTGGTACCAAACACACCTATTCAGGTATATGGTGCTTCAACTAGAGTTTGCTCGAAGACTGCAGCAGCCGCCAAAGTACTGTAAGGTCGTTTACATTCACCGCAACATATAGCGATATAAGCACAGTATGTACACAAAACACAGCCTAAAATAGTGACGGCAACCAGAATTTATCTGATAAAACAGCACGGTTATACTGTGCACGCAGTTTGTCACTAAGCCACCTAGTGGTTAGAATAATAGATTCCGGAGCAGACATTCCCATATTCGAATCCTGTCCACGGCAAATTCTGGACAGTACGTGATGAGTTCGCAATAAGGACGAAACAGGTCAACTGGATGAATTGCCTTTTCTACACTATGCAATACCTAATTTATACTGACAAAATTTCCAATGCCGCGTTTTGCGTACGCGGATTGTAGCTTTGCACCGACAATTTCACAAAGGTCCGATTGATCACAATTTCCATTTCCGTTTTGTCATAGATCGGGCTGAATTTGTATTCGTCCCAATGGAAATGCGGTTCTATCACATCTTCAAAGAAGCATTACACAGTAGGCACAGAAACATTACGAAAAAGGATTGTCTACAAACTGTTTTCGTCGAAACGCTCATAACCGCGCACATTCGCTGCAATCAATAATTAACGGATATTGACAAATTTGAAAAACCAACTCATGAAATAGTGTTCGAACATGAAGAGGCGCAACAAAGTGTAAAATGCGCCTCACGCAATAGAAGCCGAAGTATTGCAACGAAAAGGTGTGTCAATTAAAACTATTGCTTTTCATTCTTCGTATGGCTATCATCACCGATTAGTTTGAAAATAATAAGTCTCATCTAGATAAAACACTGAATGAATCCGCAAAAGGGACCTAGTTCAGATGAGTGAGCACAATGGCGGCTCTACGTCGAACAAGGAGAGACGAGCATCGAAATGAACAATGCGACCCATCGGGTCGGATAATACT
Source organism: Eudiplozoon nipponicum (assembly GCA_029291075.1). Lineage (NCBI taxonomy): Eukaryota > Metazoa > Platyhelminthes > Monogenea > Mazocraeidea > Diplozoidae > Eudiplozoon > Eudiplozoon nipponicum. The sequence continues at coordinate 50,269 of JAQBSW010000011.1, forward strand.
TTGAAGTCCAGAAAGACCACTACAGTTTGTCGGCAATATACATGTTCCAGTTTAAGTAATTGTCTTAAAGTAAGTTTGCAGTCAGTAAAACATTGTCTTTGCCGCAATCTGACCTGTTCTTGTTTAGTAAGAAAATCACGCGAAATCCTAAGACTATGTAAGATACTAGAAGCGATTAACAAAGGTAGGACTGGTTTCGAGATTAAATCACGATGGTTAACTCACTGATTACGAGTATTTTTTTAGAAAATAGGAATAGTGATTGACACGCTCTAAGAATCGCCACGGTCTCCTCATGCGATACATTACGAAAAAGATTAGTCAGCGTTCCAGATATTATGCCGCCACTACCCATAAATGAGGTCGGAAGCAGATGAAATTTTACTTCTTACTTCTTGCTTTTAATGGTTTTTCGAGTTTGGCGCTCCACATTGTTGATGAACGCATAAATTCTTGGATCTTGACTCCTGCAGGAGCTACTACATTATTGTTGCACTTAATTATTATTCCACTTACATTTAACTTTCTCGGACATGCTGCGCGAATATATTGAAACAAAGTCGGCTATTACCCGATATAAACACTTCCATTTATTATAATCAAGGTTGCGATCTTGATATAAGCACCTGACCCATTAATACTTATATATGTCAGTATAAACTAAGAATTGTATAGTGTAGAAAAGGCAATTCATTTATTTGTTCAACTTTCTGGCCAAAAAGGACTCATCAAGATCAACTTACGACTGTTCTAATAGCTCTACGAGTTTTTCTAAACATCGAGCTAGGATGATTTTGATGCCTATTTCAGATAAGCTCCGTAACCTCTTCAGAGAATGAATGACAAATTTTACGAGAACCGACAATGTAGCATATAGAAGAATCTGCGTTTTGCCTAGCGGATCTTACCTTCATCCATAGTAAGCTCGAATTTTTACAATCAAAATCTGTTAAAATTAACTTTATAAAAGGTTAATATTTTGTTGGTTCCATCTTTTTTAGGTTAATTCCCAGAGCATATGAGTTTAAATTACAACGGATACGTGCATGGTCGGAGTTGACAAACGTGCTAACAAAAGAACGAGAAACATATATGAAGGATCTCATCTATAAATAATCTCTATTTGAATCCAGAGCCATCCGGCAACTAGAGGGTGTCATGTGGCGCCACGCGTTACACAACATCTAAAGTTTGTAGTATTCAAGAAAAATTTATCCCCATCACAACCATCCAACAGTCATTCAACATTATTGTGTCGCGTTGATCTCAATATTTATTTGTCACCTTAATGTCCTGATGCGTTGCATAAGCGCCAAAATTAAGAAAGCATGTCGTCCATAAAAAAGACAAAGTCTGCACTTCTAGCCGTATATAATAGGGAACTTAGGTCAGAAAAGACTGAAGTCTTCCTGTCGTCTGTGCTGCAATCGATGTGAAAAGAAAAGGTCGATTTAGGCTTCTGGCATTTATTTTAGTATGCGTCTTTAGGCGGGCCGCACAAAGCCTCTTTTTACTGTTGGACAAACTGCAGCTCGAGAGCAAAGGACGATGCCGAATCGCTATTCTCGCGCTTCAGCAAATTCCGTAAAACCAGAAGTTCCAAGTCAATAACGCAAATATAAGGATGATGCACTAAGTTTTGCACAAACTTTCTTGCACAAATACGCAAATATATATATATATATATATATATATATATATATATATATAGTTTATCCAAAGTACGTGGTTGAAGTTCGCGTAATTAAAGAATGAACTATGCCTAATCGCGCACACATGCTTAAAAAAACTCATAATGAATATAAACAACGCGCGAACAATTACTTGGGAACGAAAAAACAATTAGGAACACACAGGTAGAATAATCACGCAGTAGAAGCAGAAATATTAAACAAAAGAGAAAGTTTGTAAACTACATCACGTAGATAGATACTCTGTGGCTTTAAAAAATGAGCTAGGCATAATCTAAGAAACCTCACGCAGAAGGAACTGAAATATTCCGACAATAAATACGGTTTATAGTATTCATCAGATAGATAGCATCGCCTCAGCTTTAACAATTAAATAAGCCACAAACGCGCGAAACCAATTCAATTATACTTAACGGATATGCAACAGAAGTACCGCTAAATTTTTAACCATGTTCGAACAAGAGGAGACAATTATGAAGTTCTGAAGAAGGTGAACATAGAAGAAGTTACATTGTTACACGAAAATTATATGTAGATTTATTTAAGTAAAACGATCTTCTTCAAAGAATGAGCAAGTCTCCATAGCGAACATAAGTTTCAAGCAATGTTTAAGGTATATTTATGACAGGAGGCTATACAACAGCCTTCAATGACTGATTAAACGAACATTGTTTGCGCGGGCGGTGGTAACAATTATTATAATCAAGGTTGCGGTCTTGATATAAACACCTGACCCATTAATTACTTACATATGTCAGTGCAATCTAAGAATTTATATAGTGTAGAAAAAGCAATTCACCCAATAGACCGGTTTCGTCCTTATTGGGAACCCATCCTGTACTGACCAGAAATTGCCGCGGACAGGGCTCGAACCTGGGCACGTCTGCTTCGGAATCTGCTGCTATAACTACTGAGCCACCCTGCTGCACAATAGACTACACACAATTTTCATTTATGTACTAACTAATGTAACTTGGTTAGTCTACAATTCCTTTAGGTCGAGCTCATATAGTATCCATTAAACCCAAAGTTCCAACTAACCATCCCAAATTTCTCATTATTCAACAGACACCACACTACATGGGGAAGCGGTATTGAAATGAACATTTATATAATTAAACGAACATTGGTTGCGCGGGCGGTGATAAAAATCATAATAATCAATTTCTGGTCAGTACATGATGAGTTCCAAATAAGGTGGAAACCGGTCTACTGGATGAATTGCCTTTTCTACACTATACAATTCTTAGTTTATACTGACATATGTAAGTAATTAATGGGTCAGGTGTTTATATCAAGACCACAACCTTGATTATAATAATTGTTATCACCACCCGCGCAACCAATGTTCGTTTAATTATATAAATGTTCATTTCAATACCATTTCCCCATGTAATGTGGTGCCTGTTCAGTAATGACAGATTGGGGATGGTTAGTTGGAACTTTGGATCTAAATGGATGCCATATGAGCTCCACCTAAAGGAAAAATAGACTAACCAAGTTACATTAGTTAGTATATAAATGAAAATTGTATGTAGTGTAGTGTGCGGCAGGATGGCTCAATGGTTAGAGCACCAGATTCCAAAGCAGACTTCCCCAGGTTCAAGCCCTGTCCGCGGCAAATTCTGGCCAGTACATGATGAGTTCCCAATGAAGACGAAACCGGTCTAATGGATGAATTGCCTTTTCTACAATATATAATTCAATGACTGATGTTTTACCTACACATAACCATGGCGAAACTAAACAGAAAGGAGTTATCCACATACGAATATATACGGATAAGCAAATTAAAGTCGGATTTCTGAAAGCAGAAGAAGCGTATTCGGGCAATGAACTTGAACTGAAGTTGATGCATACAATTGATTGGTTTTTCCCTTATTTCACACTCTCCATGTTTACATTTTTCTATTTTGTTTTGCCTTTTAATTTATATTTAAATAGTTGTTTATCTTTAGATACTTGAGAAGAATATGAGAAAGAAACGGTTCTTCCATTTGATAAAATTCCTTTCTATCTCCACATGGAAAAGGTACTATGAAATTTATTAAGGTTCGCATTCCAAAAGAAAACTAATAATGCAAAATAATGATGATGATAATAATAGTACAAAAAAATAATTTACTAATTAACTTATTAGAAGAGAGCAATGTATGAATGGAAGCATCTGTTTCGACATAACTACGTAGGTTACACGCAGAAACGAGGCGACTTGGACCTCTAAACAAAAGTCATCTTGAAGGCAAAGCTACATTGGTATGAAAACATTTTTTAAACTTTCAATTTATGGATTCATGAACAGAACTTTACTTCACAGTTAACTATGTCAACTAAGACGTGAAAGTTAAGATGATGCTATTAGAAATCTGCAACAAGATCGCCACTGAATACGATTCGTTGCCATATCACGCATGTTTGCAAACCCAGAACTATGGCAAGCACGCGTACACCATTCTGATAGAAAAACAAGTCTTATATGAAATAATTCCCTTGTATTTCTGCAATGCCAATATCTGCCCACCATTTCCCCGCCAATCTGGTGCTGGATGAGAAAATTATTTCACTTTTTGGCAAACGAAATGGTGTGCCCCTCGAAGTAGGCTTTTTAAAAGTGATACATTCAGGTAGGAAAGGTGGCCTGATGGCTGAATCTCATTAAATCCGACAAGGTTCATACAACCATTATCGGGAAGACAAACTAATTTCCGTCGGTTAAGTGATATTTATAACTTGTGAGCAAGTATCTGGATACAGAGGCAATCACGCAACACTGAAAAAAGATCACGCATAAAAAGTAAGAATATAAGAAAAATGTCAACAGAAAGCAGCACACTCTTAAAGTATGGACCATGCCAAATTGAACACATCCACTTTAAGTAACAGTTAGGGGACGAGTACAACAGTACAAACTGAAGCAATATTCGGACATGGAGAGATAATTATTCAGGCAGAAAAAGAGATCACACAGGAGAAGCGGCTTGATTAAAGCAAGAACTAATAGTTATAGACTGCAAAACGTAGTTAGCAACTCTGTGGCTTCAAAGAATGACCCGGAAGAAATCACGCACATTCACTTCAAACAATAATAGAGGGACACGTACAACTCTGCGATAGTAAATCTTTCGAACAAGTTTTCGAAAAAGATAGGAAAATTATAAATTCCAGAATGTGGCTAACACACATGAATCCAAAAAATTGCAATAAGACGGTTTATGAACTGCATAACGTGAATAGAAAATCTACAACTTCAAAGAATGAATGAAGCCTAAACGCTCATATCCATTTCAATAAATAATACTGGACATATAAGAATATTCCACGGTACATTATGAGAACTATTATTCGAATATGAAAAGAACAATAGGATATCCGAAAAATGAATCACATGGAAAAAAATTATTACATCGAAGGAGGTCTATAGACTATATCTCGTGAATAGCAACTCCGCAGCTTTAAAGAATGAACCAAGCACAATTATTTTTTAAATTTTGTCGGAGTGCCAGCTTCATATATTCCAATGCCGCGTTTTGCGTACGCGGGTAGTAGCTTGGCACGGACAGTTTCACAAAGATCCGATTGATCACAATTTCCAATTTTGTTTTGTCTTTGATCGGGTTGAATTTTTATTCGTCCCAATGGAAATGCGGTTCTATCACATCTTTGTTTACTGGCGACGTTTCGGTGCCTAATTTCCAGCAACCTTCCTCAGGCAACTATACACAGTACAATACTCACAAAAAAACCAAGCACAATGTCGCCGATCTACTTCAATCAATACTTAGAGGATATGCATAACTCATTGACTGCACTACTTTTGACCAAGTATTCTAACACGAAGACACAATTAGGAAGTGCTTTAAAAAGATAACGAAGTAAGTGTCAAATAAAAAAAACTAAAAGAAAAAACCAGTAAAATACATCGCGTAAAATGTAACACAGCGAGTTTAAATATCGAACCACGTATAACCGTGCACATCCGCTTAAATCAATACATAAGGGATATGCGCAATTCATTGATTGCACAATCTGCCCCAAAGTGCTCTAGCACGAAAAAATAATATGGAAGTCCTAACAATGAACAACGCATTTGAAGTACAAAAGGTGGCAACGATAGAGAAGGTTTATTGATTACATCACGTGGATAGCAACTCCGTAGCGTTAAAGAATGAAGGAAACATATTCGCGCACATCCGCTTTAATCAATTGTTAAGGGATATGCACAACTTTTTGACTGCACAACTGGTGGACCATTATTTTAGTACGAAAGGATAATTAGGAAAATCTTAATAATAATCACGCAGTGGGAGTTGAAATATTTTAATTGAGTAATTACTACTCAGTCCCAAGCAATTAGCACCCACACACACGCACAGATCTACATATAAGTATAGATGAAACAATTTAAACAAAATTTGCCGCCTGACTTAATAATATTCAAGTTATTAGTTGGATAAACCTGCCGTTTAGAACGGCTGCCAAAACAAGAAGACGAAATATACCCCGGTCAAACTGAAGATAGTCGATGCAAGCATCGTATTTCACAAAATGTATTTCCTGGCGCACAATAATTGTCCTTAAAAATGGGAAACAGTTTTAATGTAGGATAGCCTGTTTGCGAGACACTAAATGGAGTAATTACGCTCTTAAGTTAATAGAAACAACAATGATAAATGTCACAAGAAAATGATACCCTATTTTGATACCACCAGACTCTAACCTAAATAGGAAAGTAAAATCAATAGCTTTAAAATACAATATAATAACGTTCTAAGACAGTTCCTTACTCTGGGCAATACTCTCTAAACAAAAATAAAAATATTAACCCTCAGAAATAAAGTCGCCTACAACGACTCTAGTCTCATGGAAATTTGTGAAAGCATGCGCCCAATCAGGGTAAGAAGAGAAGTATGAACATGTTTCTAAATCGGATTGTGTCCGTCATTCAGTCAAGACTGGACACACCATTAACTGAGTTGAGTGTGTACGCATAGCGATTTGTAAACGTAACAGGATGACGAGATCGAGTAAGAAATCTATCGAAATTAAAAAAATCTTTAATATAGATTTGGGACACAGAATAATCTAATGATAAAAAAAGACGATTGCACATTTCAAAATCTGAAGTTAGTTTCAATAAAAATTGAGGTTATTGGAGTAAATAGGCTTTTTATTTTGGTATATTATCTTATCACAATGTTAATCACTCATCGATAGTTCAATTCTACCAAATTTCATCTTTTAGCTCTTCTTTAATTGTAGATTGTTTTAAAATAAAGTGGTCTTAGTGAGTTGAACTCGAATTAAATGATTTATCTTTTTCCTACATTAATTTGTATAATTTTCGTATCTTAATATCAATTATTTTCCATTATATTTTGATTAAGTTACTTTTACTAAATTTTGATAATTAAACTTGGCATTAATTTTTGTTTTGTCCCCACCCTATCCATTGAGTTCACCTTGGTATTGCATAATTTATAATGTTATGAAAAATTAAAACTAGTCGGGTGCGTTTTATTTAGATGATTGTACATGCCTATTTTATTTAACTGAATATTTATAAGAAATATATATGTACATGCATGCATACACTGAATGTGCGCCTATCCAACCATAAGTATAATTCGTGTGATTTGAGTGGAATTTCAAACATGCGTGGTTCGTTCCTTCATAATTTTTATCACTTACCTCGGCATGAGGTATTAAGATGCTTAATTCATTGGGTTCTCCCACCTAAATTCTTTCATCTCCCAAGGTGTGCATAAAACAAAACAGACTAAAGTATGTAAAGAGTAAATTAATATTCAGCCAGTCTCGTTTCAATTACTTGGTCGAACAACGCAGTTTTTGACAGACACAAATACGTGACGCGCATCTATCTAGTGAAATCCTGGTGAGAAGTAAAAATGATATGGTTAGAGGAAATATCGCACCTGATTTAATAGCCTGTTTCTAAGACTTGTGATGCATAGTTGACTGATGAAGGATGTCGACATTGAGATCCGAAATAAATCCATGGAAGCAATCGATTGGAAACACAGAACAGGTAACGTACAAAACTACAATAAGCTACATGTTCTGGCACGCTTCGACCTTCCATAGTTCTCATCAGATCACGAAGGTAAAGTGAAACACGCGAACCAACCGCAATGTATTGAAAACCGAAAATAAAACTCCAACACCTGGTAGCTATAACACACAACGTAGTCGAATAAAATTAAGCTGTGGGCATTTTGTCAAATAAAATTTCTGAAAGTTTACCTTGTATGAGTTCGATTTCCGATTCGAATATATAAAAAAATATTTTTAAAAAAAATCAAGATTGCGCGTATGACGCAAACATTAATTCGACTGAAGATAGCGGTCGCACAACACCGCAAAACTACCTGAATGCACACGTACTGTCGCATTTGACATTACATGATCATCATCAGAAAATGACAGCAAACTGACTACCGAGGAGCAAACAGCAATCTATTTGCAAGGAGAGCAATGGTAGGTATGTGAGTCTTGCTGCTATTAATTTTGCATACAGTGTAGACTTCTAAGTGTACTATATTATAACGACCCATGCAATCAGTGACTATTTACTAGTATAATTTATGTATATGCGCGGCGAAAACCGTTAAAAATTAATTTTAGTGACTAACTTGACATGGTGCATTTAGCATTTCTGGTCAAGTAAAATGTATGCGCGACTACCAGCGGTGATAGCCGTTTACCTATTTTTGCTTTTCTTATATATTCATTGCGGTTTGATTCTCGCTAGTCAGTTTGCCGTCGCGCTCTGAAGATGATCATAAAAGCTCGAAACGCGTCATTGCGTGTGGCTGACGCTAGTTTGGCTATGCTGCTCGGCTGTATATATCCAATGAGATTGGCATTTATCTCAAGCTCACAAGCTTGCTTTAAAGAATTGTTCATTACCAACCGCGCAATCTATGCCCACTTAAGTATACGTTTATAGCCGTTTGTTCTTTAAATAACAGTTCGCTGCTGTCCTCCGATAATGAATACGGATGTTCGAATCGTGTCAGTACGATTAAATGATTTCATCTATGATATTGTGTTGTTTGTTAAAAGTAGGATTGGTGTGAATTTCAAGACAAAAATTTAGATTTAGTAAAAAAAAATCAATAACACAGATCAAAAAACGTGACTAAATGCACAACTCACAAGATGAATATAATTCTGCACTAGTACTAACGAGGTAATTTCGCTCGAGGAGATAGCATCACATAAGATTAAACGTCTCGATATAGAAACAAATCAACGTTTTACCAGGTCCACTCGATCGCTACTGTTGATGGCCCCACGCATGGGCAGGTTTTACATTAGTATCGGTAAAAAAAACGCGTCCCACCATAAATTCAGCGTGTCAAGTTTTAATGCTAGCAAGCTTACATATTGCAAGAGTTCACACAACTGAGATAAACTCTCCGAGCAAGCATTAATCAATCGATGCAGGATGGCTTTGAAAAAAAGTTGACTGATTTAAACCCACACAGAAAAAGTCGTGCTTATATGGTGAAGCACGCTATTAAAATCTTTATTGAAGAGCTAGCAACACGTTTATTTAATTATGCACACAACACATGACTTAATGTTATTTCTTAGTACACAAGATGGCCTGTGCTTTTTAAGTTAATGAAATATATTTAGTCCAAGTTTGTAACTAAAATCGATATTCAGGGTGCTTACTTGTTACACTTCACAGTATACCCGTATTGCAAGCATACGCATCATATAGTAAATCTGGAAGAGTTGCACCACAATTAAAATTAAAAATCAATAAGCAAAATAAAATTAAACTGCCATTATACAACTTTAATTGTCACTGTGAGTCAATAAATTGTTTAGAAGACGTTCATTTTATGCAACTTACACTCTATTTTTTTTATTATCTGCACAAGTCGGCCTAATGGATGAGAAAGATTGATCAACCACATCATTACAAATTCTTCTTTCAAGGACTCTCCGGCACTAAATAACATGAACTAAACAATCGAATCTAGAATAGTAATACTTTAGCTTATCCAACCTCACAAAACCACGCATAAAAATAAAAGATTCTGCATGTACGAAGAATATTTTGGCAAAACTGGCTATATAATGATTATTATAATCAAGGTTGCGGTCTTGATATAAACACCTGACACATTAATTACTTACATATGTCAGTATAAACTAAGAATTTTTTAGTTTAGAAAAGGCAATTCATCCAGTAGACCGGTTTCGTCCTTATTGGGAACTCATCATGTACTGGCCAGAATGATTACCTGACGCGTGTTGTGAGAAACACAATATTTCTCCGAATTACATCCTTTGTTGGAAATATTTTTGATACCTTTTTCGGTGTCCCTCATTGGTCCACGATTCATGACACGGCTTAAGGGAAAACAAATACAGCAATTGTTTAAAGAAGACATTTTAATGTATCCTTTACACGTATTTTACTACCTGCTTTAACTTTACCATATGAAACGACGTAATTGCGGATTACCTCAGGTTTTACTGTGGGAAGCCAAATAAATAAAACACGCCCTTAATAAAATCATACGAAGGTAAGTAATAATAATTAAAGAAATAAGTAATGCAAGTGGGAACTTTCACTCAAGCCAGTCGACTTATGACTGGCTAATTTCGTAAATTTCATTAAATTAGATAAACGCGCATCGCGTGTGAGCATTCGTATATATATTCTTTATAATGTCCATGCCTTTTAATATTACACAGTATATTTCTAATTAGGAAGAAAGAACACATTAATAACAGTGTTCAAAGGACTTTCTATAAGCGTCGGCTTTAAGTATAACAATTCCTGATCCTTTGTCGGGTTTGGCAATTCGTATGGATTTGTCTGATTGGAGTTTTCTGAGTTCGTCTATGTGCTGTTTTGTGATGATTTGACTGCCTTTGAATACCTTCTTGTATTGTTCTAGTGCACTAGTCCTTGTCCATTGAATGCATGTGGGGCAGTGTTTTTCGTTAAGTCATTGTATAAATTTTCCGTTCCAGCCTGAATGTCAATAATGTCATATTCACTTAGGTTTTTCTTGACTACGCAGAGTTTTGCTCCTAAGGAGAGTAATTCTTTCTGGTGTTTTGACAAGATCACTTTTGAATAATTGTGAATAAAAGCGTCTGGGTTCGTAGGAAATTTTGATTGTGTAGGAAATTTGTCCAGGTTCCTCGTGAGATCCTTGGTTTCTTTGTCCGCTGTTATTTTCATCAGCGTTTCTATCTTCTTTGTGAAAGCGGTGTATTCGCTGTCGTTCAGTCTTGCAATTTGACAACCCAGTGATTGAATGATTCTCTCAGCATCTTGCAGTTTTGATTGGTTGTCCTCGATACCATTGAGCAATAAGCGACTTATAAGTTTATTCGTCGGTTTTTGGTTATTTCTTGTGCACTGCTTGAGGAATCGTTTTGGCACAACATCTGATTCTAAACACGATTTGAAGAACTTAATTCTTTCTAGAAGTTTGGCACGCGTACAGTTGGATGCAATATAACTGTTTAGTTTCTTAAGGGTAAAAGGCTGACCCCGCTCTTTGATAATCTTTATAATGTCCATGCCTTTTAATAGTACACAGTTTATTTCTAATTAGGAAGAAAGAATACATTAATAACAAAGTGTTATTAATTTGTTCTTTCTTCCTAATTAGAAATATATATATATATATATATATATATATATATATATATATATATATATATATATATATATATATATATATCTGGTAAGTATTCAGTTAAATAAAATATACATGTACATCCGCCTATCTGAAAAAACTGAAACCGTGTATTAAATTACCCTTTGCACACGTCAGACTAATTATTTTATTCCTACCATATGAAATTACGTAATGCAAGGGCAATCTCAAGGGATAAATTTGGTGCTCAACGATAAAACAATCGTATCAGGATAAATAATGGAAAATATAGAAATGGATTAATTGCTATACTAAATAAAATCAGTGATAATCATAAAAGAAAAATATGCAAATTACCAAACGAAAGTACGAGCGTAATAAGAAAAATGAATAATTGATAATTAATGAGGCTCAACTCACTATTGGTTCTAAATAAATAGACACAACATGATAACAACAATGAGGTGAAATTTTGAAGGATTCTACCGTATATAATTGATGAAACAGTTACAAGTTTATAAACTAATCTTAATCCAGTATTCGTAATATTTTACTGGAGCTAAGTTCAGACTCGGTTTCTTATAATCATCTTTTAGAATCAAATCTGGCGATTTTACAAACGCTGTTTCGTTAATTACGTCCTCTCTTGATTTATTTGCAATATATTTCCTAATCAACCATCTCATTCTGTTACTACTACATCTTGTCATGAGTCTATTCCTCCAAATTTATTCTCCAGCCTCCACTGTATGACGGGCAAAATTCGTTCTAGCCACATGTTCCAGCCTTCATGCAATTCTGCGCTCTCATCTTACTCTGCTTAAGCGCGTGATTTCACCAAAAAAGGAGACTACAGTAAATGCGTGAAATTACATAATTTCCTGCTTCCTCATGGTTATATATTTTTCTTTTTGGTAAGTAAGTCAAGAGCTCAGGGTAATGGTCTGTCATATAAATATTAGTTTAAATTTCCTGCTCAGGTCAGCCCTATGATCTGCCTTCGCTTTATCAGATTTTCGGTACCACAACTCAGCATTAAGCTCACGTGCAACTTACAACAGTTATATATATATATATATATATATATATATATATATATATATATATATATATATATATATATTATGTCTGTAATAAATATTTCACAAAGTCAGTCAAAATCCTACTGCATATGTCATCACGTCCAGCCATACAAAAGTCAAAATTGTCTAACGTTTCACTGCCATATAATCATGAGCAGTGTAAGAAAATATAAATGAAAACAGAAATAATATTTTAGACAAATTATTAGAGAGATTTACGAGAGAGGGAGACCGTTAGAGAGCGAAGGAATAACAAGTTACTATGAGTAAATTTATCGGGATAACTCTCAGAAATGAAGCAAACTAAACCTCTCCACAACACCATTATGGCCAAGTTAGCATTCGGACAAAGAAAGACAAGGCAACATCAGCAATAAAGATTCCTTGCAGCTTTCACTGTATCAAATCATAAAAAAACCAAACCTCGCAGCTAACTTTGCCCTACTAAAAAAAGAAAGTTACGAAGATGATTCTACTAGACATATGCAACAAGATCGCCACTGAGCTCGATTAGATGCAATATCGCTAATGGTTTCTAACGAAAAACAATGATGCACACGAGGACCCCATCCTGGCAGACGAGTGGGTCCTATACTACTTAATTTGGATGTAAGTGACTTCAGCTGTTTCTGCCATGTCAAAATCTGCTCACCCTGTTTCTAACGTCTATCTAGTGCTGGATAAGAGAACAGAGCTCTACTGGGCAATCAAAATGAGGGCATACATTAAACGTGACCGAGCTAACGAAGTTGATGGAGCCTTATTGGTTTTTCTGCTATCCAAATTGAGAAATCACCAAAAATGAGATAATTACTGAGACTGTTAGAACAGCACAATTCCTCTCAGACAAGGATAAGTTTAGGTTTGAATTAGACGTAGCCGCTGCTGTGCTAACGTACGAAGAGGAAAAATATAAACTTAATTGTGCCATAAAGTTTCAGGAAAGAGTTAAGAGCAAACAGTGATATGTTTGAAAGCAGACGGAGGAGCGACGGTTCTGATGAGTCAATCTGACTATAATGATAAAATGTATGAACAACTAGACAATATAGAGGTATACACTAAAATTAATAAAGACCTTACGGATAAATTACAAGAAGTTAAATTATTGATCAATAACATGATTGCTAAAGGAGAATTAGATCAAGCGCATGGTAACGCTCTCATACAAAGAGATACAGTCGCTCCCAGAGTGTATCGTTTAGTAAAGATAAATAAATCAGACAACCACTTAAGAATTATTAGTAATGTCCAACACTCCCCAACATATAAAATGTCTAAGTTTCTATTCCATATAATAAGGAAATATTCGTACTTCTTAGACCATACTTTGATGAAGTCATACCATTTGGTTGACATTGCCGAGAGATGTGAGCTAACTGAAAACGATAGATTGTTGAGTTTAGATGTGGTGTCAATGTACATCATTATACCAGTACCCAAAGCACTAGACTATATTCAGCATTTCCTTGTTGATCATCCAGTAATATTAGAAGGAAGCAAAATGACGATGAGACACGTCATGGAGATGGTGTACGTATGTATGTCCTCAGTTTTTTTTTAAATTTAGGAATGCATTTTATAAGCAGATTAGAGGTGTTCCAATGGGACAACCACTGTCAGTTCCAATAGCTAAAAGCTTCATGCATAACATGGAGGAACCCCTCTTAGATATAACACCCCTAAATTAAAAATTGTATGTACGATATTTGGATGATATATTAGTTATTTTGAACTGATAAATCTCTTAAACATAGCAAATCAGGTAAGTGAGCTGAAATTTACAATTGAAAACGAATTTTGTGGCGAATTACCAATTCTGGATGTCAAGTTAATTAGAAATGGTACAAAACTAGAACGGGATATTTATAGAAAGAATACTTACTCAAGAAACCTTCTTAATTTCAATTCAAATCATCCATATAGAATGAAAATCGGTATCTTAAAATCGATGATAATAAGAAGCTTAAGATTAACAGATAAAAAACATAGGGAGATTGAATTAGGTAGACTGCGAGAAATACTCAGTGCTAATGGGTATCCTCTAAAATTATTTGAGGCAACTATAATGAGCGTTATAAATAGATTTGATCGTAACTGGAAGTACGTGAAGTCCAATAAAACAAAAGATAATCGGGGGTTAACGGTAATACCTGACTAAACTAAGTAGGAAAATCAAAATACAATATACGTACTATATTCTAGGTATTAGAATGTCCAACCAAAAGCAGAAAATAGAACCGTTAGACACATCAGGATTATATGAAATTCCATGTAATGACTGTAACCTTATGTATTTAGGTGAAACCATGCGCCCAATTAAGGTAAGAAGAGGGGAACATAAAACCGCATGCAAGTATGGCCATGTTAATAGATCGGATCTTGCACGCCATACAGTAGAGACAGGACGCACAATTAATTGGGATGGGTGCAGAAGTATATCAATTTGTGGCCGTAGAAGATCGACAAGATTGATTAAAGAATCCATCGAAATAAAATCGAGAAATGACATCATGAAACACTAGGTCATATTTGAAATACAGCATTGAATAATGGTAGGAAACGAAGATTGTACGAATCAGAATCAGAAACACGCTCAAGTAAAAGAATAAGAACACTGGACTGGTATTAACTTACACAGGTGGAGGGTGAGTAATTCAATATCTCCTAATTTATTTTCCGATTATCTTATTATTTCATCCTTAATTACTTTTTATCTTATTTTATCTATTATATTACGTTCTGTTGTTAGTGTAGCACCTTTTAACAAACATTTATGTTTGTATCTTTCTTTATCAGGCAATTTTCAATTTCGTTTACGACCCATTTTATTTTATTTTAACTATCTACCCTATTAAAACACTTCCGTTTCTAATTTAATTTTACTAACTCTCAATTATTTACTGTATTCACAGTATCTTGCCCCCTCCTCACCGAGATGCCGCTCTTAATTACTTCATTTAGGATATTACGTGTAAAAATAGGTCTGACGTGTGTTTTTAGGAAATGATAGATATCATTTTAGTTTCACGTGAATAAATGTTACTCGTGCCGGTAATTACATGTAACATTATTTCTCAGTCTTAAGCAAACACTCACACACATGCACACAAACACAGATGTGGCATACGCTTATCTAGTTAATAGTCAGATGTCGCTAAATCGCTGTTATTTCACTGGGATGAGTGTATACGTGCAGAAGTTGTCTATTCCTCAATCAAAACAAACAAGAACACAAACACACAGGCATGATGTACGCTTATCTAGTGAGTTGTCATTAATTGTCATTATATCACTGTAATCTCATTGCGAAGAGTGTACACATGCAGACATACACACAAACCATGTGACATACACTTACCTAGTATTTTTAAAAAAACAAGATATGCTTAAAAGATCTAGCAACAAGTATAAATGGGACGGTTTAAACTAAAATTTCTACTTGACGTATTAATTGTCAACTTAGCAGGTGATGTGCTTTCCATTGAAAAAGATCCTCTTACCTGGAGATCGAAAATTTTGGATAAATCAGGAAGACAGCGGATGTAAACAAATCTGATCGCAACCCGATAATCAGGTAAATGATATGCAAACCTGTCGAATGTCTAGATATTCATTCTACCGTCGCAACGTTGTAGTGAGTGATCCTGTAACAATATCTTACATTTAGAGTGCGAATTTCGTACCAAAAGACGGAATAACGTATGTTAATCTATTCAAGGTGGCCTGGGCTGCATCACAAATTTTAAATAATTGTACGATATCATCCGCATAGTCAAGATCGACTAGTTTATTGACCAGGATAACTTCACCACCTGCATCCTGAATGTGTGGAAGAGTGTTGGTCATAATGGCATCGATTACAGAACTATACCAAAAGGGGGAAAGTGGACAACCATGACGAACACCACCGCATGTTGTAAAGTTAAGCGTTAATTCTTTGTGGACCTTAACGCGACTATATGACTTACATCTGTTAATCTAAGGCTTCACATTGTTAATGATATTAAGATACAGACGATTTGACTTTAAATTAAGATGGATTCGTGGTAAAATAATTTTCCAAAAATTATTTCCGACCATTTCTAATTAATGTGTCACCAAATTATAGTAAGTCACCCGATGACTCCCTTTCATTCGTAAATTGATGTTCGTTCACTTGATTAATTTAAGAAATTTATCATAACATACGCACCATAGTTCTGGATTGCTTATGTCATCTAGAAACCGTGGCGACAATTTGGGCTCCATTTGTCTTATCTAAAAGATTTTTCTCAATAATACATAAAAATGTGTTCTATTGGAACCGATAGCAGTATTCCCACTGGGAAACTTCTCAATTGTTTCTAAAACTGCTTCAAAAACGAAGAATAAGTTTAGGGCCGACACACATTCATCAAAACTATAATTCACACAAACGTCATTCCTTTTAATATTAACAGAGGATCAACAAAGAAACGCAGGAAAAAACCAAGAATTCAAGTACCGGTATATTTGTGTACATGGTACTTCATCTGGGCACGTCAAATCATCAAACTCATCTAATACACAAATATCGAAATATCAAAAGAATGATAGGAATTCATCAATATATGATCTAAGAAAATTTTTCTTATTCTATGAAATAGAAACCCCGTAAATAATAGAAAAAATATACACAAGGCGCAACCTAAGAGGCAAGAGTAAAAATATTTCATTTCTAAAGCTAATATGCCTAACTGTTTAAAATTTGAAACACATTTTCAGTGCGATGTGTATGCTATGGCTCTTAAGCATGACCTGTGTAAACATTATGAATAGGTGGTTCGTAGTTTAGACAAGTCAATTTGAAAGCTAAAATACAATCAACTTTAATTCGTCATTGACACGCAGATGATATTTTTATGCATTGTTATTCTTGTAATAGAGAAATGAGAAAATTCACAATTAGGCATAATAGAGATTTGTTTTTACGAAGAATTGCTATATATGCAATGCAAGATATTTCGAACCTACTAACAAATTCAAATAGGACCAGAAGGATAAGTCAAAATCATCATGAACACGATGTTCGTGCTGACGACTCATCAGCAGGAACTATTACTACGAGTTATACCTACCACATAATAAGTGAAGTCATGTAGGAAAAACGGACAGTGCGATCTCCTATTCTAATGTGCATTCAATCAGTATTGGAACTAACTTCATATAAGATTATCGACAATGCGACTTCAGTCAACTCACAACTTACAATATATACCGAGCGTTTAAATGACACCAACATCATTGTTTCCGAGTCGGTGTATGGCACCAACACTATGCTTTTGAAAACCAGTGTTGGTACCATTTACAGACTCCGTTTATATTATAAATTCGAACTGGATTTGAAGTCACATTGTCGATGACTTTATATCAAGTTAATTTCCTTATCATTTCAATACACATTCGACAAAATATATAGTCGCCAGAAAGCACAAAACGCGTGTGGGCACGAGATAATACCTTTCGTTCAGGCTGAATTTGATTTATCCTGCTGGTCTTATACGGACTAATTTGTTACTAGATGCGCAAAAATAATAGAAAATTATGTAATATAAAGTTAGTTGATTTGAGAATTTATAAGCATTCTATAGATAGTATTATCTTAATCATTGCTAATAATGTATCATAAGGTGATTCAAGCTGAACAGTTCAACCGTGATACGAACATGGCGATTACAAATAAATAGAAACTTCGAAATCAGGTCATTATAGAGGCTGTTAAAATGACAACTGTTTTCAGTTAAAGATAAGGTTAGATTTGAATTGGACGTTGTTATAATGGTTTATACACGCCAGGATTGAAAAAAGCCCGATTTTGAAGATCGTTATCTAACAAATAATCTAATATCGAATAATGTTATATTTTTAAAAACTGATAGAGGAGCTACCCTATTAAAGATATACATTTGCATCAAGAATGTATGGTTTGGTGAAAGTGTATAAATCTGGTAGTCTATAAAGTAACATTGGCAATGCCCAGCACTCCCCGTTAAAAATTTCTGAAATCTATTTCATAGAATAAGGAAATATTCATTTTTCTTAGATCGTATATTGATGTTACCTAGTCCTTTGGTTGGAATTTAAGATACAATTGTACTAGATCATGATTAAATATGCATGTACAAGGATATATCGGTACCTGGGGTTCTGGATTGTTTTCGATGTTTCATTGTGATAATCCGTTAAATTTGGAAGGCAGAAAACTAAAAAAATTAGCACATTATGGAGATGAAACATTATATGTATACACTGGACCTATTTTATAAAGAAATTAGGGATGTCTCAATGGGAAAAACTTTGTCGGTTCAAATAGAAAACGTCTTTGTGTTATTTGGAATACTTCATTTAGACAAAACATCATACAAACCAAAATGTTTCGGCAGTTCTTGGATGATATTAGTGATTTGGAACCATGGCCATGATATTAAAAAAGCCCTTTAATGTCATTAATAAGATTAGAGAAATTTTATTTTCTCTGATTGGGTGAATCACCTTTTCCTAATTTCTAAATGATTAGGAGATACAGGAAAGATTCTCACTCTGAAATCCTTAATTTGAGGTAAAATCATCCGTATTGGATGAAAATCGATATCATCAAACCATTAACAATAAACAGCTTTAGATTAACGAATATAAAACGGAAAGTTAGAACAGATTGCTTAAATACAACGGAGTCGATGTTTATATAAAGCTCGCAAACATAATTTAAAGAACTTTTTATCACTAACCGCAAAGACCAAATGATTGTTTAATTGCATACCTTATATACATGTAGCTATAACTGCTAGTCTATTTGCCCTCCTGCTCTGGTGATGGTCGTAGAAGTGCGAGGTACGTAAGCAGGTGTGACAAACTATAGTTCTTCGTATGTTGGGCGACTGGTGAGATTCAATGAGATTTCTTTTCATACTCCTAATTTAGAGAAAATATGTATATATGACATTTTGCCTTTTTCATGGGTAGTTAGTTGTAATTCTTTTCATATACACAAAAAAATTTGTCACTTATTTATCAAATAGAAAATAAATCGCTTACTATTCAAGAGACGGTTTCTTACAGCCGATCTTTTGCTAAATTAATTGTTAAAAAGCGTATACCTTTAAAGTGGACAAAATCTATAGTATCAGAACGTATTTATAACCAAGGTAGGAATTAATTTAAGTATTTATCATCCACACTCAGAGCAAGTACCAAGTAACTAATGTTTCACTACCATAAGACCATAAGAAAAATAACAGATCAAAAACTTTTTTAAATAATAAGCAAAAAAAATTTAGGAAAACAGATTATTAAAGGAGAATGATGTATGTGGGGGATAAATTATTTAATGAGTATATTAAGCCAGATAACACACAGAAGTAAGGCATACTTAATATCTACACATCATTATTGCCAAGTGAGATTTATGCCAAGGCAGCATCGGCAATACAGCTCCTTCGCGATTTAAGTGTATCACGTCATAGACCCAACCAAACCTCTCAGTTAACTCTGGCCAACTAAGAAAAGAAAACTTGGATGACATAACTAGAAACCTGCAACAAAATCGCCACTGAACTCGACTCGAAGTCCTATTGCACAGGGTTTCCAACCAAGATGCGCACGTGGATCCAATCCCGGCTCTCCTTAAAACGAACTTTTAATTATGAATCACTATGGCAAATGTCAAATCTTGCCAAAAACACAAGGAATTGGTCTTAAAGTAATAAATTTTTGTTTACCTAAAATTAATCACACAGTATATAAACAGCACTGTGAATACAGAACCAAATGGCAAAATTCAACTTCAAGACATTCACATTAGAGGCGAAGTTTTCATAACATTGCTTTTCTGTACCCGCTGTGTTATTTACAATTATTGAAATCTTTCTAATTTCTTTATTAAAATTTTATAAAATACCTCATTCACTAAGCATCAAAATGTGTGAAAAGCATGTGCCAATAAACTAGTGGAATCCACGAGACCTTTATGGGATCTATAAACCGATTCTTATAAAAGCATGCACTGTAAAACTATTTCGGGAATATTTACGATATTATGTTCCTATTAGCGTCATATAATCAATGCCGAATGTTTGAGACATTTTCAGTCGGATTATCCAAGGTCTCTAATCAATCGTACTTGCAGTAGTATCTTTATCAGAAACATACCATTTGTATGACCTAAGCAGTGAAGTAATAACACATAGGATTATAGACAATACGCGCGGGTTTTATAGCGCAGATGAGCTGTTGGCCTCTGAAACGAACAGCCGCGAATTTCATTCATACCCGCAGCATTATACTGAAGAATTATCAAATAATTACGCAACTATGATCTGTAGATTGAATTAGCTATCTCAAGCAATATTTAGGTTAAATAAATTAATTAAACGAAATCTGATGGCCTACTTTTTATATTAGTAACATCAGCAGGCTATACGATTAGTGAATTTGCAAAAATAACATGGTTACGATTGGACAATGAAATCTTAATGTGCAACAAATGTAATTATTTCAATCTTTGCAAATTTACAACCAAACGCAAAATAGAGCTACGCTTTTAGTTAAACGCAATGATTTATTATGTAAATAACACATTAAATTCTCTACAGTCAGATAGGGAACACAATTAGCAGATATTATATTGGTCTAGTTTACAAAGTGACACGATGTTCAAAACTGTAGAAACGCATTCGTTACGCATCTTTTTAGAGGAAATGGATTAAACCGAGCATACACTTTTCGTTTAAATCGAAAAACAAATATAAAAAACCAACAAAGAAATGAACATTTATTCCTACTGGCAGCTAACAAATCTTGTTATCCGGACCATAAATTTACCTGGCAGTAAAGAAGCTAAATAAAAAAACTTTTATATTATGCTCAATGTAGAAATTAAGCAAATCTAGACCACCAACACAAGGCAAAAAAGCCAAAATCCGGAAAGAAATGACAGCATTTTTTCAAACCGTGAATAGATTATCAGGCGAAAAACCCCTCAACGAGAAAAATCATTGTATGACATGCTCGTGACTCTATAGTATTAAAAGGGAATGCCATTTCCTAACGATTGCGGTAAAAGTACTAATATTAATCTCCATTTACTCCGATCGCAACAGACGCTAAGCGAAGAAAAAGCCAAGGTCGCAGACTAATACACGAACATCCAAAAGCACTTCTGTTTTCAATCTCTAGGCAATAACACGTGTTTTACAATAATGTAAAAGTGTAAATGTTTAAAAAAATTGCGCCTGGTGGCAGAAAGACTCGAATTGAATAAAATAGGAGTATATTGCAATAAATACAGATGATTAAAGATTTAACCAACCCAATAAAGTTTCACATGAATAACACCCACAGCGAAATATATATAATGGCGTCCTCAATAGTGCCTGTTTGTGCAAGTAAGGAATCGCTGAAATTGAATTTAATTAAAAAATCAAATAAACTGTGCTGGATTATTCGTTCTTACATAACGGATGTACACCAAAATAAGATTAAAATTTAACCTCCCGTTTTAGTTGAAAGTCTGTCAGATTGATAAAAGTAACAGAGAACGATTAAAAATGGGTGACGCGAACAGATTACAACTGGTTGAGTGAAAATATGTTACATTTAAAATTTCCAAGAAAACAAATAAAATAAAACAAAGCAGCTTGCTAAATATTTTTTTGACCTGAAGTAATTAAAACAACTTGAAACACAAAATTCACCAGAATGGAAGGCAAATACAACCAAACCCCTTTCTTCGCACAACTATCAAGGGTACATTACTGTTTATCAACATGCATCAATAATCAACGAGCAGGTTTCAAAAATAAACTATTTACACGGCAGCACTTTAATTAAATCAATTAATTCGCATCTATTATAAAATGAAACGCAATAAAAATTACTGTAAAGCAGATTTATATATATATATATATATATATATATATATATATATATATATATATATACATATATATATATATATATGAGTGTGTGAGAGAGAGAATTTGAATGCATGTGCATACTTGTAGAATTTTAGTTATACTCCCAGACAATCCAACCCAGAAGCAACCTGTATAATGAAACAAGGAAGCCCAACACTAACCACAGTCACACAAAACAACATTCAAATAAATTTGTGGAAAGCAATATCATCTGAAGAGCAATTTTCGAATAAATATCATCAAAGAAGATAACTATTCATCGCTATACATTACAGCAAAAAGAGCATTAGTCGAAAGCATCTCTTGGTGACAAATGAGACGAGCAATTTCACTCGGTGTCAGCATTTCATTCTGCATAAAGGAAGACCAAAAATTCATTGCTTTACTTCAGAAGTCGTAACTGCTCCATTACCAACACCAGGACAGATAGACGCACGGTCAGCTTGGATACTGCTCACTGAAGAGCAGGCGGTTGTAGGTAATGCAACAGGTGGTACTGGATAGGCACCAGAGTGTTGATGATGAAGCGATGATGCTTGATGCGGATGATAGACTTGATGTGCAATTGGCAGACGTTCCTGCTCCTCTAGAGTGTCGATCAACGGTGAGCCCATCGCTAATGCACCGGCTTGGTACTGATGTCTTGTTAATATGATAAAAATATAACGACGACAATTGTGGAAAGGTAATAAAAAGGTTTAGTTGACCCATTAGTACTACTGTTGTATGAAAAACTTCCATCAATACGTTTAAAAAGTTTACAGGAACAATAAATTTGATAATAATACGACGCGAGAGAGCAGCTGCTTAATTATATTGTAATTGGTGTTTATCTCAAGAAAATAAAATTGACTTGCTGGAGTAAAAGGGGTACAGTAGTTTTAATTATCAATTTTGGTTAAATTACGAATATCTTGAAATCCATTAAATTGACATCATGTACTGATTCGGCAGCCAGTGTTAAAACCCTCTACGCACTCGGTATATATCATATATACTGAGTTGGCTATAAGGTAGCATTGTCGTTGACTTTATATAAAGTTAGCTCTACTGCTACGGGTTTACACATTCATATAGGAAATTGTACCGTCCAAGTGTCTCACATTCATTTACAAAATATATAATGTGGATAGAACGTAGTACCGGCTCCGACTAAGGAGTCACAAGCACGAAAAACATGTGAACATGAGATTATACACTTCGTTCATGACGAATATAGTTTACGCTTCTGCTCCTACTTAAACTAATTTCTTTTTAAGTGCGTAACACCTAATAAACAGTAGATATTTTAAATATCGGTTTATTCGCGTAACTTATATGTAGTGGAAGTGCGAAAATTTTATGCACGCCAAAATATAAAAACTGTGTTGCCGACATTTGCAGTGAAGTAAAATTTATTCGAAGCTACTATAGATAAGAGCCGTTATCGGATTTATCATAGCCTATATATTCACTGCAGTTTTTTGTGTTTTGATTATGACCATGGAAGATCAAGACTCGTATTTAATTGCGACTTATGGTAGTTTTACTTTGTGGACGACCAGGTAAATATAGATTTTTATACATTTTTAATTTGAATTGAGAAATAAATTAATCCCATCTTCAAAGTTGACATCGTACTCACAAGAAACAACTTGTGGGCAATGTGATATACTCATTCATAACATATCTATTTATATTTTCTTGGATACATGCAAGTATAGGATAATAGGTATTAAGACCGGATATGGGAGCAGACAAATAAAATATTTTATGAGTTATAATAAATATAAATAGATCTGTCTTGCCACAAGTTGTTTTTTCTGTGAGTATGATGTAAACATTGATGATGAGACTGGACATGAAGTCCCGAAAATTCGGAAAAGATTCATTCACGATCAATTTCAGAAAAACTCATTTTTGACGGTTTCAGAGTGACGTGACAAGTTAGAGCCCATTAATTGTCAACATAATCTGTGCACCAGAAAATGTAAAGGAATAAAGATTTTACCGACTACCGAGTGCTATCAATTATCCCGAAACAGCATATTCTGTATTAAAAATCAATGAGTGTCTCTCGCTCTATGTGTGTTGTATAATGTGTATAAACTAATTTATCTCCCTTGCTTACAAAAATTAGATCACATAAAGCACCAGATATGAGTCGAGTTAAGTTACGGAAAAAAGAAAAATGGCATTGCCTAAATGTGCTGTACATATATGATATTTTAATAAACTTATACTTCTATGCATTATTTCTCAATTCGACTAAAAAAATGGGTAGGTGTTGATTTTAAACCTGAAAAAGTGATTTTAATATTTTTAAACCACCTCACGCGCAATTAATGATTGTTTGATTCGTAAACACTTTGGCATTAATTCTTTGTTCAACAGAACCTTGGCATGCATGCAAAAAATGAGAAAATCCACCGTCACAACTTACCCGTCAATACAACGGCTACTGGGAAGTTGTCCGGTTGTCATTGACGTGATAGCAATTGAATGTCGACAGTGCTGAGGAACACCCGACAGTGTAGAACCGACACCCAAACCACCTGATCGTCGGAAACTGCTATGGCTGCCCTGCGCTTGTAGTGTCTTCTTTCGAACAGCAGGCACATTTTCGACAGTTGGAATTGTGGCTCCCGTAACAGGCAGTAGTTCACCGTTTTTTGTCATAACAATCTGAGCCGTCTCAGTCACACCAATTCCGGCATCGTTAGCAACAGACTAACGGATTACGCACGTATAAATTCATTTTCGATCATGCATTAGTGTGAAAAATTAGACAACCCAGATTAAGCGCTTTTATAACAGTTACCTACTTCATAAAAATGCATAGCTAACTACTTTAATTCGGGCTTCATGGGAAAAATTTGAAGGGCCCTTTTCAGGTCAAGAAAGGTGTTTGAGCGGTGTCCCAATTACCATT
Source organism: Eudiplozoon nipponicum (assembly GCA_029291075.1). Lineage (NCBI taxonomy): Eukaryota > Metazoa > Platyhelminthes > Monogenea > Mazocraeidea > Diplozoidae > Eudiplozoon > Eudiplozoon nipponicum. The sequence continues at coordinate 75,544 of JAQBSW010000011.1, forward strand.
ATGTGTTCATAACAAGACAGCATCGACATCGCTGACACAGTCTGTAGGGCTTATCTCCTCAAACGTGGTTCTTCTTTATATATATTATATATACATATATTTCCGCCTGAAAACACATAATTATTACCAGATCATTGTTTTACAGACCAATTTTTGTTAAATCAAGGCTCATTGTCCCTCGAGATATATCGGTACTTATTAGCGAGTACCTTTTTCCATTGACAGACAGATAGTTGTGCGATGCGGATGTATGCGCGTGTCCATATTTGTTAGGACTTCAGTTAAATGTCAATATAATTTCGCATGTACCAGACAAAATGCTAGAGATATGTGCACGTATGTTCTGTCCAACACAGTTGATGAGCCGAATCTGAAATGCAGTATCACAAAATTTTTCACGTGTACTACGATAGAACTCTTCAAAACCGTTAGAACTGATTGTTTAATATAACTAACGCCAATATTCTGATTCAGATACACGTTGACTTATGCTACACATAAATTTAATAATTGCATAAGGCTAATGATGCCAGCAACACTATGGTCACACACAAAATGAACAAGAAACCCGATGGAACGCTTTATCCCAATGCACACCTGGTAGACTGAGGAAATTCAGAAATTGCTCCTTGAGCTAAACATCAGATCGCGTTGGTACAATGGAATAAGCCTAGACGCAGTATATGTGAATAGAGGTGGAAATGTTGCTCTGCTCATATATCACAAACTTATCAAAATCTCGTAGCTATGTATTTCTTTATACATCACACGGTAGGCTGCAAACCATTGCAAATAATACAATATTGATGCAATTTATTCTAAGACACAAGTCAACTATAACCTATTAATGAGACTAAGTGGTAAAACAGATTGTGAACTGGCTTTCCGTTTTGAGATTGGTGACAATACGAAATTTATGAATCACCAAACTGGTTCATAGCTGTCCAGTCAAGTAAAGCATGCACTACAAAAGATAATAACAAGAAGGAAAGGAGAAGAATCGTATAATTCAGCCTGATCTATAGAAAGGTTGTGAAGTTGATATCAAGCTTTGTAGTTCACTAAGCACAAAGAAATAAGTGGTTAACTTTGAATGTTCTAAGAGCTGAGATGCATTCATTGGATAAAAAAAACATCGTAATTGAGAGGAAATTGAGAGGACGCCAAGCGGTAACAGTTTCAATTCAGTACAATAAATCTAGCGTTTCATTTGTTTCCTTTTAATCTAATTATGAACTTTGTACATATAAGCACATATATATAAAACCAAAGTCAGAACGGAACTAAATCAGTAAACTAAAGTAAGTTTAAAATAAGAATTGTATAGTGTAGAAAAGGCAATTCATCTAATAGACCGGTTTCGTCTACTGAATGAATTGTCTTTTCTACGCTAGACAATTCTTAGTTTATATTTAGTGGGTAAGGTGTTTATATCACGTTCGCAACCTTCATTATAGTAAATGTTATCACCGCCTGCGCAAGCAATGTTCGTTTAAACCAAAGGTATTGTTGGCTTGAAGAGCTCAATCAGATAGTGATCGCAACCTAGATGTTAGTACGTGTTAACACTACCAGTACAACCAATAAGTATTTAGTTGTAGACATCGTAAATTCAAAACCACTTCCCCAGGTATTTTGTTGTCTGCTCTATGATTGGAGGGTGGCTATTTCTAGTTAGTTAGTATATAACTGAAAATAATGTGCTATGTGCGGCAGGGTGATTAAATGGATAGTCACAGATTCAGAAGCGAATGCGCCCAGGAGCCAGCTCTGGTCACGGCAAATTCTGGACAGTACGTGGTGAATTCTCAATAAGGACGAAACAGGTTTACTGGATGAATCGCCTATTCTACATTATGCAATGCTTAGTTGAAACTGAATAATGTATGTAAGCAATGGGACTTAATTTAAATAAATGAAAAAGGTTGGGACATAAAATTATCCTTATCGAACACCAGAATCATTCGCGACAGATTCAAGAAGACCCTTACTGATGAGAATATAGGCTGACGATGCAATAAAACGAACTTGAAGTTATCGAAAACTTTGTAACCGGAACATGCCATAAAGCATAGATTGATATAAAAACCGAATCGAAAGCGGCTACTGAGCTCGACTCCATGTCATATCACGTAGGGCTACCAGAGAACTACAATGCGCACGTAGGCCCTATTCAGGCAGACAATTGAATCACATGAAACGTTTATTTGAGAAACTAGATTAATTGAAATTACCTGATCTGCGTCTTGACTAACACAGTTATAATTGTTCCAGTAGTCTTCTTTCTTTATCAATATATTTCGACTGCCTTTATCGGCAGCCTTCATCTGTTGGTCCATCATCACAGGTTTAACAAATTAATCAAATGAAGTAAGCGCGTTATTTCCTCTAGCCTTATTATTTATACCTTAGACTGATCTTTCACAAGATATTCGCGTGTCACATGTGTGTATGTGCATTTCTGTAACTGTCAGACTAGAGTGACTGAATAAGAATTTACTATTTGCATGCGTTAAGTACAACTTGGGGGGATTGAACTGAAATTTAACACGTGCATTTGTCATTGGGACTTCTAGTTTTATGACTCATAATGGCATGTGTTTATGACGAGTGTTTCTGAATTATTGGTCCCCCACCAGAAAATGTGAGGGAAATCTCAGTTATATCATTTTACATGGAGTATATAAAACAAATAGTTAACGTATGCAAATTGTAAATTCTTATTCAGCTACTCTAGTCTGACTCAGTTAGATAAACATAAAAGTTTCGGAAATGCACATAGACACATACATACGTCACGCGAATCACATACAAGAGAAGAACAGGCCGAATTCTGCGCAGGACGAGGTTGTATAGATAATATTTTTTCGTTAAGGCAAGTTCTTGAACAGACATTTATATCACTTACCAACCAGCAGTGGTGTTCATCAAGGTTATCCACTTTTCCCCTTTTTGTTTAATATTGTAATCGACGCTATTATGAACAACACTTCCACACATTCAGGATGCAGGTGTTGAAGATCTCCCAGGCGATAAACTAGTCGATCTCGACTATGCTGACGATATCATACTTTACTGCGGCTGACTCCTTTTGGAGGATAAGCCGGCTCCAATTTCCATGGAGTTTCTTGGGAATTTGGTACAAGTGGTGTCCCCTCACCACTCGGCTTTTTGATCGAGGACGCACCTCTAGCCTTTGCACATCCAAGCGCAGTCTGCAAGGCAGCAGTAAGTTGCATGGTTGCCGGAGGCTGTTGAGAGCTCATTCGCCATTCGGAAGTACGGGGTACTGTCCAGGAGTCCATGTAATCCTGTGGCTGTTGAACTCTTTTGTTGCGGGGAACACACGCCGAGTCATGGTGCCGTCGTCGGGCTCATGTGGTATTTTATAGGAGATCCGATTGCCGGTCGAAAATCCACCACGCCCTGGTGACACCACCGCCATAGCCCCGTTAGCCCATGTACGATCGGCCATCGAGACATGGTTGACACCGTCGTACCACGTTGAGGAGGGGATGGACTTTACGACGGTATCATACTATTATTCGACAATAAGGATGCTGCCCAGGCCACCTTGAATAGATTAACAGACGTTGTTTCGTATTTCGGTATGAAGTTCGCATCCTCTAAATGTAAGATATTGTTACAAGATCACCCACCACTCACTTCAACGTTGCGACTGTAAAATGAAGATCTAGACATAGTCGACAGCTTTACATATCTTGGGAGCTCTAGCAATAACTTAGGCAATACGTCCGACGAGGTGAGAATACGAATCGCGAAATCTAGAGTAGCTTTCTCGAACCTTCGTCATTTATGGAGAAACGCAAATATTTCACTTTGCCTTAATGGTCGCGTTAACAATGAATCTGTACGCGCAGTCTAACTATACGCTAGTGAAACTTGGCCTCATAGAGTTGATGATTTGAGACGCTTATAGTCATTAGATCATTTTTGTTTGATAAGTATAGCACTTACAATTTAACAATAATTCATTACGCGGGTGGTGTTAAAAATTCTTTAAATCAAGTTTGCGAGCTTGCAGCAAATACCAATCCCATTGTATTTAACCAGTAGTCGAACAACATAGCAAAACTACCGCCAGTCGCAACGCACTGACGCGTTTCGACCTTCCATGATCATCATCAGAGTACGACGGCAAACTGACTATCGAGGATCAAACTACATTGAATATACATGGAAATCAAATTTAGACATACGGCTCTCACCTCTAGCAGTCTCGCACACATTGAAAAAAAGATATAGCACATGTTGGTTATCAACAACGAATAACTAACGTTCACACCCATAGTCGTATCTTTGAATCTGCCAATAAGTGCTCCTCGTTAGAAAAACAATTAAGGCTCCACCAACTTTGTTGGGTCGATCACATTTTGTGTGTGCCCTCATTACAATTACTCCGTAGAGCTCTGTTCTCTCATCCAGCACCAGATTGGCGTAAGAAACAAGGTGGGCAGATTTTGACATGGCAGAAACAGTTGAAGTCACTTACATTCAAATTGGGTAGTGTAGGACCCACTAGTCTGCCAGGATGGGGTCCACGTGCGCATCATAGTTCTTCGTTAGAAACCCTTAACGATATGGCATCGAATCGAGCTCAGTGGCGATCTTGTCCCGATGTCTAGAAAAATTATCTTCGTAACTTTATTTTTTTAGTAAGGCAAAGTTAGCTGCGAGGTTTGGTTTGTTTATGACATGATACAGTGAAAGCCGCAAGGAATCTTTATTGCTGATGTTGCCTTGTCTTGCCTTACTCGAATGTTAACTTGGCCATAATGGTGTTGTGGAGAGGTTTAGTTTGCCTCATTTCTTAGAGTTATCCTTATAAACTTACTCATAGTAACTAAGTATTCCTTCTCTCTCTTCCTCGTAAATCTCACTAATAATTTGTCGAAAATATTTTCTGCTTTCATTTATATATTTTTTCACTCCTTATGGTTATATGACAGTGAAACATTAGTCACTTTTGACTTCTGTATGGCTGGACATAATGATGATGACAAATATGCAAACATATACATATGTACGTACATAAAAACATTTATAAATTCATACAAACATACTTGATTACATACGAACATGAATACATACAAGCATACATTCATGCATAAATACATATATAGATACACACATACATAAATACATACAAACATAGATATATAAATGCATGTATACATTAATATAAAAATTAATGCATACATGCATACAAAAATACATGCATACGAGAATACATACACAAAAAAAACAAGCATGTATGCATAAAAGCAGACATGCATACATACGTACGTATGTAAATATAATTAAAGTTTAAACACAATCTGCTGTCTGCTTATTATCTCCGTAGTGAAAAATGAGATGTTCTATTGCCGGCGAGGCTTAGAGTATCACTAAGACAACTACCTGCAGCTTGCTGGTAGTGATGCATGAAGAACACGAACAGTCATTTAAAAAGGATGAAGATAGGAAAAAATGCCATATTTGCTTTTTGTCTCTGTGTGGCCTATTAATTCCATAGAAGTTTCAACCGGATGTTATGTCGATAATTGGCTCAAGATTGCTAGTCATCCTTTGAATATAAATGTACACCAAAATAATCTGCGTGTAATGTAACGCCAAGAATACAATAAATGAATGCGTCATAACCTACCTACCAAGTTTTAAAAATTGCTCTACCTATTGAAATGCATAAGGAATAATATGCTTAGTTAACACGATCCTGTGACTGTTGTGATGAAATGGTATATATAAGATCGATATTGGTTGGCATCAGAACCGACCTCAGATTGGCTGGTGGGTGGAGAGTCAAACCCGCTACCGGCCACAGCTCCAGTCCGGCGGATGTGTACAAAAGTCTGTAAACTATTTTCATTGACATGTTGGTTTGAATAAGCAATATTGTGATCACGCCTCGCCACCGGTGAACAGGAAGAAGATGAACAGCTCGACAACCGAGTTTCTGTCAAGACTGCCGCAGGGGTACCAGCATGCAAGATAGTTTGATGCTGTTCAGTTTCAACTGAATCCTGAGCAGAGCTCCCTGATGAAGCAGGTTGAAAATGTCTTCGGCCATTCGGACAATCCATCCTGAACTGCTCTGAATCATCCACGATCGCAGTCTCCGGTTGACGGCGGCTTATAGCAGATTGAGATAGGTCAAAGCACTGATGTGAAGCATTTGACGAGGGCGCGGCTGCGGTATGGCCAACACCAGTGTGATTTGTAGCAATAGAGGCACCCGCTTGTTGGTTTGAACTTGGTTGCACGTTTATTTCCGCATTAGAATTCTGAGCGACCGACTCTTGTCGCCTATCAATTATCTTTGCCTTCGCCATGTTATAGTCTCCGGAGTCAAAGTACTTAACCTAATTATTAATAAAAAAAGGCAACATGTAAGTCATTAAGCAATTTTGCACATGTGTCATAAGCAATGAGTATGAATCAACAATCATGAGATGTTTAAAATCGGTAGTTATTGAAAAATAACATGGATTTAATGAAAACTAAACATAAATAAACTGAGATCAAGATATCCAGAAATAGCGGTTCCACAAGATTCAATGCTAATAAGGCAGACTTAACCAGGCGTATCCATTGGGCAACTTACCCTATATAAAAACCCTCTTTGTTAGTGAGCGTACGGTGCAGTTTTATCCAATAGCCAGTATAAAGAATAAAATTATTCAGCCACGATCGCAGGTCTCCTGTCTTGGTAATTCCAGGCATTCAACACCTCAAACAAAGGTGCGATGATGTTACAAAAAAGAGCGGCCAATTCGAATTTTAATGCATATAGACTTTAGTCATGATTAGTGCCTACCGATACTCTGCTGGCGTTGACCTAAACAAAACCGAGCGAATAAATCGATTTACGGATCTGTCCAGATACTGGAAATCAAGATTGATCTTGAAAATTTTCGCACCATAACAGAGGACCGACAGTAAGTTTGTCTTATACACCTAAGAATTAGAACTCTGTGCATAATTTATCGGAAAGCTGCAGCAAGGACCATACATAAAAAAAATCAACATATGCCAATTCGACTGGTGCCAACACATATACCAGGTAAACTAATTCGTCGACGACTGGTAGTAGAATACAGTTCAATACGATCTTAAGCTCCGGATTAGGATTGTCTGTGACGACCATTTCCGGAATGTAAAGATTCACATAATATGAATACATTTTAAGTGAAAAATTGCTCCCGGGTACTCATCTTTCTATTCTGCTAACAAAACTGCATCGTCAGAGTATTCTAAATTTATAGATAGGCAACTTTAGCAGATTTTCACTACAGGGAGCGTTACAGTGACCTCGACATCGACAGCACAATTGAACAAAGCGGGAGCAATGACATACTTAACGAACATCGGTGCAATGTCCAGGATTCACGATGATACTGCTAGAAAGAATAAGAATAAATTTGTCAATATAGAAAACTTCACTTAGTCGAACATTTGTATTTTGGAAGCCTTATAACTATGAAATTTGTGAATATGGCCGGTAGTAGCAAGGTATTCCTTCTCTCTCTCTCGTAAATCTCAATAATAATTTGTCTAAATTCACTTATATACTTTTTTTCACTCCTTATGGTTATATGGCAGTGAAACATTAGTCACTTGACTTTTGTGTGGCTGGACATGATGATGTAGTAGAACACAAGGTCGTCCAGTTCGAATGGGATTGAGACTGTCAGCCTACTCAATTCTTATTGATCTTGGCAGTACGATAAATTCTAACACCACTGAGGCGTCCACAGTAAACCCAAATGAATCATAAAGACGATTTATCACGCAAACGTTAAAATCCCATTTTCAGCGATGGGCGGTTAAAAATATTCCATCCAGTTACTCAGAAATTTATATTGTTCTGCCATTATCAATTATTTTGGATACTCATAGCATGAAGCCTAAAATATTTGATAACTTATCTTCGAACTTAACCGACTGGTCATGGCTGAAAGCAGAAGAAAGGTCGTGAAATCACAGATCAATCGATATACCTTGAAGACAAAACAAAATATAAATACACATACGAAATCTTATCAGCAATTCTGGCACGCATAAGGTTGTCTACCAGCCTAGAACAGAAAAACTGCACATACTTATAGTTAGAATAAACATCACTGGATATGTAAACAAATATATTCTAGAAAAAATAATAGTAAGAATGCTAGATAAGAGAAAATCTCGATAACGATTAACAGTAAAAGCATAACCAAGAATAATACAAATAATAAATTAATACCGCATCGAAAAAAGGGCTCGCCTTATTTTCAGTTTCGATGAGAAGAATCAAGCTATTAAAAAAATTACAATTTTGCATCCTTTCCTCTATTTTCTACGCTTTTTCAACCTTATAAATATGCTACTTTCGATGCAATGAATGCACAAACATACACAATACATAAACAGAACTACATATCTACTGCACAATGAGTCTTGAAGGAATCAATTCCAATAGCACAAACTTAACCAGACCTCCATTAATCTGTGTTTGCCGCTAAACTCCAACAGACTTCCGCACCTACAAGTGACTCCTGGTTACTTAGAGTAAGGTAGAGCATGATCAAGTGACCGCAAACGCAAATATTAGTATCGGGCTGTTAAAACGTTTCTTTTGAATGATGCCCCCCAACGCTCAGTTGGTAATGACTAAATCGAGTGAATACATAAATTTGAAAACATTATTAGATTCTGACAGTTAGTGGGCATCTCACAAGTCCGCAGACAACGGTCCTTGAATTGAAAACTTTGGCCTCGATGCTTATTGAAATATAACAGGCGATCTGTGATTTGCACAAATTTCCGAAGGCAGCTGGTATCTGCTGACCTGGTGTTCTTTTAATCAAAACACAATAATGAAGTTCACAGCTAGCAATGACTAGATTCTGCGTCGGTCGGCGCGCAGGATATAGATAGCTGTAATTTCTGAGATGTACAGGTTGGATAAGCGAAAACAAGCTACTGTGGATGGGTTTAAATTTGGAGCCCGGGTTGTAAGGCCGTCTATGCGAATTTGAAAAAGAACCAATATAGCGGTGTACTAGTCCGAAAGCAAATAAAGACGGTGCTAACTTAAAACCTACTCATCAGCCCGTTAGTAACTGAAATGCTCATCTTATTCGAAAATATGTTTTAAAAAGCCGTCTTCATAGACATGTGTTCCTGGAACAAGCATGACAAGGGTGACTGGCGATGCTACCTCCTTTTTGCTAAATATCAAACGTCAAAACACGCACGATGGACCTCCAGCAATCTTGTGCTCTTCGTGTGCCACTTTAACCAAAAGATAATGTATCCCTTGAATATTGCCATTCAAGCTGTTATATATTTTACGGCTGATAAACTAAATAAGCGTGGCGTTCACACTGCTTGTTCCCAGTAGACAGGATTTGCTTTAAGCATTCCACAATGTCCCTTTGGTGTCTAGTTCAAAGAAAAGATCTCACACTTTTCCCGTTTAAATATGAATTAACCAGTCATGTATGATGATACCTAGCAACTATCCAGCGTTGCAACTTATCTTACTCCATTGGAGATCTATAGACTCTCGTTTATCTTAGGCTAGATAACTCAGTTCTTGGAGTCTTAAGTCTACGCGCCAAATTAACCTATCTACTACTAAATGGCATTACTATTTTTTAAAACTTCTATTTTTACTACAGTCCTGAGCGGCGTTCAGACATCCTTGTGATTGCCGTAAATTTTTAAGTCATAATTGTTTAAGGCTGTTAAAAACATTCTTGTAGAAAGATTGAAAAATTCTGTGATAACTACATTAGAATTTCAAATCTTGCAATTGAACTTAAGAGTGATTAAAATTTCCAAGTACAAAAAACGGAATTTTGCCTAAATTAGAATGCAAATGAAATTCTACCCCACGCGCCACCCGCATTCCTTTTAGATATTCTTTTACGGACAATGTCCGTACCCGTCCCAATCAGGGTGGATTCCGCCCAGGCAAAGGCTGTGTTGATCAGATCTTTACATTACGGCGAGTTTTGGAACATCGCAACGAATTTCAACAACCAACCGTCGCTTGTTTTATTGACTTTCGAGCTGCTTTTGACTCTGTTGATCGCGACTCCCTATGGAACATCATGCTGCTCGACGGTATGCCCATAAAACTCGTCAATCTGATCAAGGCCTACTATGCAGCCACCAAAGCCAGAGTACGTGTTTACGGAGAAGAATCGGATGAATTCAGTCTGCACACAGGGGTTCGACAAGGATGTCCCTTGTCACCCATATTGTTCAATTATGCGGTTGACTGGATTCTGAGCAACGCGCTAACTGAGTTCCGAGGCGTTCAAGTATCAAATAACCTATGGCTGACGGATGTTGATTACGCAGACGATGTTGTTCTCCTTGCTGACAGCTTTGGGAGCATGCAAGCCGTTTTGGATCAAGTGGCCCAGTTTTCATCAGCCGTTGGTCTGGAAATCAATGCCGACAAAACGAAAGCCTTCGCCATCGGTGTATCTTCATCTGATGAGCAACTCACGGTGTACGACAGCCCAATCGAAACAGTCGACGATTTTACGTACCTTGGCTCAAAAATACTTCCAACTGGTCAAGCAAAGAATGAAGTCCGAACACGCATCGACCGTGCCAGACTTGCTTTCTTACAATTGAAGAACTCACTTTGGAGAAGAAGTGAAATCAGCCTCAAAACGAAAATCCGAGTCTACCAGGCTACTGTTCGCCCTGTGCTACTGTATGGCTGTGAGACTTGGCCATTACGTTCTGAGGACTCCAAAAAGCTCGAAGTATTCGACCATTGGTGCCTTAGGTACATCACAAAGACAAAATGGATGGACCGAGTGTCGAACGCATCTGTTCGTCACCAATGCGGTGACATCATGCAACTATCCGTCTGGATCCAACATCGTCGACTTCAATGGTTCGGGCACGTACTATGCAAACCCGAAGACGAAATGGTACGGCAGGTGATGAACCCAGGTCAATGTGCAAACTGGCGCCGCCACCGAGGTGGACAACTGAAGACATGGCTTGCAACAATCAAATCGGACATGGAACTCCTAGGTTTACGCAATGTTTATGGTCCGCGTCACTGGAAGCGTCATTGGCCCTCTTTATGTTCCGAAATGGCTGCCAACCGCCCGGCATGGAGAGGTTTAATCCGGGATATCAGTGGAGCCGGCTTATCCTCTAAAAGGAGCCAGCCGCAGTAAAGTTAAAAAAAGTTACGGACAATGGATATAACTTTGCAGAATGCAGAGAGTATTTTCAATACCTTTTAGAATTATGTTAGGTGCCTTAAATTAATTGGTTACTTATTTTATTTGTCATTACTTTACGATGCGCTCCTTTTCAGAAATCATACTTCAGCAAAGCTCAACTTCTGGATTTGTAGTTTTATATAATCCTTTTATTTTGTGCAGTTCTTCATGTTATCATATCCGATATAGTTACGTTATATTTAGATTTGTGTAAGTGGCTGAGATTTTGGCGCATGAAAATTGGCCGATAAGTACAAGCTCGTCCACCAAAGTAGGATCGATGTGCTCTACATAATACGGCATCGAAACATGCCCAGATATCTGGTAGCCTTTTTAACTGCCTAGTCTTAGACTGGCAGTTAACTGTGAGGTTTGGTCCTGCATATGGAACGTTACATTGAAAACCGCAAGGAAACTGTATTGCATTATCGTCTCGTCTTGTAGTTAGCTTGGTCTAAGTTTTGCTGTGTAGAATACTATGTGGCATAGTTGGTGTTTTGACATGTTAAGTCTTTCAATTTAGGCAAGATCAATTCTTCCATAAAACTTTCTTTCTTCACACGGAGTTGTTTTAAACGATCAGTTTTGTTAATTATATTGTATCATTTAAAAAAATATTTTCGCGGTGTATGCAGTGTTAAAGCATCATTTATAAATCTCTTTTGTATTGTTATTAGTGATGATGACGAATAAATACCTTGTTGCAAAAATACTAAAAATAATAGTATCTGAATCACAGTTCCTCCATCCGATTCTTTCTGTATATGGATGTTACGCTTCTTATAGTGTTTTGCTTCTATATTTGCGATTGTGCCACTCGATATTTACATGAATTTCTTTCGGCATCCTCATTCAAGTTGAGGAGGTTGATCCAATATAAATTTTATTTAGAAGCTGGCTATATGTACAGGGCTTTATATTTGCGACATCTCAGGATGGAAATTTTGTATACAAGTATATATCGGAATACAACGCTACAGACAAACACGACCTTTGCTTGATTAAATTCTGTGACTAAACTGTTACTGGTCAACAATTCGACCCTACACAATCATTTATAAAATTCATTCAGATTGTGTATGCCCATTAGATTCTTTTAAATGCTCTTAAAGCAATCTTTTTTACCAATGTGTTCTTCTGATGTTCCACCTGTAGCATTTTAAGAAATTTTATGTGAACGTGCATTGATCAACTAGCATGTACTCTATGCTCTTTATTACTGTCCTCCAATGCATCCAAATGTTACACGTAAACAAATTTCGCATGTCGTAATACATACTTCTATATAACATTAAACCAGCGTGTTATTTTGATGCTTCACTGCCGCAAATCACGAAACTCATAGTCAATTAATGGCTTAAAACTGAAGAACAAGTCAGCAGTTCCCAATAGTGGATCAAAGCTGTGATAGTCTTATTTTTCATTATTTTGCGTGTATTGTATGAGAAGTCCTAACAGAACTTTAGCACCAACCGAATAGTCAGTCCAGTCTCCAGTGCTGATGTAACCCATAATCGTATGTCCTTCGTCCTACTTTAACATGAAAACAGCTGTCCGTATTGCGCAGATGTTTCATCCAATGTAGCTCATGAATTCCTTTTGAGTGTAATTCTATCGATACATATGACCGCGTACGACCTATAGCAATTTTACAAAGAAATCACTTACTAGCAAATATTGTGAGAGCATACGTAGAATTTTCGCGAACTTACCTGTCAAAGGACTTGTCTGACAAAAATGCATTAGATGTTCAGTTAAGCTGATCATTCAACCTGTATTTGTATGTTTCTAGGTATAAGCATTGGTCAAAATTAATGGATTTTAATTATCAACTAGTAGCCGACGATACACTGACTTACGATTGTCCCAATCATGAACTCCAATTCAGAAGACTTTTCTCGAATAGAAACCTTATTAATCTCTTCAAACACCTTAAGATCTCTTAATGAGCATTACCGATTATCTTCGTGGAGAGGAATACCCAATAGTATATTGATTCTTTAATTTTAGATCCTTTGACGGATTTAGTAAGATTCATAACCAAATAACCTAATAGCTTAAACGAACATTGGTTGCGCGGGTGGTGATAACAATTATTATAATCAAGGTTGTCGTCTTGATATAAACACCTGACCCATTAATTACTTACATATGTCAGTATAAACTAAGAATTGTATATTGTAGAAAAGGCAATTCATCCAGTAGACCGGTTTTGTCCTTATTGGGAACTAATCATGTACTGGCCAGAATTTGCCGCGGACAGGACTCGAATCTGGGCACGTCTGCTTCGGAATCTGGTGCTCTAACCACTGTACAAAACCGGTCTACTGGATGAATTGCCTTTTCTACACTATACAATTCTTGGTTTATACTGACATATGGAAGTAATTAATGGGTCAGGTGTTTATATCAAGACCGCAAATTTGATTAAAACCTACTAGCTTGTTTGCTTTAACCCACTGTCCGTCTTTACAAGTTCTTTACGTGAGAAAGATTGGTTACGAAGCATTTTCGTAGCTAAAACACAATCATCCTCCACGTTCACATTCATCAACTTTATCTTTAGTCTAGGAACAGTCAAAAGGCCCGCGAGGCCAGTCTACCTAGTTTAATATTTTTAGACTACCTTCCCAGTTGGGTTAATGATCGGTATATATTCTTAAATAATATCGTGAATACTTTTTAAATCAATAATTCATTCTAACAGTATATTGGAAAAGAGTTATGATTAAACAATTTGCACCTGAAAATTAGAGTTAGACACATGTAAATCGCAATTCATAGCCTTTATCTTGTTCTTTCACTATATTTTAATCGTGTTCAGCCTTTCAAAAATTATATAAATGCCATCTTGTGAGATCCCTAAATGGGAAGCATTTGCACAATATTTTGTACAACTCATAATGTAGCTACTTACCAAGGTTTTTGTTTAAGAAATTGTATATTTGAACCCGCCAATCTGACGAGAACTGTCGTTTCAATCAGTCACGAACCATCCCTATTGTTTATCATCAGTAGTCTTAAATATCATTTAACGACATTAAAACTTTGGTGGAAACCAAACATGCTGATAAGGTAAAATGGTATCATTAATACTGTAAATTATATATGACAATCAAATATCATCAACTAATAAAGAAAATGTATTTTACCTCATAATTTTCTAATCGGTTGAATAACAAAATATTTATACTTGAACCCGCGTCGTTTCCGTCAAAATAATAGATTCCTTTCCTACTAATGGCATAAAATTTCCTTTCGGATAAAGTAATGACTATTAGTGCATGGATATTTTTACAATAACGTAAGTTTTGCATACACTGTATGCACAAATGTCTATTATTTGCTATAAGCACATCTAAGTAAGACTGATTAAAATCCGACAAGTCAATTTATCTCAGAAACAATAAAAATTATAACAGAAATTGTTTTAAAAAGACCCAATCAAAACATCATTTTACAAATAACTTATGCCTAACAACATTTTAAAATCATCGTTTTGAAAACCAAGCAGTTAACCAACGTCTTACAATACCAAATTAAAACAATTGAGAACATTTTCCTATGATAAAATGTGATACAAATATTTAAATGCGCGGCCATAATTTGGAAGCCCACAAGTAATGATTTATCCAACACACTGGAAATTCGTCAAACATACTTTAAAGGATGCACATTTTCTAAATAACCGTATTGAGAAAATCTCGAAAATTCATACCCTCACCTTAAAACAGTTAAAAACAGTACCATCCTTATTAGAAAATAATATTAAATAACTGAACCCTTATATATTTAAAAAGCATGAATTAGTGATATAAAAATTTACTTAAAACCTCCCACAACATATTTAATATAGTTTGTGCCCTAAACCGCTTCAGATTTCCCAAAATGAAAGCAGCTGTCATTGGAATTGTTTTAAAAACAATCAAATTTGTCAACATACGATTACCCAGCAATATCAAGCAAATGCAAAACGTTGACACTTTTTCACCACAAACCTCGTAACTAGTCATAATTAAAAAATAATATATAGGTATACGTTATTATGAATGAAATTATCCTTTTCTTCTTGATTACAGAAAAGAAATTGCCGAGGAACGAAATTAGTCTACGGAATTCAAGACATGCCACCAAGATTTCCATCTACCTTCATTTCGTATAAAATCATAATTTATGAATATAAATTTCACAATTATTGAATATAAAACTTGTATAGTTGTATTCCACACTTAAAGATATTAATTTTTATTCTTCGTTTTTTCTCACATGAAATGTGTGGAAAATTAACACTTATTTGAATAAAACATACATTTTGAATAATTTATAACTCGTACAATGTGCAATATAAGCAGATTATATATAATCAAATTCATTATATTATAACTACGAGCATATATTTGGCGATTCTGACCAAGTTCACATTTACAAAGCATTGAAACATGAATAAAATTTGTAAAAGTGAAGTGTATGAGGATCGAGACAATTGCTAACGATATACATAGCAACACAAATAATTTATAAGCAGAGATGAAATGGCCATAATGGTGTTGTTTAGAGGTTAAGTTTCCTTCAATTCCGAGTCATCTAGTTAAATAAACCCACAGTGACTGGACCCTCCCCTTCATATATTTATAATAATTTGTGCTCAAAATTTTCTTTTTGTCGTTATCAAAAAGTGTCGTGTTTTTGCTATTCCGCTTATGCTTATATGGCTGTGAAGCATTAGCTACCAATGGCTTTTGTGTTGATGTGCATGATGATGATGATGACATACAATTATTTGATAGTAGAAGCAGGAAGAGCAATGACAAGCAATTGCTGTCAAGATTAGTCCCACTAGTAGATACACATAACGAAAAATTGTGAACACGAAAATTTCGCAAGTGATACCAATGTGGATAAAATAGCTAGTGATCAAAATGGTATTAATACTTATACAGGCAATGCTAGCACATTTGTTCATTAACCAAGGCGGTGCTAAAATAATTGAAGATAGTTTTTCAATTGTAAAATAAATTGAGGTTTTAAAATTCATAGATTTTTTTTATTGTGTAAGCGTATTTACACATAACAGTTATATGGCTTTGTGTTATATAAAAAAATAATTTGCTGTCACTGTTCGAAACATCGATTTATATAATTGTCTACACATGATCCATCTCTATTCGGTTCCTCATGTTGAACACCGATGGTGTTTTAGTCCTGTCACTTTCTCCTTTTTATTTTATAAAAGCTTCAACTAAATGGTTTGTTTTAATAATACTAATTAATGATTGAAGAGACAGGAGTTGTTTTAACCATTCTTCAGTCTTTACATGACGCAAAGCCTATGTCTTAATCATGGTATTCTATACCAGCGAATTTCATTGCCATTTCACTATCATTAAGCAGATCGTTTCTAAATTTCTGAAGCGTGCCTTTTCTCATAGTCAGACGTATTATGAGCGCCTACTCCTTGTAAATTTCCTACATTCAGTTCACACTTACGAGGTATCCACTTCGTCCATAAGGTCTCAACTTGTCTTTCCCCGTCGAATTGCCTTCATCCAGGATAATTGCGACTCTTTAAATCAACCAAACCATACCCGCAACATCCTAAACAACGTTTAATTCAATTCCAAAGCCGCAAGTGCATTCAATGAACTCTAACCTCAACATGAGTTTAATGCAGTTACCATGCACTTCTTTAACAAATTCTTATGCAGGAATAAGGACAGCGCAATTTTCTCCTCCTGCATCTTAAATATTTTTTCACAATATTTATCTCTAGCCTATTCACAAATTACAGGACGTTAAGTTCTCTTTGTCTTTGTTCCACCTTAAGCGCCTCGCCGGAATCTAAACATCACCAATATTTACTTCAATATTTACTGCGTTCAAGTGTCTAATCGTTTGGCCTAATTGTCCTACCAAAGGACTTTGTTTGTTTAGATACTTTAGTGAAAATTCAACAGAATACTCGGCGAGATTTGGTCGTGAGGTGTTCGCTCCTCTTCACCATCTATCAAAACATGTTGTCTGCTAAAAAAGCTCGCCAGATTCACGAAACTAATTTCATAAAATCTGGCAGAATGAATTGGTATCCAAATTCTTTGGGCGCTTTTATTCTAGTCGATGTTATCCGTCATGTGAACTTCGCGAGGAACTGCTACGAAGTTGCTGAAGACATTTTTTCTCGTATTAATCAAGCCGGAGTTATAATTTTAGCTAAGCAAAAAGTATTAACTATTTCAATCAACCACACATAATCTAACTTTTGGATTGTATCTTCAATTTTCAAGCCAGACGGCCTTTGTTTCAAAATGAATTTTAGAAAAATATATTAATAATAGTCTTCTGCCAACATCCGTACGCTACATGTTTCTTCCACATTCTGTAACACTTAATTTATAGTAGAACATATCTATTTATTTGGATTTGTAATGATCATTACCAATGAAATATATTGAAGTAAAGTCATTCGTACTATATAAGAAAATTTTTTATTCAAAAAGTTATGTACATTAGAAAAAATTACAAAAGCGGATAAATTAATTAAATGTGAACAGCGGAACACCAAGAGCCTTGTTATTATCATTATATAAAGTATATAACAACAATAGCAAATTAGTTATTGAAAAGTACAATGTAATGTATCAATTCACAGCATTGCATGTTGTTATTACTAACGATGTGCAATTGCTAATCGCGTTACACACTATTAAATATTCCTGATTTTGAGTTGTATCTTTGTACTTTCATCTTTCAAGCTACTTGGTCAATTTTTCCAAATAAAAATGTTCTATTATTCAAGTAAATTAATTTTACCTGGAATAAAAATAAAAGGGCGCTCAAGGTCAGAAAATACAAGCCAATGTTCATTATAACGAGTTTAATATTATTAATAAAGATTTATTAGAACAATGGCGGCGAAAGGCAGTATTAAATATAACGAGGAATCTAGAAATTAACCAGTGATTATGTTCGATCCAGATAGAATATTAGCAAGCTTCAGTTACGAATAAAGAAGACAAATCATAGTATTCTTTTTTCGAGCATTTTAAAATTCGATTGCGGATATATCTCATATTTTTATCATGACAATGGAAACAAATACCATACGCTATTGAACGCTGAGATAATGCACTATAAAATGACATTGATGCATGATAAAACAAATAGGAAGATATAATCACTTACATTTTTGTTTAACCTTTTTTGCAGTAAGAGTGAACCTTTTTTGGCAAGATGAGGATACTTGCTAAGAAGTTTCTCTTCCTCGCTTTTCTCCAAAGCTTTATCTACCGCAATATCCTGTGCCGTGGCCATAAGGTCACAAAAAAGGAAAAAAACACTACTCAAGTGGCCGCCGTTTTTATGATGAATTATTTTTCTCAGACTAAAATATTGTAAAACACCTCTCTGTACATAAGGTTGAGTTCTAAATTTTTAGCTTATATAATCATGCTACATATGAGTCAAATAACGATTTTAGTAGCATAACGCTAAAGAGGACCGTAGATGTATATTGTTGAGGCCCCTAACCTATTCGAGTCTGTAAGCCCCATAGATGCCAGATCGCTGGAAGTCCTAAAATTCACAGTAGAGTCTGATATGCTCATATGATTGTTCGCGTCACTTAAGTTCAAGTCCGCTATGTCCTGCACTAACCTACTTGTGTCCTCAAATTTAATATCGGTATCCATGAATATATGAGATAACAATTAAATCGATACTTACTGTTAGGCAATCGGAAAGTGAAAGTTGGAAAGCTGTTCCACTCAGCAATAATCTGTTATGGTATATACGTGAACCAACGATAAAATCAAATATACCTGTTCCAAGGCTCCTCTTCAATGTTATTTTATATCAGAACAAAGGCAATTGATGGAGAAATATATTTGATAATGATGTAATCGTTTACTAGAAAAATTGTTAAAATGCAGCAGACCAAAATTACAATACCAGTCACGTAGCGAGATATTCGAAAACTGAAAATAGCGCACAATTTAAAATCAAGTATTTAAACAAGGAATGTTCTGGAAAATAAAAAGAAAAATTCTTTTTAAATAAAATTTGTTACAATCAGCTATGGTGGTTTAAATTTATCAGTCAATGTTATTTTACACATACACCACCTTCTAAAAAAAACGGCTAGTAATAGACATAATCATGATTCTTCGGCTGACGTGGCACTCTTTCAGAACAAGTTGTGCATATTGGCGCCACTGACGTCGTCATCTCGCCCGGTACAACATTCACTGGTTCTTCAAAATCATCTGGTATCGACAAATAGTTTTCATGCTGTGATTCAGTAGAATAAGATTTTGCTATATTAGACAACGCTTCTTCAGAGTTCTGCATTTCATTATGTGCCTGCATGATGGGATTGCACACATCAGATTCGCCCATGGAACGGTCATTCGACGCATCTGTTAATTCAGTCATACCGTCAATCCAGATAAACTGGGGAATACAACGATCCAACGTAACACAATCCTCAATGCCATTTATTTCTATGATGACATTCTTGTCAGTCATCCTCTTGACCTTGTATGGTCCTTTGTAAAATGGTGTCAGGCAGTTCTTCCTATTCTCATTAGTTATATACACATGCGAAGCCGATTTTAAATCAGAGGACACATAGCATTTGGTTTTAGCTTTTCTAGTCTTGGTCGGGGCCAAACGACACATCTTGTCTCTAAGTGCTCCTACAAACCAATCTACATAACTAGAAGCCCAATCAAGACTACTTGGAGTTTCTATTAGAAGATCTCCAGGCAACCTTAATGGTTCTCCATAAACCAATTCTGCTATGGAAGTTCCTAATTGTGCCCTATATCTGTTGCGCATGGCGAGTAGTACTATAGGAAGATCGTGTATCCAGCTTGTTCCACTAGTACACCTTAATGCAGCTTTCAGTTCACGATGTAGCCCTTCTACCATCCCATTCGCTCGTGGGTTATACGCGCTAGTATGTATTATAGTGGTTCCCATGATGTTGAGGGATCTTACGAAAAGCTCTGACATAAATTGACTACCACGATCACTAGTGACCTTTTCCGGAACACCATAACGCGATATCCAATTATGTAGAAACGCGAACAAGACTTCTTGCGCTGTCATGTCTTTTAAAATCGCCACTTCAAATTGACGACTAAATCTATCTACCAAAGTCAGCAAGTATTTATTTCCATTTACTTCAGGCATCTCGACAAGGTCTATGTGTACGTGTCTGAACCGTCCGATTGGTATTCCAATGTTTTTATCTCGGTTCTGGTATGTCTCCACACCTTACACGTTTGACACTTGGCACAGCCTCTTACCCATACCCGTATGTCTTTAGACATGTGCGGCCATACGTATCTGTCGTTGATTAATCGAATGGTGGCTTTAATGGATGGATGACCCATGTCATGTAACACTTGGATAATCTTGGCCCGTAACTCCAATGGCACATATGGTCGTGGTTGACTTCTAGATGTTTCGCATAACAACCACTTGCCACTTATGAGCTTACGAACATATCCTGGTCTTTTGGACAATACTAATGTAAAGGGATCCGATCCTTGCGCTTCCTCGATTTGACTAACGAAATCGTGCATTGATTCATCTAAACTTTTCAATGGACCTTGAAATATCAGCTCGACATCAGCTTCATTCGGTCGGCTAAGTGCATCGGCCACCACATTCTCCTTACCAGCAATATGAGACACAGTGAAATCGAACTCTGCTAACCGTGTTATTTGGGAATTTACTCTACGAGAGTAATTAAGCCTAGCTGTCTTACCAAGTATGCTGATCAATGGCTTATGATCGGTCAATAACTTAAACTTGTGACCATCTAAGTAATGTTCAAAGTGTATCCCTGCTGCATACACTGCTAGAAGCTCTTTGCCAAACGTATCATAACGTTTTTCTCGATCATTAAGCTTACGGCTATAAAACCCAATCGGTCTTACTATGTCCTGATCTCTTTGCTGTAGCACTGCCCCTAATGCAACAACTGAGGCATCTGTGATTAGTTCGAAATGTTTTTCCCAATCTACAGGTGCTAATGTGGTTATGTCACTTAACATTTCCTTGGCCTTTTGGAAATTTTTCTCGGTCTTCTGGACTCAAGTTTATAGGCCAAGACTTCTTGATCGTGCTCTTTTCACGAGTGAGATGGCGTGTTAACGATCCAAGAATTCCGGCTAGACCTGGAATGAATCGACGATAATAGCTGATCATGCCCAAGAACCTTCGCAACTGGCGTACGGTTCGGGATTCCGTTACGTCCTTTATGGCTTGGACCTTATCTTCCAAAGGTTTAATTCCGTCTTTGGAAAGTATATGACCAAGGTATTTAGCTGAAGAGCAACCGATATTACTCTTATTAGGTTTGACTACTAATCCATATTGTTCCAGCCTGGCCAAAACCGTTTCCAAATGCTTACATTGTTCATCACGCGATCGACTGAAATAATTTTGTCGTCTAATTACACCCTTGCTAATAGAGAGATCTGTAGGACTTCTTCAGCCAAACGGCGGAATGTCTAACTGGCATTCTTCAACCCAAAAAGCTTTCAAAATAATTCATGCGACCCCCCTCATGGAAATCTGGCTGTGGTGAGTAGTATAGAACTTACCTCCAAAGGTATCTGATAGAACGCTTTCTGGAGATATAAAGTTGAATAAAGCTTATATCCCATTATGTCTACGGGCAGAGTGCTCTGGATAGAGAGATGATAATAATCACCCCTTGTCATTGAGTTTAACAGTCGATAATTCCCACAAACCCATTTTGTCGCGTTTCAGGTTTGAGATCCACCACTATTGGGGATTCAAAATTCCCTCTTTATACAATTGGTGAATTTAAGCTACAGTATTCTGATGCTTGTGTTGTACCATCGATTGGGCTATGAATGAACAAGGCAAACGAACCACCAAATCTATTTCGTGCTCTACTCATGTCTTTAATCCGTTTCGCGTGGCACTAAAAGTTTGAATCACTGCAAGGTGTTTGTTGATGATATCGAAAAAGTCACTTGTGACTATGGGACGGGTTCAAAGGACTAATCTAACCGCTGAATTATTGGACTCAGTATTTGTTAATACCTCAACGCCTTCTCCGATGGTCCAATTTTTTGAATCTAGTGCCAATTTGAAACAAAGCAAGAAATCCATTCCAATGATATGGTCCTTGATATCGGCTACCAGAAAGTTCGACTTAAAGGACGATTTCTGTCCCAAAGATACTGACAGATCTTACATCCCCATAACTCCTATCCAACTACCACTGTTGACCCATATTTTATAATCAAATGTGGGACAATCTGATTCCCCCGTATCTGATCTAACTATGTTTACTTCTGCACCTGTGTCTATGGGAAAATTAACACCAGTCAATTAATCTCTAATAATGAATTTATTGCCGGATAATCCGGCTTAAGCAGAATATATCAGTCTTGTCATCTGTTTCGTTTCTCTTCCCTAATAACGCATTTTTTGATTTTGCCTTCATTATTACTTTTATTAGCAAATCAAGGAGTATCTGCAATAGAACACACCCTACGGCTCCTACTTGCGTGGAATTTATGCTTTTGCTGGTGATGAATTTTTCTTTACTGTCTTTGTGCTTCCGATCTACCTGGATTCATCTAAACACGGGTAAATGCATGTTTTCCCTGCCAATTCGCACTTCGTTCATATTCACAATGTGCCTTACACCATCTGCGCGGCCCATCGAATCGTTAACGCGAATGACTCCTCCAACGCCTCAAATTTCAATTCTGATATTAAAATTGCAATAAAGTTATCGCCATGTCATTAAATTTGGGATTATAACTCACGACTTCTCTACTTAAATAGCGCACATTTACCTGTAATGTCAGGATAGTGTCTGTATCTGTCCCGTCTGGCTGCACCACGACTGAGTCTCCTATTACAGCATGTACCTGCGGTTCCTACTGTTTATACACACCGTCTTGTCCTCTGAGTTTATTTGGCGAATCAATATTTATAGTCTCAAAAACCTCTAATGTTGTTATAAGCCTGGGATGGTAGCACACGTGTAAAAATAGAATTCAACACATCTCAAGATAATTTTTTTCAGGAAGCTTTTGCAAAATGGCGTTCATAAAATACTGATAAATGTTGACGCCCCAGCTTCTTTAGGCGCAACAATTTGCATATTTGAGCTGCCATTCCCGGATGATATCTCTGTTGAATTTCAGCCATTAGAAACTCAAAGGTATTGTGCGGTTCTTCTTCAACAATTTTGTTTCTAAAATTGTCTAAGGTGCTTGCCATACATGGGGCAGCAAACTTTTCTATATGTTTAAGGTAAGCTTTAAAGAGCATATGGGCATCTCCGAACCAAACTAAATGCTTTTCGTATTTCTATGGTGGTAGAATGATAATTCATTAACTTACTTGGTCGCCATATATTGTAGAAGCTCCAGCTCTATGAGCTGAGGAAAGCCCATAGACACTAATTCGGATTCAGTCTTAGTGTGCGTAAAGAAGTCTTATAAGAGAGTATTCCCATCCACATATACTATTTTTATGCCTACAACTCCTTGTAACAAGATTTCAGTGTCCTCAAATTTAAGATTAACCTCCGTGTTAATCATACTTAAATATAAAACTAATTAATCATGTAATTGGATAAAGACTGTGTGCGTCTTACAAAAATCTGCATCCAAATATATAACCTGGACAGAGACTAGAAGCAAAAAACAGAATTAAAATTACCTTTTCTTAAACGATCCCAATATTCACAAATGAAAACGTAAACTTGTTAGTGACAGTTTATATTGTGAAGATCAGAATTTGCAAAATCGAAATGAGAAATGAAATAGCAAATGAAGCTTGCTAGAGAAAACCACGCCAGACTGTCACAAAACATAAAAAACTCGAATTACGCACAATTCAAAAGTATATATACTGCAAAGGTTTTAAACAAAGAATGTTCTAGAAATTAAACGAATATTTTCTATTTTAATAATATTCGTTCCAATCAGCTACTGTGGTTTTAATTTATCAATATATGTAACTTTTAATTTGTCAGAGGAAATATCTTACTCTACAACTTTATAAGGTTATCAAGTTGTAGTTGGGTATTTTCAGATAGGCTCATTCAAATAATATAAAATTGGTAAACACATTTTGTCGCAGAGAACTAATATATATGCAAGTATGTATTAGGTGTTGCGAAACTAGTAACAAATTAGTTTAGTTGTGACCAGAAGAATAAACCTAAGGCAGCATGATTGGAAAGTATAATCTCATGCACATTCGTTTCGTCCTATAATCCCACATTCTTCATCCAAATATATTGTAGGGGTATTTTAGCGGGGTAGCTATCTACCTACATAGAACTGGTAGCTGCTGTTGAGATCCGTGTTTATGATCAATCCCCGGCCTTTTCCCGATGGGTGATGTGAGAAGGCTAATTCGAATGATCACATATGTATTGTACACAATGTTGCATGGAAAATTCATAGTTAGTCCAAATTGACCGTGCTCTAGACGGCAACAGAACGAAATACTGTTAACAAAATTGAATGTCTTATACACAAGTCACAGTTAAACAAAATTGTCCGTGCTCTAGACGGCAGCAAAACGATATACTGTCAACACAAATAATGTTTCATTCACAAACGTCTGAATTGTGATGAATACATGTAACCGATTGAAAATATATGATGATATAAATAAAGTCACTGGTAAAAGTTGTCACTGATGATGAATAGACTAAAATCGTGTAAAAACTTCAATGAAAAAAACTTCACAAATAATTAATCCACTGTTTGCTATGGTTTTAACTTATTTAATTATAATAATCCATTGTACTCTGAAATTCTGATACGTAGAATCATATACTAACAGTAAATCACCTGTATAAACTGCGAATAATTCAAAGAAGAAGAGTAATTCCGCTATGGCACTATAATCCAACGCATGTTCCCTGCGTATCGTGCGTTAGTGTGTATATTTAATAAACAACGCCCTATTAATCACAAATAAAATTGCAGTTCAAGAAATCTCAATTAAATTTGCTTGAAACTAACAGAGATTGTTTCTAAAATCACAGTTAAGAGAAATAATGTGTAAAAACGGAGTTAGATTATTTGACATTAAAGAGCACTATATTTGTTAAAATTGAGCATCGTTGGGGTGTAACGCGGAGCCGCGTGTTACATACACCCCACCGGAAATGAAATTTAGTACACAATGAAGGGGGCTAACGTTACAGGAGGTGTTATTGCTCTGCCGTACCGTGTAATTACTGATGTTGGCTCTGTCGACAATGATACTGGTTCCTCTATATCTCGCGGCGGCGTGACGACGTCAGTTGGCTCGATTGTTCATGAGATGTCGGGTATCAGTCCGTAGTCAGAAAAACTGTCTGGAGGTGGAGTTATCGTTTCTTCACCGCCTGATAGGTCAACATCGCGGAACAGCTGGTCCTTTGGATCAACGTCGGCCAAGGATAGTCTGTGTTTAGAGACAGCTTCAGCTTTGCCATTAATCTCCAAAATGATGTAATTATGACGTCGATCTAACACACGATAAGGACCGCACATCGGTTTGGCTAGAATCCTGTAATCCATATCGTTGTTGACGAAGAACCATTTGTAGCTATCAAAATCTTTGCTTTTATAAATTGAACCATGTTGCTGATGTGTAGGACAAATCCGCCGATTCTGAGCGTTATACTGTAGATAACTGCGAATTGTAAACAGAAATGCCGGATCGTTCATTGTTATTGCAGTTTCAGGGCGTGATCGGACTTGTTCGCCAGGCAGCCGTAAACAGTCGCCAAATACCATTTCAGCGGAACTACATTTGATCGGCTCACGAAGTCTTGTATGTATTGATAGGAGTAATTTCTGTAAAGCCGCATGCCGCTTTACTTCTGGGCTGGCCTTGAGCGCCGATTTTAATGCTCGGTGTAGACTTTCGACAAAACCATTTGCTCTCGGATTGGAGAATACCAAGATGTCGTCTAAATATGGAATTACAAATAATAGAACATCTAGAATTTCGTCTATATCGCCTTGGAAGGTTTGCGAGGCATTCTTGTGACCGAAAGGCATATAGTGATATTCGTGAGTGCCACCTCCAGTGAATCTCTGTGCAGTATGTGATACGGAGTCTTTGTCCATCGTTACTTGATAGTAGGCTTTCGCTAGGTCAAGTTTTGAATACACAGCATGACCAATAGCAGATCTGAGTAGGTCAGCTGGATTTGGCAGAATGTACAAATCAGACTGTGTGCAAGAATTGAGAAAACGGTAATCCCCATACACCCTGAATGTTGCTGGTTCACTCTTTGGTACTACTATCACAGGCGACGCAAAAGGTGAGCTGGATCGTGTACAGATGCCTTGTTGACGTAGCAGGGCAAATTCTTGCTCGGCGGCCTTATGTTTGTGTGGTGCCAATTGACGTGCTCGTGGAGGATGATGAAGTGGTTTCAATATGATGATACGATGGGCTATGATGGCACGCTTTCTCTTGAGATCGGTCATGAAGGAGATAGGTTTGAAAACTTCTTAATGACGTTTCAGAACATCGTCCAGTAACGGTACATGAGGAACTGGAGGAATCAGCTGTATGGATGAGACTGCTTCGGCGCGAGTCGCATGTTTTAGTGCTGATGAAAGCAACTGATTGTCTGCAGTACGTATCTCTCGTGTTCTTGGACGAATGGTAAGGTAGAAGTTTTCGAGAAAGTCACGTCCAATGATGTTTCTTGTCGTATTGGCAATGATGAATGGATAATTGAAACATCTTTTTGTGTTGGAGAACGAGATTGTGTGTACTTGTACCCCAAACGTGGCTCTACTGGAGCCATTGGCGCAGGTAAGACTGCTGGTGTCGACTGGGTGGGTAGGTTCGAAATAATTGTGGCGTAGTAAGCTTACATATGATCCAGTGTCTATGAGAAATAATTCGCCAGCATTTGCATCACAGATGAGAAAGGATGTCGATAGTGGCAACTGACGATGGGAATGTTTGCTGCCATTTGGGCGTTTGAAGCATGACTTGACCATACATGCTTTATTTTTACTCAATTATGTATAGAATTTTGCTTGCACAACGAGCATCGATTTAATAAAACAAATGTACACATATTAATTAATTTATGTTCACTTCGGCTCGAAGTCTGCTTTTATCATTGGCCTGACTGCTTCATTCTTATGCGGGCGCTTCTGCGAGGAATTTCTGTTGAAATAATGTCTGCCCTAGATAAGACCCTTCGTCCATTATTTGTCTTAAAGGGGACAATTGCCACATGTCGATTTCTCAAAAAATAATATGACACTAGATTTGTATGATTTAAGTAGATATTTGATAACACTAGGGCTGAGAATAAACAGTAAAAAGATGAGACATTTAAAAATAGGTGATATTATAGAATTAAATTATGTTTATTTTCATGATGCTGTGATTAATGATGTTTTTGAGATTAAAATTCTGCAAGAAATTAAGGATTTAGGCATAACTATATAATGTACAGCTTCTGCTGAGAGACATATTGAACGGACAGTAGGCAGTGCCAAGAACAGGTGGGCACTAATAAACAGAAATATTATATCGAATGATATAAAACTTAAAATGTATATAATTTGAATTAGACCGATACTAGAATATGCTGCCGCTACATGGAATCCATTAAAAAAGGGGTTGTCCAACAATATAGAAGCTATACAAAGAAAAGTTTTGAAACCAATTAGCCTAATTTCCTACACTATATACTCTACTAGATTTCAGTTTGCACTACTGCAAACTTCGTGGTTTCGGAAGATGTGCTATTGCATAAAAGTTTTCCATTTAAACCTGTGGACCGGTGCCTGCATGAATCCAATATGTAAGAGTCATGAAGTTGGAGCTAGATCTGGACATCTGTCAATATCTCCTCCTTTGGTGAGGAATGTTGCAAGCAAGTTATTCTCTTTTGCGAAAATTTACAAAATTTACTATCAATTGCCAAAGGGGCTTAGAGAAACGCCTCCATCTAAGATGACATTCAATTTTTTATCTACTAAACTAGAAAAAATCTACAATCCTGCTGATATTTTTAATATTGATTATGATAATACTTTCTCATGGTTGAATAAAAGACAAGGATAATTGTGATCAGCAACAAATAGCTTTTTGAGGTTTCCAAATTTTATATTATTAAAATTGGAATGTTATGCATTATATCATCATTTTAGTCAACAATACATACAATCAATTGATAGTCATGGTTCTCATTTTTTTGCACAATGTTACACTCGAATTATACCTTAATTTTTCCTATTTCGATGATGAATCTATTACTCTTTACAGCCGAACTTTAATAATATATATATGTAATAATAATAATATGTATATATATAATATATATATATATATATATAATAATAATATGTAATAATAATAATATGTAATAATAATATATGTAATAATAATAATATGTAATAATAATAATAATAATAATATCACTCATATATA
This sequence comes from Eudiplozoon nipponicum, assembly GCA_029291075.1. Classification (NCBI taxonomy): domain Eukaryota; kingdom Metazoa; phylum Platyhelminthes; class Monogenea; order Mazocraeidea; family Diplozoidae; genus Eudiplozoon; species Eudiplozoon nipponicum. Next base: position 104,280 of record JAQBSW010000011.1, read on the forward strand.
TAATAATAATAATAATAATACATTTATTTGGCATCAAAGGCCAACTGGCCCGACCATTGAAATAACAAATCAAGGGTAGAATATGTGGAGGTGAGTGGAATTGTGACTAGCAAAGTATTTAATAGCAAGGGGAGTGGTTGGGGAATGGAAAATTTATCATTAACATCAAGATAGTTCAATCTGGTGAAAAATAAATAGAAACGAAGTTTCATTTGACTAGACAAGATCAATTGGAGATAGTCTATGAAGTATCAGAGCTTCTAGGTGAATGTGTGATCGAAAAAAGATGGCGGACGGAGATAGACGTCGACCGATGGAGTTCATTGTCGTGGAGATTGAGTTGATGGAGCATAGCATGGACATGTATGCAATCTGCAGGATTGAAGCGAGCGAGTCTTGCAGGCGTCCAGGCATCCGTAGAACGAGGTTGTGATTAAAGGATGACCAGGGGAAGTCGATGTCCGAAGCGAACCGTTGGTGGATCGGTAGGGCTGTTGGGTTTCCGGTCCTCCGTTGAAACAAGAAAGAAAAGAATTGGATGAGCAAAACGTAGTAAAGTATCCACAACGTGGATATGATGGGGTTAGTAATGGGTTGAAAAGTGGTATCAGTGAGTCGAGAAGAAAAGCTTAAGACCAGAGAGGTAAAGGGGAAGATTAGAAGACTGCCTGAGGGATTTCGCCCTCCAAAGTTAGTAAAGATAATAGCCTGCGGTGAAGTAAATGTTATGGATTGAGTAGGAACCAGTTTCGTTTTCAATCGGTCGTATCACAAAAAAGTGTGTTGAAGAAGTACTGATGGGCTGCCTTTTTGAATTCGTGCTGGGGTAGGAGCTTTATGTCTGTGGGAAGAGCGTTGAAGACATTAGTGGTTTTGGAGAAGAGATAGATTGTTTTAAATATGGTGGGGGTATGGTTAGCTTGGATAGAAGAGTTACTAGAAAGTGTGTCGTAGTGGTGACTTGGGTGGGCAAAGTTGGAGATTGGTAAGCAAGTTGGGATCTTATGGATAAAAGAAATGACTCGAAGGTGACAGGTGAACCAAAGCGGACGAAGATTTGCCAGAAGTAGGCGTTCCCTATAATTTTGGCATTTCGGGAAGACTCGCTTCAGAAATCTGGAGGATACCTGTTCAATAGTATACTAGGAGGCGAGGGTGAGAGGACAGTAGAATTCGCTGGCGTAGGAAATGAGGGGCAGAACGTAGACCTTGAATAACGTGAGTTGGAGAGTGGGGTTGTTAGTCTTAAAACAGATCAGACGGGCCCATTTGAAGAGTTTGGAAGTAGTGTGTGTAAGGTGTAGGGAGAAGTCTAGGGATTTTGAGAAATGAATGCCAAGATGTTTGGCCGAATCTATTATTTCTATATCGAGGGGGTAGTTGGCAACCGGGATAGAGCAGAATGGATCAGAGGAGAGTTTCATTAGGCGAGTTTTGGTGGGATTTAGTTTGAGGCCGATTCTGCTGAGCTGCGAGTGGAGCGAGGATAGGAGCTCCGATATAAGGGATAAGGAGGGGTTGGATGTTGTGGGGTTGCTGAATACGATAACCATGTCATCCGCATATTTGAACAGCTTGAAAAGGTTGTCTTCAACCTGTATGTGCGCGAGCGTAAGGTTGAAGAGAATGGGACCAAGTACGGAGCCCTGGGGAACACCGGATCGGATATGGGCTGGCCTTGAGTGACTACTGCCAACTTTTACTGACGCATATCGGTTTCGGAAATAGTAACTGATAAGATTGAGAACGTTGCCTCAGATACCGCTACTCAGTAAGGCGGATTCGATTGCTGAAAATGACAGCGAGTCAAAAGCCTTGGATATATCCAGGAATAGGAGAGTGCACTGAAGTCCTTTAGAGAAGGAGGAGTAGCAATGATCGAGAACACTAACTAAGTTGGTGGAAGAGGAGCGGCCATTCAAAAAGCCATGTTGATCATCGAGGAGATAGAAGTTTACATGAGACTTAATGAAGGGGTAGATTAGGTTGTATAAGATCCTGTCGAAGATTTTGGTGAAAGAAGGGACGATAGTAATGGGGCGGAGATCTTTAAATGATGAGATCGAAGAAGTGCCATTTTTAGGGATAGGAGAGATCGTCGAATTAAGCCAGTCCGGGGGAAGATAGGTGGTTTCGAGACAATGATTAATAACATCGGCAATCAGAGAGAAGACGTTCCAGCCTAGAAGAGCAATCATGCTGACCGAGACACCATATTGATCAAATTGGTGTTTAGATTTAATGTCTTTAATTGCTTGGGCGACGGAAGCCGGAGAGACGTAGAACCAGCGTAGGTTCTCGGTGTCTCCGTTGTCTAACATCTCGACAGGCGGAGTGGGAGTGGAAAAGGAGTCGAGGAGGTAAGTCAGATAATCGTTGGCGAAGCAGGAGTCGTCTGACTGAGAGAAGTTAATATACGAGGTTTTGGGCTTTTGCAGCAATTGGTGTTTGATGATAGCGAACTTTGCCCGGGGGTTAGGAGCTGAGCGGATGCGTCTTTCGATGTGGAGCGCTTGTTTGTTGATAGCCTGTTTAATGTGCCCATCGATGCGTCTCAGAGCGAGGGCGCGGGCAAGTGACGATGTGCGTAGACGAGAGTTGCGTGCGAGGTTGTCACGTGCCTTAAACAGAGCGTTCAACTTATTCGTCGAGTGTACGTGTTGAATAGAGGTGGCGGAGTTATAGTGGGAGGATAGGATGTTATGGACTTCGGAAAAGCACGAGGAGAGATTGTTTGGGAGAAAGAGGTCCCTCCAGTTAACAGCGTCACAGAGTCGGCGGAACTCTTCCCAGTTGGTGAATCGCCTGAACGATTGGGTGTCTTCTCGAGGGGTGAAGGATAAGAGAGGTAAGAGGAAGGATACCTGACAGTGATCAAGATTAGGGAAGATCTCCCGAGAGTGAACATCGGTCACCTCGTTATTGGAGAGTACACAATCCAGTTGGTTGTTCCCTCGGGTAGGAAAATGCACGAATTGGTGTACAGGTTGTCCGCGAAGAGTCGAAGCAGTGGGTGACTTTCCGAAGCTAGATTATGCCAGTTAGCCATGGGGAGGTTGAGATCACCCACAACGACGTACCGATCGGAGTGTAAAGAGGAAAAAGTAGATAGAAGTTGGGCCCCGCGAGTGTCGTCAATGAGTGAGAGATTAGGGGGTCTGTAGACAACACAGGTAGATATGCTTTGGTTATGGATTTGTAGCTGAAACGAGAAAAATTCCAATCCTTGAGAGTTCGATGTCGACAAGCGTTTGGGCATAAGAAGGGATCGGACATAGGCAGCTAGTCCGCCCCCACGACCGACAGTTCTGTCGCTACGAAGGAACGTGTATCCGTGAATGAGGAAAAGATCATCATAGTGGATGGAAGGGGACAGCCAAGTCTCAATAAGAAAGCATATGTCTATCTCGTTAGAGGATAGAAAAGCTCGTAGTTGATTGATTTTTGGCGTAAGTGACCTGCAATTGATGAGATATGCTGAGAGTGCTCTGAGAGAGGGATGGTTAGACCAGGGAGGAGAAGCGTGCGGGGGCTTTCCGCTGGCGGGCGGGGCGAGATCTAGGGCTGATGAGGGTGACAGATCGCTAGTTGACAAGGATGGAGTGGTCAGCGTCGATCTGGATTTCTTTTGTCCCGCGTTTGTCAGGTAGGTGAGGTAATTGGAGGGTTTGAAAGCAAAAGGGAGCGAGATATCTGGGCTCGAGAGGGCACTCGGAAGCTGCGTTGATGGGGTGAGCACGGACAGAGACTGTTCAGGTGCTGAGACGCAACAGTCTTGGGTGGGGTCGATGATAGTTTCAGTAGAGGGAGTCGAAATTGTTGGGGCTGAATGGAAGGGGAGATTGAAAGGTTGCCTGTCAGTGTTCCAAGTAAGCCTGTGATGTCCATCATTTGCTGTTGGAGGTCAGTAATATTGGAGATAAGCTTTTGGGTGAGGAATGGGAAGATGGGGGCTGGCGACGAAAGCTGGTTCATGGTGGAGTGAGATAGAAGAGCAGATATAACGTAGATTACGATAGAAGAGAGGAAAAGAATGGGTATTGAAAAGAGCAAAAGAATGGGTAATTAAAATGTCAATAATAAACGGAAAAATCGGGTGAGCTAGGAATAGATCCTTGATAACTGAAGGTAAATTCGAAAAAAATGTGTAGGTAGATTCCTGGTGTATCCTAGAGATGAAATCAGACAAGAAATCCAGAGAATCTGAAAATAAAAACAAAATGAAACCCGATATCCTTCAAAGTTAGAGAAAGTGTTGAAAACCGCAAGCACGCTCTCTCCGGTCCTTGAGTTCCACCTGTAAACGCCCCGGCTTCAAGTTAATGCCGTACGACGTTACAAACTCGGTTAAGGTGCTCTGAATAGAGATTAGTTACTGATATGGGGGCCCTTAAGAGGGCCTGGTAATGCGTTCGCTTGAAGTCTTCAGAGGTTGAAGATGTCCTAGAGCCTTGGGTGGACTCTGGTTGAGTTGTCGCTCCCGTGGTTGAGCTGTACTCGCGATGTGGATGGCCTCCTGCAGGTTCTGCACTCAATTGGCTCGTCTCTCCGGTATACCGCAACAAGATGAGTCACGGATGTAGTTAGTTGTTGGTGAAACTATCAAATCACCAGCGTAGGTATTGACAGCCGACAGAACGCACACGCGTGAAGCAGGTAGAAGGCAAATGCCACAACTGACTTGCATGGTAAATTACCGTGCTTAAATAGCATGCAATATGTGTACTTGCACACTATTGGTTAAACGTGGTTAAACGTGGTTAAACGGCAATTTTGCTTTTTTCCTTTGGTGCAACGTAAATAAAATTGAATTTAATTTACGCAATATGTCGGCCATTAATTTGTGTCGTTACAACACTTTCCTCTCTGAAAAAAAGGAAAAAATTCCTCTCTAGATAAGAAATGCATGACAGAGTTCGAACCAAGTTAAGCAAAAATATGATGAACCATAAGTGCTGGGCTTAAATATGCTTGTTGGTTGCTTCAACAATGATATGATGCCAGGTAACCACTAGGAATTGCTACACAAATTGTTAGCTCTAGTGGACGGTCATAGCACGTGAGGCAAAATAGAGCAGTGTAAGTTTTTGGAGCCGCAGCGTGAAGATTTCGAGGTAAATCGCCTCTGAATTTGCCAGGTTTAAGTTAAAACCTAAGCAGGTTGGATCGTTGTCAATGTGTTTGTATACGACCAAAGGAGCTAGAGTGCTCGACGTTGTGGTCATGACATTTGTAGAGTGGTCTTTGTGAAATAGATAAAGTTGAGATATGCATTGAAAGTGGCCTGTACCATGATATGAAGCTGATCACTACTTAGTGTTGCTACACGAAAGCGTTAGCTCTAAGTAGCTGGTCATACCAAAATAGGCAGTGTAATGTCATGTGTGAGAAATACATTATAATGTAAAAATATATACATTAAAATCAAAGGTAACTGCATAAAAATATGTACACGAACATTGCCTCAGAGATGGCATAATACCAAAGAACTGTTCAAAAATGCTACACAATTGTTAGCTAAGAACAGCTGGTTATGCCACGTGAGACAAATACTAAAAATAACGAAAGGTTAAAAAAATTTTATAGTTAATGTTAATGTTTAAAAAAATTAATTACGCGTTATACAAAGCAGGTTATTGAGATTGTGGGCAGACGGAGCCTGAGACGTGTGTAGAAGGTTGAACGCTCTCAGGATCAGGTGGTTCGATAAACGGTTTCAACCTGTCTATGCTTACTGATGTCGGTGTAGCGCCTTGCATAATGATGAAGTATTTTGGCTGTCTGAGTAAAATCGGGTAAGGACCGCGATACTTGGGTTGTAGTGGTGCAACAGCATTATTGTTGCGAACGAGTACTCTCTTGCAGCTGTGGAGCTGTGGGTGAACGAAGACTGGACGAGGCGTGTGTCTCGGCTGCTGTTCGGACATGTTACCGAAATGAAGTCGAAGGCGGGTAGCTTCGTCTTGTGGGTCATCTTGTGCCGGTAGTAGACGTGGGAGCTGACTAGGCAGGCGTAGATCCATGCCATACAAGAGTTGTGACGCAGACGTTTTAATGGATTCACGAGTACGGGAACGCATGGCAAGCAGAACTAAAGGTAGTGCATCGACCCAGTTGCCATTAATGGACGAGGATGCTAAAGCTGCTTTGAGTTCCCTATGCATTCTCTCTACCATGCCATTAGCTTGGGGATGGTAGGCAGTCGTCTGGCGTAAGATGCATCCCATGTACCGCAAGGTGGTTTTGAAACGATCAGATGAGAAGCAAGTGCCTCTGTCCGTGATGACCTCATTGGGAACACCATAATTGGATATCCATGCAGAGATAAAACCGTTAGTTACTTCGTCTGCAGAAATGGTGCCAAGAGGTAATGCCGCAGGCCACCGTGTAAATCTATCGATCATAGTTAGAAGGTAGCTGAAACCTTGAACCTTTGTCAGATGAACTATGTCGATGTGGACGATGGCTAGGCGAGAAGTAGATCGAAAATGTTGCAACTTAGAACGAGTGTGTCGTGTGATCTTGTTTTTCTGACAAATAGCACACTCTGAGACCCATCGTTTAACATTCTGCCTAAGTCTGTGACCCCAGAAACGATCTGTAAGAAGTCGGACAGTCGCTTGGCTTCCTGGGTGAGAAATTGAGTGAATTGAATCGAAAACTTTTCTCTGAAGGCTGGTCGGCAGAACTGGCTTGTTGGGCTGCGTACCCGTGAAGTAAACAATTGGTAAGCCTTCCCACAGACGGCATATGAACTTGGTTGGGTGACGGGCTATTGATCTTTGAATGTGAATGTCACCGCGTTGTTCAGTTCGCAGGAGAGTTGGCGTTAGTGCAGGTTCACTGAGTGCCACGGAGTTGACAGTGAATGGTGACGGCGAAGGTGGTTGTAGAGAGACGTCTGGCCTGGACAGGGCATCTGCAATGAAGTTCTGTTTGCCCTTGACGTGAAAGACGTCAAATTGCCATTCGCTTAGACGAGAAAGCTGTCTTTCCACTCTGGCAGGGTACTTGGCGATAGATGAAGTTGCGTTTCGAAGTGCGCTAACTAGTGGTGCATGATCTGTGAAAACAACAAATCTGCTACTGCCAATGATGCTGATAAAATGGCGCACTGCGTCGTGGATGGCGAGAAGTTCTCGGCCGAAAGTGTCGTACCTCGTTTCTACTGGTTGGAGAGTACGCGAGTAGAAACTGATAGGCTTCCGAACTCCGTCGATCTCTTGTTCCAAAGTGGCTCCAATAGCGAATTCAGAAGCATCTGTCGTGAGTAGAAATGGCTTTTCGAAATCTGGATGCGTTAGCATTGTGGCATTTGCTAACGAGTTGATGGCAAGTCGAAGTAATTCCTCGTCTTCGGATGACCAAGCAATGATGGAATTCTTGCTAAGTCCTTTTCGGTTCCGCAGGTGCCTGCACAAAGGATAAAGTTGTTTTGAAAGGCCTGGAAGGAACTTGCGATAATAGTTTAGTACTCCCAGGATTTTCTGCAACTCGCTCACAGTCCTTGGTGACTTGATATTCTTGATTGAATTCGTCTTTGACGGCAACGGTTGAATACCTTGGGCCGTGATACGATGCCCTAAGAAGTCGACGGATGAAGTTGCAATCTGCGTCTTGTCACAGTTGATCTTGAGTCCGTGGTTGGATAAGCGTGAGAGGACATTTCGTAGATGTTTCGCATGAGATTCTAGATCTGGACTGAATACCATAATGTCATCTAGATATGACATACAATAAGCAGAGTCGTCGCGAAGTATGTTGTCTATGAATCTTTGAAATGTCTGAGTAGCACACTTGAGTCCAAAAGGCATGTAAAGATATTCAAAAAGGCCAAATGGAGTGATGACTGCAGTTTTCTCGATATCCTCTGGTGCTACCGGTATGTGATGGTACGCTTGTCTGAGGTCAATCACTGAGAAGAAATTGCTGCCGTTGAGTTTTTCAAGTAAAGTGTTGATATTTGGAATAGGATATGCATCAGATTTTGTCACTGAATTTAGCTTACGGTAGTCTCCACAGGCTCTGTACGATCCGTTTGATTTTGAGACTAAGTGCAGTGGTGACGCCCATGAACTTTTCGATGGTCTGATGATTCCCTCTTCCAAAAGCCTTGAGAATTCTTCTTGGGCAGCTTTCAGCTTAGCAGGAGCCAGTGGTCGCTTCTTGAGTGCAATAGGTTGTCCTTCTGTGACGATATGATGCATCGTGTTGGAGACTCGTAGCTCTGACTTGTTAAGATCGAAAAGCGATTTGTATTTTCGAAGAGCTGCTGATATCTCTGCTGAATGATGCACTGGGGTTGGCTGAATGACCTGTAACTCCAAACGCTCGGAGGCAAGTGTCCAAAAGCTTTGTTCAAGTCCGGTGGAGGGGTCGATGATCTTTTGATTGGCAAGATCAACAATGAGCCGAAATTTTAGAAGGAAATCAAGGCCTATTATATTATGTGAGACCTTGGCAATGATGAAGTTGTGGGAAAATTCACGTCGTAGACCTATGTTGAGTGTGCGGTATTGGCAGCCATAAGTTGGTATGGGCTCGCCTGTAGCTGTTGCGAGAAGAACGCCTAGCGACATCTCGGCCATTGAATCACCTTTGAGAACTGAGACTGCCGCACCTGTGTCTACGATGAACTCTTCGTCAATTATTATAATCAAGGTTGCGGTCTTGATATAAACACCTGACCCATTAATTACTTACATATGTCAGTATAAACTAAGAATTGTATAGTGTAGAAAAGGCAATTCATCCAGTAGACCGGTTTCGTCCTTATTGGGAACTCATCAAGTACTGGCCAGAATTTGCCGCGGACAGGATACGAACCTGGGCACGTCTGCTTCGGAATCTGGTGCTCTAACCACTGAGCTATCCTGCCGCACACTACACTACACACAATTTTCAGTTATATACTAACTAATGTAACTTGGTTAGTCAATTTTCCTCTAGGTGGAGCTCATATGGCATCCATTTAGACCCAAAGTTCCAACTAACCATGCCCAATCTGTCATTACTGAACAGACACCACATTACATGGGGAAGTGGTATTGAAATGAACATTTATATAATTAAACGAACATTGGTTGCGCGGGTGGTGATAACAATTATTATAATCAAGGTTGCGGTCTTGATATAAACACCTGACCCATTAATTACTTACATATGTCAGTATAAACTAAGAATTGTATAGTGTAGAAAAGGCAATTCATCCAGTAGACCGGTTTCGTCCTTATTGGGAACTCATCAAGTACTGGCCAGAATTTGCCGCGGACAGGATACGAACCTGGGCACGTCTGCTTCGGAATCTGGTGCTCTAACCACTGAGCTATCCTGCCGCACACTACACTACACACAATTTTCAGTTATATACTAACTAATGTAACTTGGTTAGTCAATTTTCCTCTAGGTGGAGCTCATATGGCATCCATTTAGACCCAAAGTTCCAACTAACCATGCCCAATCTGTCATTACTGAACAGACACCACATTACATGGGGAAGTGGTATTGAAATGAACATTTATATAATTAAACGAACATTGGTTGCGCGGGTGGTGATAACAATTATTATAATCAAGGTTGCGGTCTTGATATAAACACCTGACCCATTAATTACTTACATATGTCAGTATAAACTAAGAATTGTATAGTGTAGAAAAGGCAATTCATCCAGTAGACCGGTTTCGTCCTTATTGGGAACTCATCAAGTACTGGCCAGAATTTGCCGCGGACAGGATACGAACCTGGGCACGTCTGCTTCGGAATCTGGTGCTCTAACCACTGAGCTATCCTGCCGCACACTACACTACACACAATTTTCAGTTATATACTAACTAATGTAACTTGGTTAGTCAATTTTCCTCTAGGTGGAGCTCATATGGCATCCCATTTAGACCCAAAGTTCCAACTAACCATGCCCAATCTGTCATTACTGAACAGACACCACATTACATGGGGAAGTGGTATTGAAATGAACATTTATATAATTAAGCGAACATTGGTTGCGCGGGTGGTGATAACAATTATTATAATCAAGGTTGCGGTCTTGATATAAACACCTGACCCATTAATTACTTACATATGTCAGTATAAACTAAGAATTGTATAGTGTAGAAAAGGCAATTCATCCAGTAGACCGGTTTCGTCCTTATTGGGAACTCATCAAGTACTGGCCAGAATTTGCCGCGGACAGGATACGAACCTGGGCACGTCTGCTTCGGAATCTGGTGCTCTAACCACTGAGCTATCCTGCCGCACACTACACTACACACAATTTTCAGTTATATACTAACTAATGTAACTTGGTTAGTCAATTTTCCTCTAGGTGGAGCTCATATGGCATCCATTTAGACCCAAAGTTCCAACTAACCATGCCCAATCTGTCATTACTGAACAGACACCACATTACATGGGGAAGTGGTATTGAAATGAACATTTATATAATTAAACGAACATTGGTTGCGCGGGTGGTGATAACAATTATTATAATCAAGGTTGCGGTCTTGATATAAACACCTGACCCATTAATTACTTACATATGTCAGTATAAACTAAGAATTGTATAGTGTAGAAAAGGCAATTCATCCAGTAGACCGGTTTCGTCCTTATTGGGAACTCATCAAGTACTGGCCAGAATTTGCCGCGGACAGGATACGAACCTGGGCACGTCTGCTTCGGAATCTGGTGCTCTAACCACTGAGCTATCCTGCCGCACACTACACTACACACAATTTTCAGTTATATACTAACTAATGTAACTTGGTTAGTCAATTTTCCTCTAGGTGGAGCTCATATGGCATCCATTTAGACCCAAAGTTCCAACTAACCATGCCCAATCTGTCATTACTGAACAGACACCACATTACATGGGGAAGTGGTATTGAAATGAACATTTATATATAATTAAACGAACATTGGTTGCGCGGGTGGTGATAACAATTATTATAATCAAGGTTGCGGTCTTGATATAAACACCTGACCCATTAATTACTTACATATGTCAGTATAAACTAAGAATTGTATAGTGTAGAAAAGGCAATTCATCCAGTAGACCGGTTTCGTCCTTATTGGGAACTCATCAAGTACTGGCCAGAATTTGCCGCGGACAGGATACGAACCTGGGCACGTCTGCTTCGGAATCTGGTGCTCTAACCACTGAGCTATCCTGCCACACACTACACTACACACAATTTTCAGTTATATACTAACTAATGTAACTTGGTTAGTCAATTTTTCCTTTAGGTGGAGCTCATATGGCATCCATTTAGACCCAAAGTTCCAACTAACCATGCCCAATCTGTCATTACTGAACAGACACCACATTACATGGGGAAGTGGTATTGAAATGAACATTTATATAATTAAACGAACATTGGTTGCGCGGGTGGTGATAACAATTATTATAATCAAGGTTGCGGTCTTGATATAAACACCTGACCCATTAATTACTTACATATGTCAGTATAAACTAAGAATTGTATAGTGTAGAAAAGGCAATTCATCCAGTAGACCGGTTTCGTCCTTATTGGGAACTCATCAAGTACTGGCCAGAATTTGCCGCGGACAGGATACGAACCTGGGCACGTCTGCTTCGGAATCTGGTGCTCTAACCACTGAGCTATCCTGCCGCACACTACACTACACACAATTTTCAGTTATATACTAACTAATGTAACTTGGTTAGTCAATTTTTCCTTTAGGTGGAGCTCATATGGCATCCATTTAGACCCAAAGTTCCAACTAACCATGCCCAATCTGTCATTACTGAACAAGACCGCAACCTTGATTATAATAATTGTTATCACCACCCGCGCAACCAATGTTCGTTTAATTATATAAATGTTCATTTCAATACCACTTCCCCATGTAATGTGGTGTCTGTTCAGTAATGACAGATTGGGCATGGTTAGTTGGAACTTTGGGTCTAAATGGATGCCATATGAGCTCCACCTAAAGGAAAAATTGACTAACCAAGTTACATTAGTTAGTATATAACTGAAAATTGTGTGTAGTGTAGTGTGCGGCAGGATAGCTCAGTGACACAATTCAAGCAAGGTGACAAATTCTGTATGTCCGCGGCAACCCAGTACTGATGAAGTTCTAATAGGACGAACCCATAGTGTTGCTCTACATATACAATTCTTAGTTTATACTAGCATATGTAAGAAGTAATTAATGGGTCAGGTGTTGCAGATACAATATGATTATAATAATTGTTATCACCACCCATATAATAATGTTCGTTTAGTATATAAATGTTAATACCACTCTATGTAATGTAATTGTCTGTTCAGTAATGACAGGTGGGCATGGTTGGATGGAACTGGGTCAATGGATGCCATGCTAGAGAAATTGACTAGTAAGATTAACATTAGGTAGTATATAACTGAAAATTGTGTGTAGTGTAGTGTGCGGCAGGATAGCTCAGTGGTTAGAGCACCAGATTCCGAAGCAGACGTGCCCAGGTTCGTATCCTGTCCGCGGCAAATTCTGGCCAGTACTTGATGAGTTCCCAATAAGGACGAAACCGGTCTACTGGATGAATTGCCTTTTCTACACTATACAATTCTTAGTTTATACTGACATATGTAAGTAATTAATGGGTCAGATGTTTATATCAAGACCGCAACCTTGATTATAATAATTGTTATCACCACCCGCGCAACCAATGTTCGTTTGAACTCTTCGTCAGTTTTGAAATCAAGAAGGTGCAGAAGTTCGTTGGGCTGTTTGGCCGGGTCATGCAAACAAGTAGGCTGGTGATTGCGACCGGCATTGTCTGTTTGGTTCTCTATGTGAAAAATTCGGCGTGGACGAAAAGAGTCGACAGGGATGTCGGATTGTCGTTGCCTTCTTCCCTGTAGCGCCGTTGATGCCGTTGATGTGCAGAAAGTACGGTCTTCTACTTCCTGCGCCACACGTTTCCCAAAAACAGGCTTCCACAGTTGAATTGCTTCCAAAAATCCGTAATTGAGTTTGACGAGTACGTACGGTGCCGTTTCGTACGTAGGAAAGTTAAACAGAGGCCCCGTTGGCCTTTGATGACAATGTATTATAATTATCCCCACAAATCCACGAATATATACCCAACAGATTTCCCAGAAAACCACGATCAGGGTAAAGAAAACACAAATGTCAATCTATTTATCCCAAATTGATGAAAAAGGAAGTCAATTTTATTTATACCAAAAAAATCAGAACAATAATCAATATCCTGGCGCGGTCGCCAATTTTGTAAACGCCCCGTCTTCAAGTAAATGCCGTACGACGTTACAAACTCGGTTAAGGTGCTCTGAATAGAGATTAGTTACTGATATGGGGGCCCTTAAGAGGGCCTGGTAATGCGTTCGCTTGAAGTCTTCAGAGTTGAAGATGTCCTAGAGCCTTGGGTGGACTCTGGTTGAGTTGTCGCTCCCGTGGTTGAGCTGTACTCACGATGTGGATGGCCTCCTGCAGGTTCTGCACTTAATTGGCTCGTCTCTCCGGTATACCGCAACAAGATGAGTCACGGATGTAGTTAGTTGTTGGTGAAACCATCAAATCACCAGCGTAGGTATTGACAGCCGACAGAACGCACACGCGTGAAGCAGGTAGAAGGCAAATGCCACAACTGACTTGCATGGTAAATTACCGTGCTTAAATAGCATGCAATATGTGTACTTGCACACTATTGGTTAAACGTGGTTAAACGTGGTTAAACGGCAATTTTGCTTTTTTCTCATTGGTGCAACGTAAATAAATTTGAATTTAATTTACGCAATATGTCGGCGATTGATTTGTGTCGTTACACACCCGACAGTTACAATAAAAAATATTTATATATTGTGTGGTGATATATTGTACAGTACAACTAGTGAGATTTACTTATCTACATGAGACTAATTGCATATATTTATGTGATGTGATATCTTTTTTATATTTTACATTTTCCAATATTATTATCTATTTGATGGAAAATGTGTGGTTTGAATCCAAATAAAGATATTCTATTCTATTCTATTCTATTAAAGACGGCGTTTTATAGGTTTTCCTTACCAAATGACAAAATTTGTCAAAACACATAAATACAATGTTTCTTAATAAATTAATTAACCATAATGCTTTTGCTTTTATTTATTTTATGTTTGTTACTCTATTTTACATAATGTCATATTTCATATCTGATTAAAAATTGTAAATAACGGTATAATTTATTTCGAAATTAAAAAGAAGTTATCACTTTAGTGTATACTGTTTTTGAAAAATTAAATGTTTTCTCAATAAAAAAAATTAGGATAAAAAAAATCCTGCGTGTAATAATACGTATACTTTGCATTTAAAGAATTATTTGTAATTTATTTCGTATATTAAACACTAATATATATTACGCTTATTACTCCTATTTTTACTTAGTTTGTATTTGGTTGCATTATTAATTTTCTTCGTTTATTTGTAAGTAATCTTAACTTGGCTTAATATATGCTTTTATATTTTAATAAATTTGCTTTTCATTAGTTCGTTTCTTTGTTAGATTTTTGCAATGTCCAATACTTTCTTATTTCTCGACAAGAGTCATTTGCTTGACATTGACAAAACTAAGATACAAAACTGAAGTAGAGTTGTATATTAGCTCGACAATTAATACATATTTTTTCGATAATGATTACGATGGGCTGGTACTTGTTGAGAAAAAGCGGCCTTTTGCTTCTGTAGATAAATTGTAGAGGCCATTTGGTCACTACCGTAGAAGAGGCACTGAGACGCCGGGCTCTGATATCCGATAAATGCTGAATTATCACCTAATCAAGGACAACTATTTTCCTTAGCACTTCCTCTAAAGCTACATATCCTAAGTGCTTCGGTCAATTGTTCTGTTTCCTTCATTTATTGCTGTTAAAATAATATTTATTAGAATTAAGTACGTATGCTCAATGTCTCACTGATTGTTACATATTTCTTTTCTGGAAGTGAAAATCTTTGATAACAGAATATCCACGCGTATTACCACCCATCCGTGGGAAGTTGCATTCTTCGTCCTGACACTTTCCAAGTTCTGTGCGAAATGCATAACTTACGTGAACCCATAAACACCTCACGCGATTCGCCTCTCCGGAGCTTGGAAATTGGCTTTTGATCCCGAGAATTTGCTCTGTCTCTGCCTTTATTTTCATTAGACAAATATCTTGTCGGAGAGTACTAAATTCTTTCCAAGGTCAAGTTTTTTTGAGATGAGTTGGAGTCTTTAGTTAATGCGTGGAACTTTGGCTCCTGCTGTTCATACACTTTATCCATTACTTTGAGCTACTTTAGCTACTCTAGTTCTATTGTATTGTTGACATCCAGAGTGGCTCTTAATCTAGCAGGCAATTCTGCTATGAATATACTGTTTACAACTTCTTGATATATAGCAAACCCGATAGATTTGGCAAGTAGTTCCATAAAATTCAGATGGAAGTTCATATCCTGACGTAATAAGTCAGTCATCTGCTCAGTTCTCTCAGGCTAGTACCATCTTTGAAGCTCTTCCACTAGTAGCTTACATGAATTGAATGGTTCATTTTCTATGATAAATTTACTGTATCTGGATAAGTTACTCTTCGTTTTCTCAGGCAATGACCACCAGGTCGAGAAAAAAATTTCTGTTGGATCGGTAATCCTTTGTATTTGAAGTTTTTTTACCTGGTCAATCCAATCAGAATGATTGTATAGTCTGTAAATTGATCTTCATCATTAGCATACCTTTCCACAAATTTGATCCTGGCGCGATCGGCATTTTATGTTGAGGCCCTTTGGTCAGTAACGTAGAAGAGCCTCTGCAACACCAGGCTAGGATATAACATATATGCGGGATGATCATCTAATTAAAAAAAACTAAATACCTAAAAAATTTATCTTGAGCTAAATTTCATAAGCTCTTCGATTAATCACTCTGTATCCTCGCACTTATTGCTGTTATCCATTTTGTTAAAATAAAATTTCATAAAATATATTTATAACAAAAAAGTGCGTATACTCACCGTTTCACGAATTGTTAAATATTTCCTTTCAGGAAGTGATACTCTTGAAAACAGAATATCCAACGATTATTAATTGAAGCGAATTTGAGATCATTGACGTAATATCACTAAGAATAATAATTTGTAGTCAATTTTAATCATTTGTCAAAATAAGGTTAAGCCAGGAACATGCAGTATGTGTATCACTCAAGTGAAAATCCCAAGAAGACTGAATAATAAGCTCATCAAACACAAGTCAAAATCTTTTACAATATTCACAAAGGAAAATTACAATATTTTAAAAACAAATCTTTGTTTATATAATCAGCGGTAACATCAAATGTCCAAAAATATAGCCTTAATTTATTTTTATCTGAGGTGTTAATTAATTTCCTCTAAGTTAATTAACCATTAAAAAATAAAATTCGTAATAATTAGGACAAAATTGACTAGAATAAAGACTTGAGAAGAATCTAGATACCAATTCACTCTGCGGGATTCAACGACTTCGTTTGCGAGTTTCTAACGGGCTTTAATTCGGCAACGCTTCGTATTGAGGAAGACACAATTGGCTTGTGTGAGATGAATAAGAAGCTTAAGATATCGAACGGCAAATAATCGTCATCGAAATATGTTGAGGTTTCGTTGCAGTGAACACATCTGATGAGGATCCGTTGTAGAGGCAAAAAATTTTAAAAATTGATAAATATGAATAGAATAATATAAAGGCTATTGCGAAGAAATCCCGCGGGGAGGACCCTAGATAATATTCGACCATCAAAGAGCGAGTGTAAACGCCATAGATGTATAAAAAATGGATCAAGTTTATTACAAATTTGAAAGACCAGGTTACATTTCCGATCAATTTTATCTTTGAGAAATTTGTTAAAAAAAGCAAATTGACCGCCTTATGAAACTCAACGTGTGATAATGTTTTATCAATTCTGGTAGTATGTTTAAATCTTTTGTGGCCTTAGAAAACGGTTAACTTTAGTAAAGATGTTGGGAGATATAGTTGGATTGATACAAGGACTTAAGATTCCGCGTGACATACGAGAAATGAGAATGGGAGACATTTGACAATAAGAGGCACGTAAGTATCTTGTGTACACCGTATAGGAATTATGTGACGACTTAACTATAAGAGTAGGAGATATGCGAGGAGGATGGTTCTCAATATTTCTGACCAAGAGGAAAAACACGTTTCAGGTAGCAAAAGGCAATGTGCTCTAGAACAATAGAGTTAGATCGGAGTGAAAAGACAATAGAATACATTGGCGTTGAATATGCGAGGAAGATATAGACTTTGAATAGTGTGAACGGGCTCATTTGAAGAGTTTTGCTGTTATTTAGTTAACTTGAAGTGAGAAGTCTGGTGACCTAGAGAATGTGATACAAAAAGTGTTTGAGTAAATCGATGGTCTCTTTTTCTAGAGTGAGGTTGGTAGACGTCGATATATTAATAATCTAGGGATGAAGCTTAATTAAACAAGTTTCGTGCGGACTGAGTTTGACACCAATCTTTTCAAGTTAAGCTTGCAGTAAAGATAGTTGCTGCCCGATTTGAGATGCGAGGGAGCCGCGAGTGGCAGGATTGTCTAAAATTAATATGTCGTCGGAACATTTAAACAGCATGAATTGGTTGTCTTCATCCTGAATCTGTGAAGAGCGAGGTTGAAACAATTGGGCCGAGTGCTGATTCCTGCGGAACACCTGAAAGGGTAGAGGTTGATTTAGAATGATCGTTACCGATCCTTACAAATATTGATTGGTTTCGAAGAAAGTAAATGATAAACTTAAAGACGCGACCGTATACACCATTAATTAGTAAGGCGGATTCAGTCGTCGAGATTGAGAAAGTATTGCTTGCCTATGAAATATCCATAAATAAGAAAGTTCAGTTGTATCCTCGAGAGTTGAAGAAATAGCAGCGAATAAGGACGCTGCTAGATTAGTTGAAGGTGAACGCCCATTCCCAAATCTATGTTAATCGTCCAAAAGAGAGAAAATAGTTATTGATTTAATGAAAGGGTAAATAGTTCTTTATAAAGAATTCTGTTCAGTATATATATATATATATATATATATATTATAACAGTTGAACTATATGGTTTAACATAAATCCACGTTAACGCTACGGCGCACGACCAAACTGTTGCTCATTATTTATAATGTGATAATGATTCATGTCTTTATGTCTTACTTTACGTATTTCTAATGAAGTGACTGCATTTTATTTATTGTACATTTCCTATGTTGTGTATTATGTATTAGAACATCTGCTTTGAATCCAAATAGATACATCTTTATTATAAAAATAATCGTTTGGTGACAATAGGTTTTGCTTCACAATTTAATATATCAATATATGAATAAAACAATAACATGTAAGACCGTCAAAGTTAAACCTCTTAGATGTTGTTTTACCTATAATGTTTTAGCTCCGTTGCTTTTCCTCTACTACTTTAGTCAGGCTTTGTCCAATTTGTTTATTATGATAATAAAAATTAGCCCTTGGAGAGATAAAAGTAATCCTTTCGTCCCTGTTTAAATTTCTTTGTTTAAACCAATTCTCATATTGCATTTGAATTATACTGTAGAGGATCAATCATTATGGTTTAGCGAAAACCCGAGTTGCCGAGTACGTACCCATCCGAGCGTAAGACTAATCTGTTGATCTTTGTATTTTAAAAAGTCAATCGAGTTTGACATCTAAACTGGTCAAACAAACCTCTTATGCTAACTTCTATACGTTTCTAAATCTCACCCTCAATGTCTTCAAATTGGAGACCAGCATTCATGCTAACACAATTAAAGATATTTTACTTACATTATATATTGAAAATCAGTGAAATATATTCATGTTCGTTAGCGAAAACACAATTAACGTATATTGCAAATTAACATTGAAGCTGAAGTCGAAAATAGTACCTGTTTTCCTGTGCCTTCCTATTCCTGAATAACATCAGAATAGAATAGAATATCTTTATTTGGATTCAAACCACACATGTTCCATCAAATAATAAAATTGGAGAATGTACAATATAAGAAAAAAGTTATCACATCACAGAAAATTGTGCAATTAGTTTCATGTAGATAAGTATATCTCACTAGTTGTACTGTACAATATATCAATATCAGAAAGTTCGGCTGTAAAGAATAATAGATACATCATCAAAATAGGAAAAATTAAGGTATAATTCGAGTGTAACATTATGCAAAAAAATTGAGAACCATGACTAGCAATTGATTGTATGTATTGTTGACTAACATGATGATATAATGCATAACATTTCAATTTTAATAATACAAAACTTGGAAATAAAAATCTCAAGAAAATCTGTTTCCGATAACAATTATCCTTGTCTTTTATTCAACCATGAGAAAGTATTATCATAATCAAAATAAAAAATATCAGCAGGATTGTAGACTTTTTCAAGTTCAGTAGATAAAAATTTAAAAGACATCTTAGATGGAGGCATTTCTCTAAGCCCCTTTGGCAATTGGTTATAAATTTTGTAGATTTTCGAGAAAGAGAATAACTTGCTCGCAACATTCCCCACCAAAGGAGGAGATATTGCCAAATGTCCAGATCTAGTTCCAACTTCATGACTCTTTCTTATCGGAGTCATATAGGCACCAGTCCACTGGTTCAAATGGAAAACTTTTATGCAATAGCACATCCTCCGAAACCACAAAGATTGCAATGACAAACTGTAATCTAGAGGCGTATATAGTGCAGGAGATAGGACTAATTTGTTTCACAACTTTTCTTTGTACAGCTTCTATCTTATTGGACAAACCATTTTTTAATGGATTCCAAGTAGCGACAGTATATTCTAGTATCAGTCTAATCCATATTATATACATTTTAAGTTTTATATCATTCGATAAGATATTTCGATTTATTACTGCCCATCTTTTATTGGCACTGCCTACTATTCTTTCAATATGTCTCTCAGCAGAATACTGAATTCCGACAGAATACATGTATTGTGAATTGCTATCAGTCAAGGTTGCGATTTTGATATAAAAAACATAACCCATTATGTACATATATTTGTCGGTATAAACTAAGTATTGTGTAGTGTGGAAAAGGCAATTCATCCAGTAGACCGGTTTCGTCCTTATAAGTAGCTCATCACGTACTATACAGAATTTGCCGTGGACAGGGTTCGAACCTGGGCACGTCAGATTCGGAATCTGGTGCTCTAACCACTGAGCCACCCTATAAGGAGGAAACCGGTCTACTGGATAAGTTACCTTTTTTGCACAGCATCACAAACTAAAACTAAACGACTTGTGGCAAATGTGGTATCCTCATTCAAGACTGATCTATTTATATTTATGTTAATTCCTAAAACATTTTTTTATTATCTGCCCTAATAACCGGTTTTCATACCTATTCTCTTATACTCAAATGTATACAAAAACTAGTCCGTCACCCCCCCCCGCACATCTTCGTACCATTCTTTTCTTAGTAGGGCAAAGTTACCTGCGAGGTTTGATTTGTTACTGACGTGACAAAATGAAAGCAGCAAGGAAACTGTATTGCTGCTGTTGCCTTGTCCTGATGCTGACTTGGCCATAATGGTGTTGTGGAGAGGTTTAGTTAGTCTTATTTCTGTGATTTATCCTGATAAATATAGTCATAGTAACTAGGTATTTTCTCTCTCTCTCGTAAATCGCACCAATAGTTTGTGTCTAAATTATTTTTTCTGTTGTTATATATGTATATATGTTTTCCCCTTATGGTTATATGGCAGTGAAACATTAGTTACTCTTGGCTTTTGTATGACTGGGCATGATGATGATGATGAACGTTTAGTTGGCTTTAATTATCATTTACTTATATAACTTAACGAGCATTGTTTGCGCGGTCGGTGAAAACAATTATGTAAATCAATGTTGCGATCTTGATGTGAGCACCTGTCCAATTATATATAAACCACACTTTGTGGACTAATTTCCATTTCTTCATTATACAATGCTTGGTTTATACTGACATATGTCTGTATATCACATACTTTTATGAAAAGAAATATAAATTTAAACAAGACTATATTAAAGATTGTGGTATAAGCTTAAATTATACAAATTTTTTGTAGATATTACTATGAGGATATTAACTTGGAACTTTATTTGGAATTCAGCGCTAATCTGCTGATGAAGAGGTTGAGTGCAATCGTGTATGATTCTAGTAAAAAATAAAAAGTAATTTCAAACAAGACAACTAAACATAATGTCTCAAACGCCGAATCAGTCAGTTCGTGGTTTTTATCTGCTGTATTATATTTTTAGCGAGATATCTGTAGTCGTTGTGCTAATTGATTAGAGTTGATGGGCGGTGCCATCCGTGAATTGATCGAAAGCCAAGAGGCCCCTTTACCACTTGAGCTCGAATTATTCATACGAGTTTACAACCGCTACTTGAGCTAGAGTAATTTATTGGAGTTCTAAAGTTATGCTTCAGATGATGCTTTCTATCTTGTTTATTAATTTCCAACTTTTGGAAATCTTCAAAATATTGCTTGAATTTGGCACGGGGTGTAGTAGTATGCGGAATCCTTAATTATAAAACGTGTCCCGCATCTCCATTTTCTATTTTATACATGTTTCTTAATGCCAAAATAAACAGAATCGTGAAGATATTATTATCACAAATTTAATAACAGGAGCGCAAACCTAGCCAATAACAGAACTAGCTGCGTAAACTAAGAACAGATTATGTAAACGAAAGCAATTCATTTTTTCACATAGATGCTATTATTTGCATCTTATGTTTTACAGTTTAATTCAGATATCATTTATGTCAATTTTCAATTTACTTTTTTAAAACATGTCTAGATTAAACAATTTTCGCTGGTAATTTATTGGTTATACAACTAAACAATCAATGGTTGCGCGGGTGGTGGTAACAATTATTTTTATCAAGTTTGCGAGCTTGAAGTAAACACCAATCCCATTGTATTTAACCAGTCGTCAAACAACGTAGCTCGCAAAATTGATTTGAAGAAATGTTAGGTTAAATACAATGGGATTGGTGTTTACTTCAGGCTCGCAAACTAGATTTAAAGAATTTATCGGTTAATTAGGAGATTGTGCCGTCCTATTTTCTCACGTTCCTCACCGTGGGAGACTGTACCGTCCTATTTTCCCACATTCCCCACCATAGGAGATTGTACCGTCCTATATTTCCAGATTCCTCGCCGAAATATATAGTGGGTAAAGGGCGTAATATCGGCTCCTACTGATGAGTCGCCAGTAAGCACGAAACGAATGTTCACGAGAGTATACTTTCCGTTCATGTTTATTCTTCTGGTCATAATTGAACTAATTTGTTACTAGGTACGCAACACTTAATACATAATTGCATATATATTAGTTCTCTGCTACAAACAGCAGCATAGCTAAATTATTTAGTTACCAAGGTCGTTTTTAAAATTGCCTTCATACATTTTTTAATCGAAAATTGAATAATGTTATGCTGCAAGACGAATTAGCCATACACTGAGTTAAAAGAATGTCATACCAAGCTTATACTTAAAATTGAGCAATTACAAGAATAGTTATCGATACAGTTAACACGACTAATTAGCAACAAGATTTACTGTTATTTTGATGACAATATTAACTAGAAAGCACTGACGGTCTTTACGTAAGCACTGAAAAATCGTTCAATTGTTCGTATTTTATTTATTGATTAAACGGTTATTTAATAAATAAACTAATATGAGAAATCATACAATTAAACACTCATTGACTGTGCGGGTGGTGGTAAAATTTCTCTAAATCAAGTTTTCGTGCTTGATGTAAACATCAATCCCATTGTATTTAACCAAACGTCTAACAACGTATCAAAATTACCGTTAGTCACGCGAACTGAAGCGTTTTGACCTATCATGATCATCATTAGATTTCGACGGCAAACTGTCTAGCGAGGATCAAACCGCAATGCATATATGTGGAAAGCAATATTAAATATGCGGCTCTCACCTCTAGTAGTCTTGCATACATTGTACGTGACTGGAAATGTCGGCTGCAAAATTTCTATGCAGCTATGGACATTAAATTATTACAATTTTTTCCACATATATAGTTAATAAAATTAAACTATTTTTGATTGCGCGGATGGTGGTAACAACATTGCAAAGTTGTGATTTTAGACGACTAGTCAAATACAATTGAATTGGTGTTTACCTCAAGCTCGCAAACTTGTTTTAAAGAAAGAGAAATTATAGTTTTGACAGTGTAACAAGAGCAAACTATCTGTCATATTTAACTAATGCTAAAGGAATATATTTTATGTATTAATGAAATTAGTTATTAATAAATAGATGTTAGATGTGAACGTTTTCAATTTCTTGCGACTTATTGTCGACAATGGTTATAAGCCAACAATGTTGTTCTAACTGTCCCTTAAGCCTATTATTACATTTGTTACTTGTTTGTCTGGACTTCTTCATGGGAACAGGGGTGGCTGTTCTGGACTGACTGGGTTAATAATACCAGCGGTAGAAGGGAATGGGTCTAAAGTATATAGGTTATACTATATGAACAAGTTGGCTATAGCATGAAAAATAATGTATGGTGGTTCAAAAGGCGTTGCCACTACACTGGAGTCGTTTTTGAACTGATAAAAACAACAAAAATATTTATTTTACTATTATTATTCTTAATGTTGAACAACCGATGCCTATGCGCGATTTGATCGAGGTCGCTGTCTATTTAGCTTCTGGAGGCATTACCAGCGAGCAATATTTTTAGAGCAAGTATTTCTATCTGCCTACTTCTATATATGCCATCTCCGTCATATCTAGTTTATAAAATCTAATTGTGCTAACGGAGACCTCGATTTGAATGAAGCTAGCGTATAATCCTCGTAAAGACATTGAGGAAGTTGTTGTGAGTGGTGTGACATGCATACGAGTTTGACTAGTACTTTGACAGTGGATCCGTTATTCGCGACATGGGTAACATGGTCGGGATTGATTTATACTTCGTTAAGATTCAAAAATAGTGTTTGTCAAATCTGCAGGAATCTTACTGCATGCAGGCTGCAGTGGAGAGGAATTGGATCTACTACGACCTACTGTACGATATGCCAATGTCTTCGTTTTCGTGTATATTTGAATTACATAATAATAATAATAAGAAAAATAATCGTCATCATCATACAAATTTTTTAAAAAAAATATAAATTGACGCTTCATTGTCGCAAAACTTTGCTAATCTAAAATTTACTGCTTACGAAGACAGGCCAATTATTTAAGTTGTGGTTCGTTATACTTGAGACTAAGAACTTAATTCACAATACACAAAAGCTCGACGACCTTGACTTTCATGCGTTATTTAATGTATGTATATTGGCTTTCAAGGCAAGGTGATACCGGACACAAACCTTCCTCGCTGCCTTAAGTATATCGCTTCATAACATGACCACATCTCGTAGTATAATCGTCACCAACAAAATATAAGACGATAAAAGGCAAAGATCTCTACGGGAAATCTGGAATCAGATCGCCACCGAATGAAATGCCGTTTAACGAAAATTTACCAATCAAAAGCTGTTATATCCTTACGTGCGCAATATCTTTCGACTAGAGCCTTACATTTCTTAAACTCTTGAGTCAATGCACATAACTCATGTCTAGCAAATGATAATTTAATCCTGCCAACTTGAATTGTTTCATTACTATGCACATTTAGAATAAAAATTTAAAGCGTGCTTGCATTTCTGAGATAAACGCTCACGTATACCGTATTAGGTTTCACTTAGGCGTAGTGAACCTGTGCTGCGCTGTGGGACTGTAGCACTTTTATTACATTGTGAAGCGTATTGGGTTAATGATAAGTGTTTATTCAAAAAGAATAATTCGTTATAACGCAAGCTCGAATTGAATGTATTATTTTTGCTTGTGCTGAGTATATATTTCATAATTATGTAGGTAAGGTGGCAAATTACGAATCTTTTGCTTACGTGCTGCGTATGTCTCAACGATTGATTTGTTGGAATGTTAATTGTTTTATTTATGAAGATGTAAATTTTATGTTATTTGGCCCTATACAAAGTGCGTGTTTGTTTAGTTGGCGAATCATTACTTTGATTTTATTCGTTTATAAGTAATATATAATTGAGATACAATCTGTGCATCGAAGCATAATTTTGTTTTAAAAAATGTGTTTATAAAATGCTTTAAAAGAAAATTCTTTTGCTACATCTCAGTTCGACCAACACGTCTGTTGCTATATATAATTTTTTTAGAGAAGCAAAATTATACGTGTTGAACTTTGCTGTTAAAACACTTTTTCATAATAAAAATGATGGACTCAAAATTGTAGACGATGTAAAATGTGGTTAGATGCCTTTAAATTATCGAACAGTCATTTAAAAGCAGATATGGCGAGAAATGTGTGTGAGAGAGAGAGGGAGCGCGTTTCTACGTTTGGTGTACTAAAAAAAAACCGATTTTAGATAAGTTTCTATAAACGATGCCTGCAGCTTCAACCCATGCGACTAAAAGAATATTGACACGGGTAAAAAAAGAATGCATTTAAAACCTTGAATTTTTTATTTGGCACCATAGACAATCCGGTTGAGGCGCGGAACCTTGTACTTGCATGTTTTATTCACGTAAACTCGTAGCACACAAGGATACTGTTAACCGCTTGATTGCGAATTTCATCGCCAATTAAATTTACAATTTGAACAGTGTCTTACTTGTTGACAAGCAATTCTTCAACACATTTGAAGAAGCCCCGATCTAACCTATTTTTAGCTATACAAGTTCAATTCCGTTAGATAGGTAGCTAAAAGTCCTACCGAATTACCATAAATGTGGATTATTACTAAATGATAAGAATCAGTCGACCGCGGTTAGAGGAGCAGCTGCACTGGAGGGCTTGTATGATGATGATGGAGACAATGAGGTATCTTCAGGATTGCCAAAGAAACTGGCTGTAGCTGTAAAACTGAACTTAATGTCGATTATAAGCATTTTAAAGAAAGATGAAGAATGGAATTTCATAATGAGAAAACACATAGAATGTATTAAAGTATTACGAAACAACAATTGAATTCGATAAATGAAAAAAATTAAAGGTTCCGTTATTGTCCTTATAAATGCAAATGATTATGTTAATCCAATAAAAGATGTTCTTGATGATGAATGGAATCTGAGGCCGTGCTAATTTAATAAATGTAGCCCAGAGACTGCTGAGGATTCGATTCAATATGTAGCTAGACGTGGCTAGAATGCTCGGTTTATTTAAAATTTATAAATTAGTTGGATTGTTCAACTTGCCGCATTGTTCAATATTTGACGCAAGTCGAAGGAATGACGATGAGCATTCTGTTCTGGAGACATGCTTACATTTTCTATCTGTAAAAATAAAGGATTCAAGTTATTAAAGCACCGATATATACCTTCGGTTTTATGATGGATTCTGCATAAATATTAATGCAAGATTTCGAAAACGTAGAATGTCATAAGCAGTATTCATACGAACGCGATAAACCTTAGTCTAGTGCATTGTTCTTCCACTGCGTATTTGTATGGATTGAGGTGCGGAACCTATTCCGAAAGTAGACGTAAACTGGCTAATGAACTCTGTCTCACAGTGTAGCCTAAATTTCCTAATAAAGAAATTTTATGGATTAGTTGTCCTAAATAAAAAAAAATCAATTTTGGTAAATTTCAGTGTCAATTGTTTGTGGTGCTAAAAATTGCTAGAAAATGGATATAGCAAAAACATTATCACGTGACTATAAAAACACAGTAAAATCGTTCCACCAAAATTGTAAATATGCACCAATAGGTTTATATTCTCGTCTAATTAAAAATGAGTACTTGAATAAATAATACAAAACCGATATTTGCTTTTAAACAAAACACCAGCTGCTCAAAAATGGAAGGGATAAGTTTCCGGCAATTGAACAATCCAATATTGCCTATTTATACACATTTAAGAGCTATTCAGTTCACTATGCAGGTATTGCTGGCTGATTAATAAATAAACGAATTCGTGAAAATTTGAAACTAAACACTGGCAGCAAAGGTACGAAAATTTCCGCAATAGCGAAATATGCTTTTTACATAAATCTCACTCAAAATAAGTTGGATTTTAAGGCGGTTAATGCATTTTAGAAGCTGTCTGTTGCAGCATAGTTTTTTTAAATAATAAAATATACAAACAACATTTTTGCACAACTTGCTTGAAAACTTGTGAACTGTATACGCTTGTGTTCGTGCCTCTGTATGGACGTTTTTGCATTCGGTTTTTTTGTTTCATAATAGAAAAGTAATTAAACTTAATCTGCTTATTTACTCAATCCATTATATAAGGCGCTAAAGCTATGATTTATCAATTTAAATTACTTAGCTTAAAACATTTTTCTGAACTCAAAATTGATCATGATTTTATTTACTTTCTCTTCTCAACTTTAACGATATGTAATCCTTTTGAACTAATGTTACTCACAAATGTAGGAAAATGACTTGCATTTGGTGGATAATTGGTGGTGTATGGCCGTTACTCGCCACCTATATCGGTTACCGTCTATACAAACGTGCGCAACGTCGCCAAAGCTTCGCCAAGCAGTTGGCGGAAAAACACGCGCAGTTGGCGGAAAAACGAAAGTTAATTGTAGAGACGTTGGAACGAGCTCGATCCAATAGCTCTTTGCCAAAGGAGATGAACAATTTCAGTTGTAAATCACCATCGTGGATTGCCAAACAGCGGCTTAGCGCCACAGATATTGGTCGGATGATTGCCGAGGGAAAGTTAAAACCAATCGATGCACTACACATGGTGCAAGTACGTTTGTTTCATTGTATATTTCTCGAAAATTAGACTTTGTGAGAAAGGAGAGTCAGCCTTATTAGATGACATAAATAAATAGACTTTGTGTCGGTCCACCCCACATAGAATTTCAATGAGGTTATCGTTTTAATTAAACGAATATTGGTTGCGTGTGCGATAATAAAAATTAAGTTTAATAAGGGTTGTTATCTAGATATAAATACCTGACCCATTATGTACATATAGTTGACACTATGAACTAAGCATTGTGTAGTGTTGAAAAGACAATTCATCCAGTAGACCGGTTTAGTTCTTATTGGGAACTCAAAAAGTATTGTCCAGAATTTGTTATTATGTGAACATATGCTATTAAACAGCTTCATGTTCAGTTGCATTGCTGTGTTCTTTCAGACGTGCCCAGGTTCGAGCCCTGTCCGAGGTAAATTCTGGACAGTACGCGATGAGTTTCCAATAAGGACGAAGCCGGTCCATTGGATCGATTGCCTATTCTAAACTACACAATGCTTAGTTTATACTGACAAATGTATCTAAATAATGGGCGAGATGTTTATATCAAGATCGAAACCATGATTAAAGTAATAGGTGGTCGTTCTGTGTGTATTTTGTGGTTGTATGCAGATTATTATCAGAACTTTACCAATAGTGGAACAGTCGAAAACTGAAATAATAATCTTCCTATGCGACGAAAGTGGCGATCTTATGTGTATTTATTTATCAGATATTTATTAGTAAATATCGGAACACATGTCTTCAAACTGGAATTTGTCACACCGTTAAGGAAAATTAATTGCCAAATGATAGACAATGAATTTATAAGTCTTGTAAAACGATGGCTAGATTCTTTTGCTTAATCAAACACGAGGAAACTACGTTGGTCTAACTAATGATTAGACAAACTATGCAGAGAGCGAGAGAGATTTTTATCCCTTGTTGAGATAATATGGAAGAAATGAAATAAGAATACTAGACAAATTTTCAACACATCGCTTTTAATAAGTGCTGTTTTTATATTGGAGTTCAATATTTAAAGAAAATTTGATTATTCCTGTGGGTTGTAGAAAAATAGATGACAACGAATACATTTACCATTCAGTTTTGTTAAGGCAAAAGAAAGGCAAAGTCCAGAGAATTATTATCTGGAGACATGCGTTCATTTTTGTCTGAAACAAATTATTTTTTAACAATAATTGATTGCGTGGGTGGTGGTAACAATTCTTTAAATCAAGTTTGCCAGCTTGAAGTAAACACCAATCCCATTGCAATTAACCAGTCGGTAGTTTTGTTATGTTGTTCGACGACTGGTTAAATACAATGGGATTGGTGTTTACTTCAAGCTCGCAAATTGATTTAAATTATTTTTTTGTTTTTACATTGGAACGGTTGTAGGAATAAATGACATTTATATGATGCTAGTAAGACGTAAAGTAACGCTATTAATACAATATTTGTTGAAACCGACGAGAAATTTTACAACATTTAGGTATAAGTTTTAAGATCGTACATTTGTGGCTAATATTAGTTAAATATTTAACTTACCCACGGTTGCTGATTTTTGGCTGCAGGAACGCAATTCAGCCACCGCTGTCATTCCTTAATACAAATTATATGCCCAAGTATGTGGGAAATGCAGGCTGTTTGATTTATATTTTTTAATGGCAAGAGATGTAGTGCATTATGCTCTTAACTCTGTATCCTACGAATCTAAAATAGAGCGTTTCATTAGATAATCAATAAATTAATCAATCAAGCAGAGAAAGAACTGCATTCGTAATTAAAAGCCTGTTCTTTAGTTCATAGCTTATCGCACTTGATGATATTGCTTTAGATTAGTAGGTAGATATAAGAATTTGTTTATTCCAATTAAGCGAACATTGATTGCGCGGAAGATGATAACATTCAATGAAGTCATGTCTTAAGCACCGAGCTTATATTTTCCTTTCGTGCAGCATAATTGAATTACTGTTATTTACAAAAACAGATCTATTTATCCATCCATATTCATAATCAGAGCTGAATTGTTAAATGCCTCATGTGATTAATTCGTAAATATCAAATTAAACCTTTTTATTGAAAAGCGCATGTATTGCGGATTTTGCTAATTATAATGTTTTTTCTTTTGATTATGTAAGAAACGTGAGCTGGTTTTCCTCGTTACAATGTAAGACAAAGTTATCTACATAATTATATATATATATATATATATATATATATATATATATATATATATATATATATAATCTTTCGGTAAAGTTTCTGGGTGTTAACTTGAAAACAAACTAATGATAAAAATAATATTAAAAAAAAAGAATATATAGAAATATCAAAAATACTGCTAAAAAATAGTAGAATATCAGTCAGTGGCACATTAAATATGTAATAATCGTGCAATTATTCTATATAGTAACAAAATAAATAGTTTTTTCATTGATATTTAGA
The DNA here is from genome assembly GCA_029291075.1 of Eudiplozoon nipponicum. Lineage (NCBI taxonomy): Eukaryota > Metazoa > Platyhelminthes > Monogenea > Mazocraeidea > Diplozoidae > Eudiplozoon > Eudiplozoon nipponicum. The sequence continues at coordinate 134,510 of JAQBSW010000011.1, forward strand.
GGTCCGCTTCGGAAATGCGCTAAGCACCGTCCACAAATAACTAAATGAACTAAACAAATCGCAGATAAATGAGAGGAAATGACCCACGATAAAGGACAATCAGAAGCATAACGGCAATTTGACTTTATGCTTCGATTTTTCAAGTATGTTACGTTTCATGACAATCAACAATAGATTTCAATTTTTAACAGCATTTACAATCTGTATGAAACGCATTCATGGTCAGAATGTTGATGCCGCAGCGACACAGCATGAAATTTGTCAATTGTATATGTTTATTCGCTTCTACACTGTTTTCAGTAAATACAGTTCATGTCGCCACACCCTTGAATGCTTTTTGCGTACTCAGAGTATATATATATATATATATATATATATATATATATATATATATATAATATGAATTTCTATCTATTGAATCGGCATTCAGTACGCATTTTGTTCAAATTGATGACTCTTTAGTGTATAAATATGTCAATTGTGTGTATGCCTGTGCACTTCTTTTTAACGTTCAGAAAGTGGCCAAGCCATTGATGTACATATGCTTTGTAGGTACTGCATGCAGTCTTTCTGAACACTAACTCGGTTTCAATGTGATATATATATATATATATATATATATATATATATATATATATATATATATATATACGAGTAAAGTTTTAATAAGCACTAGCTTACGAAAATTGTAGGGCTCCTCTTTATCGTCTTAACATTATCTTGTTTAAAAGAGGTGCTTCGCTAGTGTTGCAACGATGATTGCCTGGCGGTAATTTTGTTATGCTGAATGAAGATTGTTTTTGCGAACTTGGATTAATTGAAATTACCTGCGTTTTGACTACCGCAGATTTTATTGTTCCAGTAGTTTTCTTTTTCTGAGATATTTCGACTAAACTTATCGATAGCCTTCATCAGTCAACTTTTCTCACAAGTTTGACAAATTAATTTCATTTGTTAAACTTGTAAGGGAAAGCTGACTGATGAAGGCTATCGATAAGTTTAGCCGAAATATCTCAGAAAAAGAAAATTACTGGAACAATGAAAGCTGCGTTAGTCAAAACGCAGATCAGATAATTTTGTTATGTTGTTCGATGACTGGTTAAATACAATGTGATTAGTGTTTACTTCAAGCTCGCAAACTCGATTTAATGGGTGATTGCCACCTTTTCTCTAACTTGAGAAAATTTTATAAATAAATAAATTTTTATATGCTTTGCTGTCGACGGAAAACTAAACAAAAAATGGGAGAGCAAGTGAAATCAATAATGGAGACCGGCTACGTCCGTGTGGGGCTCTCTTGAAGTAGCTTCCAGAATTGGTGCGGCCATGATTCGAACTAGAGTGCATTTATGTTTTAGTTTTAAATTAACCTCCAGCGCTATCATAGACGCATATATATATATATATATATATATATATATATATATATATATATATATATATATATATATATATAGAATTTATATTTATGTAAACAGCACTCAGTATGCATTTTTTAAAAAAATCGATGTCTACTTATTATTCCATCACAATGGGAAGCGCATGTATGTCTGTGCTTTTTTTGACTGTATTTATACAATACATTCAGAAAGCGTAAAAACCATTCTTGCACACATGATTTATGAGATACTGAATTCAATCTCCTGAAGAAATCTCTGACATTTTAAATGTAATAGAGTTACCCTTTATACGCGTAAAGTTCTAATAAACAATAGCTTACGGAAATTGTAGAACTCCGCTTTAGCATCTGAACAACTTCCTGTTCAATAAAATTGCTTTTCTAGTACTGCAAAGATGATTGCCTTCTTTGCCCTAAGCGGGTTGTAGCTTTGCATTAACAGTTTCACAAAGATCCGATTGATCACAATTTCCATGTCCTTTTTGTTTTCGATCGGGCTGTGTTTGTATTCGTCCCTTTCTTCCGAAGGCTTCAACATCGGTCATACTAACCAATGGAAACGCGGTTCTATCACATCTTTCCATTGGTTAGTATGAACGATGTTGAAGCCTCGGAAGAAAGGGACGAATACAAACCCAGCCCGATCGAAGACAAAAATGACATGGATATTGTGATCAATCAGTTCTTTGTGAAACTTTTGGTGTTAAGCCACAACTCGCGTACGCAAAGCGCGGCATTGGAAAATATGAAGCTGGCACTCCGTAATCAAATTTAAAAAAATTCTTTGCCATAATTTATGAAACTTTTTATATATATTTAAAAAAAATATATATATTGCTGTCGGCAGATTAGTAAATAATGAATGAGATAGAAAATGAATGGAGACTGGTTACGTACTAGTGGGGCTCTCATAAAGTAGTTTTAAGAATTGGTGCAGCCATGATTTGAACAAGAGTGCATTAAGTTATGACTTTTTAAACTTATCCCTGGCGCTACCAAAGACACACACAAATATATATATATATATATATATATATATATATATATATATATATATATATATAGAATTAAATATCTATAAATGGATTTAATTATAAACTTATATTTGTCATCGATGTAAGTTAAAAATTGCAAATGCCTAATAGTGGTCGAGAGCAACTGAAATCACGGTCATTATGCACAGAGACACGTCTATGACATGAAATATGCGTATTGCCCACGGTTAGATATTTTATATCATCTTCGGTCCTCGAGCTTCTGCTTTAGTTTGACAAATTTTACTATAATTTTCAGCCGACTCCCATTATTATTTATACGAGAAATGCCATGGAAACTACATACGTGTTATTGATTTACGATTTTATGACAATATTTATATACTTTTACGGTTTACATATGCATGTATACGCCTATATATTAATTTTACTACTTATATATTGATTATATGTTTATTGGTAGGATTTAGGTAGTATATTTTATCAGTATAATCCGAATGTTGTATGAGGGGACAAAGGCAACTCATCTAGTTATTCAGTTTGTTCTTGTTTGGATGTTTTCAAGTACTGTACAGAATATTTCGTTGACAGGATTTGAACTGGGGCACACATAAATTAGAGTCCATGACTCTATCCACTACACCACATCTGCCGCTCACGAGACACAATTTTACGTCATATAACAACTTATGTTTCGGTTAGCCTTTCCTTCAGGTAAAACTTATTTAGAATATGGAACTCCAGGTGTTAAGTAAGCTTTGATTGTGTATGTGTGTATATATGTTTGTATGTTGGTTTATATATTTATGCATGAATTTGCATGCATTTATGTATGTATGTGTGTTTGCATTTATATATGAATGTATGAATTTATGTATTTATGTATGCATGTATTTTTATACTTGTATGTATGTTTGTATTTATGCATGTATGCGTGTATGTAGGTATGTTTGTATTTATGCATGTATGCTTGAATATATGCATTTATTTCTGTATGTATGTTTGTATTTATGCATGTTAGTTTGTATGTGTGTAGGTATTTACATATGTATATCTGTATGTAGGCGTGTATGCTTGCTTATATATATATATATATGTATGTTTTTATGTGTGTATGTATGCATGTGTATGTTTATTTCTATATGCGTTTATGTATTTATATATTTTTATTTAAGTGTGTGTAGGTGTGTATGTATTTATTATGTTGCTGTTTATGTATGTATGTGCGTTTGCAATTTTCTATATATGTAGTTATGTGTATATACAAGTGTGTATGTATGTATACAGGTATGTCTATATGCGTATATGTATTTATATATATATATATATATAATTTCGTTATATGTCTTAATGTGTATGCATATATTTGCATGCACCTATATTAGTATTTATGCATCAAAATTGATATATTTTGGTTATTTATCCTAAGCAAAATACTCTTAAAACCACTCATAGATATTTCTGATAACACCGTGGGAAACTTAGTTCCTTTCGTTCGCACATTTTTAACATATTCTCCTTGATCTCAGTTACCATTTTTTGGTAGGGTCTTATTGAATTATTTATTTACAAATTCAGTAATTATTGATTGCGCGGGCACTGACTAATATTTTAAAAATCTATTTTGCATTCTTGAAATAAACATCAATTCCATTTTAATCCTTCGCACAACATGGTTAAACTACCGCCGGTCACATGCATTGATTCGACGCGACCTCCTGTGTTTATTATCAGGGTTCATTGACAAACTGGCTATCGAGGATCAAACCGAAATAAATATAGGAAGAAAGTGAATTTAAATATGCCACATATCTGTTTTTACGTATTTTGTTTATACATTACGGCCTGATCCTTGTTAGTCAGTTTATCGATGTATTTTGATGGTGATCATGGAATGTTGACACGCGTCAGTACTTGTGACCGCCAGTAGTGCTGCTATCTTTTTACGACTAATTAGATACAATGGGATTTGTGTTTATCTCATGCTTGCAAAACTCATTTAAGCAAGTGTTCTACTAAAGTACATTTACTGTGAACGTAATCGCTTCATCAATCTTTCACACTGTTATCGAGACTACTCTCTGTAAAAAGCTAGAATATTTAATCTTCATTTAACAGATTTATTGTATTTGATTTAGAACTTACGTGTGATTGTTAGAATATTCCATGCGGTCACAAACCGAAAATGTTTGCAGGTTTTGCTACGCGCATACAAGTTGTGCAGCCAAACAATCATTAATTGCACGACTGGTCATACGTGCGACAAACTGAAACTTCACATTATTTCACCTGTTGATGTTGTTGGCTCTCGCGTGGTCCAGGGCAATAGCCTATATTTTTGGATAATATGCCCCCTGTGCGAGAGACCGATCCGCTTTTACGTATATGCACAACTTTTTAAATGATGGGTGTTTAATCTGATGTTAAGTCTCTAAAGTTGTATATGTGCGCTTTTGCACACTTATAAAGTTGTTGCTATGCACTTTACCATTTTATTGTCTAATTACCTGCTATGGAAAGCACAGACAAGTGTACTTATAAATTATAAAACGAGCAATGTGAAAACACGTTTTGAGATAATATATTCAATATGAATTACACAATCTTTAACATTTACGTATTATAGACGAATCAAGAAATGCAATAGTGCACATATAACTATTCTCCACTTGAATTATGAAATTTTCTGCGCTATAGTCTTATTACTAGGCTTATTTAAACGTCATTCTAATGTTGTCTAATTCTGTATTACCGATTAAATGTGTATATATTTTACTCGGAAGTTTGCTTCTGAGTAAATCGTCTAATATATTATACAGTATTGTTCAATGTGTTGGATCTTCGCTAGCGAGAAGAATTATTAGACATTATCATTTATTGATGTTATATTTTAGTGGAAAAAGTTGCAAGTGTACGGTTGCTCCTGACAGCATAGAAAGTAAAATGCATTACCGTAAAATTCAGTAAATGGTCCAGAGTGTTTGGATTTTCTAGAGTGACAGATGTCGCGAATTACCTGTAATAATCAACTGTTGTGAAATTTAGCCGATTTAGAAAGCTGTTATGTGGGTACCCCGGTAAAGGCCCGCTATTTTGAAAGCTATTTTGTTCGTGTCCAGAACAGTCTAGGTATTTTGAAGATAATTGTTTTGGTAATATTTATCGACTCGACAACCATAGTGTTGGTATCATGTATCGAGTTAGCAATCATAGTGTTCGTACCCTTTAAATGCTCGTTATATATTATATATAGCGACTTGGCATTAAAGTCACATTGTGGAAGACTTTATATGAATTTAACTCAACTATTGCTTGTATACACATCCATATGGGAGATTGTATTGTCAAAGTGTTCCACATTTCTTGATCAAATATATTGTGGACTCCTACTGATGAGTCGCCGGTAAGCAGGATACCAATGTATAATTGAGATTATTCATTTCGTTCATTCTGAATTTGGTTTATCTTTCTGTTCCTATATGAAATAATTTGTTACTAGCTACACAACACCTAATATACAATTGCAATCAGTGTTCTTTTTTCTTCTGATAGTGATGATAAATATTGAAACGCGTTTCTAGGTGCACCTGATAGTATTTCGTATTTTGTGTTGAGTGATTCTATTGAAATACTAGCCTTTCTAAATTTGATTGTACGATTCTTATGTGCAAAGAGATGGAAGTTGTGTTTTATACAAGAAATATTTCTTCCTCATTTTCTCTTCAAGTAATTAAAAAATTAATTTTTTAAAGATATTTTTGTAAAGAAAAATCAAAATAAAATTGAAATTAGTAGTGTGTATGAAATATTGGAGATTTATATCATTTGCGTTCATCATCTCTGGTTGAGGCTTAATGCCAAAGCATGCTTCTTATACCGCCGCACATCTGGCTGCTGTTTGTCAATCCACCGCGCTATATGCAGATTTAACTCATTTCTGTTATTTCATCTTTGAACTTTCTTAAAAACGGTATGTAGCGATTGCACGTGCGAGGCTTCCATAATATATATTGTGCAATTGTGGACATGTAATCATCATTCGATTTGACAATGGCGTTTGTTCATGCACTTTCATTATTTACTGTCTAGTCGACCGGCTTATGTAAGCTGATTGACAGGAAACGCATTTTGGTGTTAAGTTATATTTGATATCAATATTAAAATTTTATTTCTATACTTGCTGTTAAAAGCAAATGCACAATTTAGCTTCATTACTTATTCGTGTATAAACCGCTTCTAGATAATCCTTTTTTGATGAGAAACTGCAGTCCTCCTTATATGAAATGCAAAAGTAAATATTTTTCTTGTCCCTCACTTTTCCATTTTTTTCAACTCTCCTTTGGATTATAGACAATGTCTCAGGATAGCCATTAGGCATTAAATCGTATTTCGCGTTATTATATTCGCCTTATTCCGAATATGGAATTACAGTTTTCCAGTTCATATAAACAGGCGCGATTTGTTGCTTATTTATATTAAAATGAAAAACTGCTTTAATGTAAAACTGTGCAGATCTGGTTCGTTATTGTAAATTTTTATCTTTATGACATGTATCTTTTGAAAGTTTGCAGAGTGCGAGCTTCACATGTTGAATCTCCGCGATTTGCATTCGCGGGTTGTCGCTTTGCACTATCGGTTTCTTAAAGCATAACAAACCTACCGCCAGTCGCACGCACTGACACGTTTCGACTAGCGGCAGTTTTGTTATATTGTTCGACGACCGGTTTAATACAATAGGATTGGTGTTTACTCCACACAGGAAAACTTGATTTAAAGAATTGTTCATACTAACCACTGGAAATGATGTCCGATCTAATCTTCGTTGACTGGCGACGTTTCGGTTTGGTCTTTCCAAACCACCCTCAGTCCTCTAATCACATATACGCAGTACAATTTTCACAATAGCAGATTTAATGAAGTTTGCATGAATATGAATTCGTTACATTTACCTGCCTTTTAGAAAAAAGAATGTATCGACATAATGTATGTATTGGTAAGATATAATTATATTCTTCTTTAGCGAGGTGCTCTCAGGATGAACTAGGAAAATCTCTGCTTAAATCGGAGATTAGCGGCTTCTCATTTTCACACCATCCTCCTGTTTATAATTGATTGCATTGAAAGAAAATTTAGAATTTTTCATGGATAATAAGATAAGGTTGTGCAAATTAGGCGTGAAATATAATATCGCCACTTGCCTCAGTTGGAGCTGTTGCCTTTAAAGGCATCACATAGAATTCACTGCAATCTTATTCTTATCATTAATATAAAAAATTCGGTCGTATATCTAATTTTGCTTTCCGTATATATGCAATGCGGTTTGATCCTCGCTTGTCAGTTTGCCGTCGTACTCTGATGATGATCATGGAAAGTCGAAACGCGTCAGTGCGTTGCGACTGGCGGTAGTTTTGTTATGTTGTACGGCGACTGGTTAAATAGAATGGGATTGGTGTTTACTTCGAGCTCGCAAACTTGATTTCAAGAATAGTAATGGCTTTAGCATGCGGACTAATCTTACAATCTGTACATAGAAAAGCGAGTTGACCATTGGAAATATTGGTATAATAGGAAAACTTTTTTGTACTAAATTTCTAGTCCTTTATGGGAGAAACAAGGGTTTCACAGTCACTGTTTTCATTTTTACTCTTATTACTTTGTATATTTCACCTAGTCCGTGTATTGTAGGTGTAGATACCTGAACCTGTCTGAGCTTCTGTGCAACAGCTTTTTCATTTCGGCCTAAATAATTGAGGATTTTAATTGCCTAACCTGCGGCTCAACATTTTATATTTCGTCTAATGTACCTTTCAGATTTCTCCTTAATTAAAACTTCTGTCTTTTACAGTGCATGATATTGTTGTCTGTATTTGTGATGATTTCTCTGTGTGCGTTCAGATGTTTCTTTCTTCAAGGCATTCCATTCTGTGCATCTAAAGACACACACCTACCAGATACCGTAATGTGTTTGCGTTATATGAAGAATTTTGAGTTAACCTATTACATCTCTATTTATAAAAACGGAAATAGCGCTTCAATTTTATGTTTTATTCTTTTTTGAAAATATGCAGCCATGTTTATTTGTAGAAATTTAAGTAACAAATAAGAAAGATAATTTTTTGTAGCTGATAAAAATTGTTTAAATCTTTGGACATGAGAATCGTACTAGGCTAATTTAACTGTACTCTGTTATCTATCTCCAAAATGATAGCAATTTTTCATTTGCTTACAAGACCAAATTTTTTCTCACAGTGTATAATTTGTAAACGTATGCCGCAGCTAATAGCTCTTGATTTTGGTGACATTTTCGAATCCTTTGATACTTTCATATTTCTAGGCACAGTCTTTGTACGTTAAAAACTGCCTGGGAATTGGCGGATTAGCGGAGTACATTATTGAGGCGGAGAGTCAGGCTACTCATCTTTCAGATTCAGTAAAAGATAACAAAAATGAAGGAAAACAGTTTGCTCCTGTTACAAGTCCACTGTGGGGAGTGCCAATCAGCTTAAAAGAGATAGTTCATTTGATTGGGTACGATGCTCCACAGGGACTGATCAGCTGTTGCAACAATCCAAAAGAGCAGGATGGAGTGGCGGCGATTTGTTTGCGACAAGCAGGTGGTGTGCCATTCTGTCTCAGTGCAATGGCGCCGGGTGGCCTGTCGATAGATAGCTCTTCCGCCGTTTTTGGCCAGGTTTGCTCATGTTTGCTCTAAATTTTCCCGTATATCTTCAAACTAAGTATGATTTGGTGGTGCTATAGTGGATTTGCTATTGGTGTTTTCATTAATATAACTAGACTTTTGTTTTTCTTTCCAATATTTCTGCTTCGGTCTTCGTGAGCCGTCATTCTGACTGAAAGAATAATTCCGATACGCCGTTTACGATGATAAAGAAAAATTTGACAATATAGTTTAGTTAATATCTGCATTTTAGGCAAAGCTCATTTTCACAACAGCGTATGTTTTATGCCATTATTTACTTCCGGTGGACTTTCGTGGAAATCGCTTTCAACCCAATGTCTAAACTTAACACTGAAAACATGGTTAGTGACTTTGAACTACTGGCAAATGGCAGAATTTGATGATTTTTTGACGCTGTATAATAAATAGGCTATAATATAGCAAATGAAATTCATATACCATTGATAATTTGGCTCAGAGTGATAAATATCATCTCATTTGCCACGTATGCCGTAATGTGCATGTCGGTTCAGTTTTAATACTCCTTATTTTGGCCCGAAGCCATCGAAATGTTTTTCCTAAAGACCGGCAGCTTCTAGCTATTCGGACCGTCAACGGTAGTATGAACCCTGTTAGCGTTACCGGGATAAAGGTATTATGTTTCTTGTAAAATTTGGTGTTCGGTTTCATTACGTTGTTAACGCATAGTGCCAAATGAGTGGTCACGGAATGGGAGAAAATGTGTAAGACACTACGATCTCCATAGCTTGCATAACCTAAGAAACTCCAATGTTTGCATGTATTTTCTGCTCAATGACTTTTATTTTTGCCTTACGTAATAACAGGTGGGCAATCCTTTTGATGCGTCACGTCTAGCAGGTGGTAGTTCTGGCGGGGAAGCAGCATTGATAGCCAGTTTTGCGTCGCCAGCCGGCATTGGCACAGATATTGGCGGCAGTATTCGTATACCAAGTAGCTTTTGTGGTATTTCCGGTCTGAAACCTTGTGTGCGACGAATCAGCTGCCTTGGTGCTGAAATCGAAGAGACTGATTTGATTCATCTTCAATGCTGCCTAGGACCGATGGCGCGAACTGTAGAAGATCTGGCTACTATAATGCGAGTTTTGCTGACACCCACGCAATTCAACCTAGATCCGTATCTTGCACCGATGCCGTTCAACGAGGCCATGTATAGAGTATGTTGATTAAGCCTATTGTCTTCAATTTTTCAAGGCTCTTTTCGATTATTTCCATATATGTAGTAATTACGCGAATAGTTAGGATGACTTGATTAGTTACTCATTGTACTCGTAATACATACTCTAATACTGACTTTACAGTAATGAGATAACCAATGGTCCTGCATATAGTGGCTTCCGAAATAATATGTTGGGTTAAGTTAGATCACATTTTTGCATTTTACGACGGCTGTAACAAGTCAACTAATAGAAATTGCATGAGGCTCTATTGCAACGGTATAAACAAACAACCATTAATTTTTTTAAATACCCACACACACCTTCATATGCGAAAACTCACGTGAAAAATTAGTCACTTTACGTATAGTTAGTGCACAACGTTTTTAATTTACTCATGAAACTTCGCTGTTACGAAATTATTTTACCGAGGCTTCGCAATTGAACCGTATAGATTGGCTTTTTCGTCATAGATGTTAAAGCGATGTATACCGGTGATATTGTTTACAAGGTGTTGCGCACCTTGTAACAAATTTGTTCAGTTGTGACCAGAAGGTTAAACCAAAGGCAGCATGAACGGAAAGTATAATCTCATGCACATTCGTTTCGTGCTTACTGGCGACTCATCAGTAGGAGCCGGTATTACGCCCTTTAACCACTATATATTTGGTAGAAGAATGTGGAATAATAGGACGGTACAATCTCCTAGACGAATGTGTAAACCTGTAATAGTGAAGCTAACATAATCTGAAGTCAACGACAATACGACTTCAATGCTAACTCACACTATATGACGAATGTGTAAACCTGTAATAGTGAAGCTAACATAATCTGAAGTCAACGACAATACGACTTCAATGCTAACTCACACTATATAATATATATACGGAGTCTGTAAAGGATACTAACACTATGGCCATTGTGTTAGTAACTGATACCTTTTTTGAAATCGATGAGTACCGGATACTAACACTATGGTTTCCGAGTCGGTACATGATACCAACCTGATGGATATAAATTTATGCTAAAGTTCACCCAAAATGAGAATTACAACAATTTCCGAACACCTGTTACTCCAGTTAAACCATACACTCTGGCTTATTATTCCTATTATTCCACATTCTTCTACCAAATATATAGTGGTTAAAGGGCGTAATACCGGCTCCTACTGATGAGTCGCCAGTAAGCACGAAACGAATGTGCATGAGATTATACTTTCCGTTCATGCTGCCTTTGGTTTATCCTTCTGGTCACAACTGAACTAATTTGTTACTAGGTTCGCAAAACCTAATACATACTTGCATATATATTAGTTCTTCGCAACAAACAGTATTTAACTGTAATATATTGAATTGAATGATGTCATGCTTACCGCGAAATGTGATAACTGATATCGATGAAGGCCAGAGTGTATGGTTTAACTGGAGTAACAGGTGTTCGGAAATTGTTGTAATTCTCATTTTGGGTGAACTTTAGCATAAATTTATATCCATCAGGTTGGTATCATGTACCGACTCGGAAACCATAGTGTTAGTATCCGGTACTCATCGATTTCAAAAAGGTATCAGTTACTAACACAATAGCCATAGTGTTAGTATCCTTTACAGACTCGGTATATATATTATATAGTGTGAGTTAGCATTGAAGTCGCATTGTCGTTGACTTTAGATTATGTTAGCTTCACTATTACAGGTTTACACGTTCGTCTAGGAGATTGTACCGTCCTATTATTCCACATTCTTCTACCAAATATATAGTGGTTAAAGGGCGTAATACCGGCTCCTACTGATGAGTCGCCAGTAAGCACGAAACGAATGTGCATGAGATTATACTTTCCGTTCATGCTGCCTTTGGTTTATCCTTCTGGTCACAACTGAACTAATTTGTTACTAGGTTCGCAAAACCTAATACATACTGGCGTTTGAAATATTGATGTCAAAATTTATGCTGCTAAAGTCATAAAAATCACGTAAACGTGACTAATTATTGTAAAGTAGATTGTTTTTTGCGTTTTGTGGACCTCAGTGACGTATTTGTGCTTTTCTGAATATCATCAACCTTAAAAACATATTTTTGCTTCCGTATAATAGTGAAATTATTCATAGTTTGTGCGGTTGTAAAAGATCACGAGGTCTTTGTGTACATCGTGCAGATGCAATACCTAGACTCTGAGAATGCTGCTGGAATAGAAGCCACCACTCACAGCGTGTCATTTTGTAGTATTTTGAGCCAGTTACCTTTTATTATTATTATAATCAAGGTTGCGAGCTTGATATAAGCAACTGACCCATTAATTATTTACATATGCCAGTATAAACGTAGAATTGTATAGTGTAGAAAAGGCAATTCATCCAGTAGACAGGTTTCGTCCTTATTGGGAACTCATCACGTACAGGCAGGATTTTGCCGCGGACAGGGCTCGAACCTGGGCACGTCTGCTTCGGAATCTGGTGCTCCAAATACTGAGTTAACCTGCCGCACACTACACTACGCACTTTTTTCAATTACATACTAACTAATGTACCTTGGTTAGTCTATTAACCATCCCCAATCTGTACTTACTGAACAGACGCCACACTACATGGGGAAGTAGTATTAAAATGAACATTTATGTAATTAAACAAACATTGGTTGCGCGGGTGGTGATAACAATTATAATTATCAAGGTTGCGATCTTGATATAAGCACCTGACCCATTAATTAATTAAATATGACAGTATAAACTAAGAGTTGTATTGTGTAGAAAAGGAAGTTCATCCAGTAGACCGGCTTTGTCCTAATTGGGATCTCATCACGTACTGGCCAGATTTTGCCTCGGACAGGGCTCGCACCTTGGCACGTCTGCTTTGGAATCTGGCACTCTAACCACTAAACCACCCTGTTACCTTTGTCTATCAAAAACTGTTCTCCGTACCTGGCACACTAACATTCATTCCGTTTTTAATCTGTTTCAATCTTTGTTAACTTTGCATTTAAATTGATCCTAATGCACCACATAATATAGGACAACTGTATACGGAGAGTGTCGGTAATATTAAAGCTACTATTGCTAGTACGACTAGCTGAGGCTCGCCAATCTTCAGTCTTGGAAATTTCTATGGGCACGGGCCTCGTTTTTATAGATGTATTTATATCGTCCTGACTTTCAGGATAGCCGCATACTTTAAAAAAATAATAGTATGTTAAAGCAGAAGCTATACATCCATTATAAAATAAGTACTGTTAGTCAGACTTTGGGAACTCTCTATCCAATCTTGAGTTGAATGAATTTGGGACACTTAGTTTAATCAAGTTTGTGATCCTGATATAAACAACAGATCAATTATGAACACTCGAATGTCAGTATAAACAAAGCATTGCATAGTATAGAATGGGCAACTTTGTTTACTTTTATTAAGACTTACTAGACCTTTTCATACTAGCTAAAGGAAACTTCATTAAGTTTTAATTTGGATAACAAGAGTTCAATGGCCACTTTATATTACTGCTATACTAGTTTTTGTTAGTGCTTCCCTATATCAGTTAAGGAATAGTCTTGATATAGTGAGTGCCAGATTCGAGAAGCTGGCCCTCTTTCGGAGCAATATAGTGAATCAAGAATCTAGAGCGTTTACCTACTTGAATATTTAAAAATTATAACTCAATCGCCAAATCATGGATATAAATAACCATTTTAAGCCTTTTTCAGGTTTTACGTACGGAATCATAATCCAAACATATGCTTTAGTAATAATTATAATCAAGGTTGCGGTCTTGATCTAAACACCTGACCCATTAATTGCTTACAAATGTCAGTATAAACTAAGAATTGTATAGTGAAGAAAAGGCAATTCATCCAGGAGACCGGTTTCGTCCTTATGGGGAACTCATCATGTACTGGCCAGAATTTTCCGCGGACAGGACTCGAACCTGGACACGTCCGCTTCGGAATCTGGTACTCTAACCACTGAGTCATCCTGCCTCAACCTACACTGCGCACAATTTTCAGTTACATACTAACTAATGTAACTTGGTTAGTCTATTTTTCCTTTAGGTGGAGCTCATATAGCATCCATTTAGACCCAAAGTTCCAACTAACCATCCCCAATCTGTCATTACTGAACAGACACCACACTACATGGGGAAGTGGTATTGAAATGAACATTTATATAATTAAACGATCATTGGTTGCGCGGGTGGTGATAACAATTATTATAATCAAGGTTGCGGTCTTGATATAAACACCTGACCCATTAATTACTTACAAATGTCAGTATAAACTAAGAATTGTATAGTGTAGAAAAGGCAATTCATCCAGTAGACCGGTTTCGTCCTTATTGGGAACTCATCATGTACTGGCCAGAATTTGCCGCGGACAGGACTCGGCCATTACATGATGAGCTCCCAATAAGGACGAAACCGGTCTACTGGATGAATTGCCTTTTCTATACTATACATTTCTTAGTTTATACTGACATTTGTAAGCAATTAATGGGTCAGGTTTCTATATCAAGACCGCAACCTTGATTATAATAATTGTTATCACCACCCGCGCAACCAATGTTCGTTTAATTATATAAATTTTCATTTTAATACCACTTCCCCATGTAGTGTGGTGTCTGTTCAGTAATGACAGATTGGGGATGGTTATTTGGAACTCTGGGTCTAAACGAATGCTATATGAGCTCTTCCTAAAGGAAAAATAGACTAACCAAGTTACATTAGTTAGTATGTAACTGAAAATTGTGCGCAGTGTAGGGTGAGGCAGGATGACTCAGTGGTTAGAGTACCAGATTCCGAAGCGGACGTGTCCAGGTTCGAGTCCTGTCCGCGGAAAATTCTGGCCAGTACATGATGAGTTCCCCATAAGGACGAAACCGGTCTCCTGGATGAATTGCCTTTTCTTCACTATACAATTCTTAGTTTATACTGACATTTGTAAGCAATTTATGGGTCAGGTGTTTAGATCAAGACCGCAACCTTGATTATAATAATTGTTATCACCACCCGCGCAACCAATGTTCGTTTAATTATATGGTTTAGTAACCTGTACGCTTGACATATAATTGTCTAATATTTTTGAAATATTAAGTACAACAGTTAAATCAAAAGTCATTCTGTTAAATTGCTGGTACCACTTTGCATCTACATTGAGGCTGGGCACCTTCCAGCTGTCATGTTGCGATTTTTTACTGCCTATGCTGTCTTTTGTAATACCTTGTGTAGAATAAATCCAGGACAGAAAACATGACGAACAAGTTGTATATTAAATAGGGCATATAGTGTGAACAATATGAACAAGAAAGACGCAATAAATATCAATGAACACAGTTAAGAACAACGCATTGGGAATTGTGTGCGGCTTTCTTCTTTTATACGCTGATATCGCCGTGTGTGGTGTGTTTAAAAAAATCAATAATTCGGATAAATTTGCTTACTAACATAGAATTCACATGAGCTGTAGTCGACTAAATAATGAATAAATAATTTACAATTTGTAGTGGATAATGTAGGTGCACGATTTTATAAACTGTTGTGTTGTAAAATGAGGTTGCATATCAGATGAGCATGGCGAAAAATTCAAAACATATATTTCGAAACGTTGTCCATGATCTTTGACGTATTTTTCAATCTGTGCAAACAAGTAAATAATTGTAAAAGTAGTAGTATTACATTTATTCAATGATAACTATAAATGCTAAATAAGTCTAAACGCATAATAATAAGATTGATAAAAGCAATGCTACAGTTGGAGTAGTATGACACGAAATAAGAAAGTGAAATAGTGACCTTGCAGAGGAACAGGCTTACGACCTAATTATTTAAATTCGTTATTTTTATGAGTATATTTACTGAGGCTAGCGCAGTAGAAGATTTGTGTAATGTGAGGGTATTTGGAAGCTGGAGGTTTCCAACGCAGAAGCAGGTGAGTTTTTAAGACAGTTATCAATTATTTTGCGTACGATTTTTGTGAACTTTCGACTTTGGAGGCGCGTGCCGGTGGGCGATTGGGAACTGTAAGAAAAAAGATTAATTTAGCAATTTATTATAAGTTAATTCATCTTTAACGTGAAGCTCATGCAGTACTCTGGTCTCTTCTTCTATATAAGCTTTTTAATGTTAATTTTGCATTACTCATCTGTCTTTGTATAAGCCAAGTTTTCATTGCCGCATCTATTTATTTAACAGGGCGTGTTTCGAAGTTTCTGCCACTAATTGCTTTACAAATTCTCGATAAATAAAACTGTTGCTTGGTGCTATCAACAGTGATAGATATTTTTCACCTGTCTGTGTCTGAAACATAGTTTGATCTACGTTGATGTAGACTTTCTTCAGTTCTTTGTACTGCATCACATTAACCAAAATGGGCCAATTTCTAGAAAGCATTATGCACTGTTTATATTTTGAACCTTGTGCTACCGTATGAGAAACTAAAGAAGCTAATAAAAACGCGGGTTTAATTATTTTCTAGGCAAGCCATGACTGAAATACCAATCATTTAAGCTATAAAAATGGGATTAAAGGAAACTTTCTAACAGTTAATACACAACTAAAATACAATAGTAAATATGAAGAGACAACAGCGCTTTATTTTATTAGATCTATAAATAAGCCAGAAGAGAATTGCTATCGATCATTTATTGATTTTACATAAATCTTTGCTTATGGGCAGGTTTTCTATGTAACCGATCAACAAATTGTAATCCTTTTGTTATGCAAGTAATACTAAAATAATTTTGTTCAATAATTTAAAACTACTTTCAGAATAATTAATTTATTTAGCGCATGCAGGGCAGATAGCAGAAAAATGCAAGAAAAGAAATTTATATTCAACAACAAATAAGGCTCTGTTAAATTATGGAAAACGAACGTTCTATGAATAAGGAACGATAAATAATAATAATAATAATAATAATAATAATAATAATAATAATGATGATGATGATAATAATAACAATAATAATGATGATATAATAATAATAATAATAATAATAATAATAATAATAATAATAATAATAATAATAATGATAATAATAATAATAATGATAATAATAATAATAATAATAATAATAATAAAAATACAATTATTTGTCATCAAAGGTCAACAGGCCCGACCATTGAAATAAAAATAATCAAAGGTAGGATATGTGGAGGTGAATGAAATTGTGACTAGCAAAGTATTTGATAGCAGGGGAGAGGAGTTGAGGACGAGAACTGTTATCATCAACTTCATGATAGTTCAATCTGGTGAAAAATAAAAACGAAATTCCATTTGACTAGACAAGATAAATTGAAGTTCAGTCCATGAAGTGTCCGAGCATCAATGCGGGGCAGGCTGGGTTCGGACAGATGAGTTTGAGTGTGAGATCGAAAATGATGGCGGACCGGAAGCAGACGTCGACCGACGGAGTCCTTTGTCGTGGATATTGAATTTCTGAAGTGTAGTATTGACCAGGATGGAGTCGACTAGATTGAAGCAAGTGTGTCGTGCAGGGATCACTGGCGTCCGTTGAACGAGGTTATGACTGATGGTAGACGAGGGGGAGTCGATGTCCGATGCAAACCGTTGGGTGGACCAGCAGGCTTTTTGAGTTTCCGGTCTTCCGCTGAAACAAAAAGGAAAAGGATTGGATGAGCAAAACGTGGTAAGGTATCCACTATAGGGATATGATTGAATGAAAAATGAGAATAGAAGTGGTATCAGGGAGTGAAGAGTGAGAGATTTAAAACCAAAGAGGTAAAGTGGACATTAGATGACAGCCAGAAGGATTTCGCCCTCCGAAATCAGTAAAGAGAATAGCCGGGGGTGAAAGAAATGTTATAAATTGAGAAGGAACCAGTTTCGTTTCCAATCGGTCATTTCACAAAGAAATTTGTTAACGAATTACTTGTGGGCCGCCTTTTTAAATTCGTACTGGGGTAGGAGCTTTATGTCCGTGGGCAGAGTGTTGTAGACACTAGTGGCTTTGTAAAAGAGATAGATTGTTTTAAATATGGTGGGCGTATGGTTAGATTGGATAGAAGAGTTGCTAGAACATGTGGCGTAGTGGTGACTTGGGTGAGGAAAGTTTGACAGTGATAGGCAAGTTGTGATCTTATGGATACAAGAAATGACTCGAAGGTGACGGGTAAACCAAAGCGGTAGAAGGTTTGCCAGGAGTAGGCGTTCCCGATAATTTAATTAATTATAATTAATGCTTTAAACTAGTAAACTGATTAACCATCACCACTCATTCTTTCGAAGTACTATTACTAATCCTTATTTGTATTTATCCAGAATTCCTTTTGCCTTAATTTATATTGCCTTTTTTGTATTTCATATCCGGGCTTATTACTTTCTGTGCACACATCTTTTATGCCTTGGAAATCTTATTATCGACACGACTATTAATTGAGATTAATTATCCTATTTTATTCGTTTTATTTATGAATATTTTTGACTTATTTTGATTTGGCCCCGTATTATGCATCCTTGTTAGATGCACGTATGAAATTTAAATTTACATTATTTTGATAGTTTAAACCGTTGATTTCGCAAATTATTTATTGGTTTAAAGCAGAAGCAATATTGACTTGGATTGAAAAGCACCTTTTTGTTAGACAAAATGTTGTTTCAGATCGGTAACATTTAGCCGAGTAATGTAAGCGTACGGTGACTTAACTTTGATGTATGTCTGTACGCCAAAACAGATACGCACACACGCACACACACAAACACGCAATCACACACACACACACACACACACACATATATATATATATATATATATAACCACAAAAACTACATAAAAATAATGGATAAGGGAAATATGAATGATATGTTTTAGTGCAATATGCGTTGCGCACCTAGTAACAGGTTATTTCTAATAGGACCAGAAAGATAATCCAAAATGACCGGAAGGTATAGTCTAATGTGCACATTCGCTTCGTGCTTACTGGCGAGTCATCAATAGTAGATGATATTAAACCCTATGTCCACTATATATTTGGGTGAAGAATGTGGGACAATTGGACGGTACAGTCTAATATACGAATGTGTATATTAGCATTAATGGAGTTAACTTCATATAAAATCTTGGATAATGCTACTTCAAAACCAATTCATTATATATGAAATATCGAGTGTGTAATGGGTACCAAAACTATGGATGCTGAGTCGGTACATCGTACCTACAATATGGTTGCCGAGTCCGTACATAGTATCACATCAATTTTGTTTTTAAACAAATAATTATATATTTAAGTATTGCATTGATTACTTAAATTGATCACTGCTATAGGTTTATTATCTAATTAAAAAGTGGAATCTGAATATTCTCACGAATGTTTAACTGATGATGCTTTATTGCAGTGTAGCATAATGTTCGGAATGGTTATTGTCAATTTTGATGAATTTTATCCTACTTTCAAAATAATGATGTTGGCACCCTTTTTAAACTCTGCATGCATTACACTTAATGAGTCCGTTTTCAAAAAGTTTTGCAAAAGATTTTGTATGAAATCAACTAACTACTGCTTAAATACACCTAGTAAATTGCACCGTGTAATATTACCACAATTGTTGACATATTAAGTAATGCCGGCTCGTACTGATGAGTCGTGAGTAAACTCGATCACTTGAACTAAGGCGGTTTGTTCATGCTGCCTTTGGTTTATCCTTCTAGCTCTTTTTGACATTATTTGTTACTATTTAAGCGAAACCTTGTATATAACTGCACATGTATTAGTTCTCAGCAATGAAATCTTTATTAGCGTAGTAAATTTTCTACAGGACAAAACACAAAAACGACGTACAAGTGTACGCAAAAATTTCTTGCAAGACGTCAGATGGTTTTCTGTTTGACGTATCGTAGAATTTTCCGCGTAAATCACAGTAAGAGTATAAAATTTTTATAATTTATATTATTTATTTGCTCATTTTTCTAAAAATTTATGTTGAATAATATTTGCGACGGGTGATGCTGTTCTTTCGATTTTATGCGAGTGGGCCATTTAAAAATAAATCAAAAGTAATTCATAAAGCTCCAGAAAATGACCAATTGTTTGACATGAATGCAAATCCGAATCGTATGACTAAACTTCTACCGCATGTGCATACATAATTTACACTAGAATTATTATGGCAATGCAAGGTAATTTTGAATGCAATTTTAGTAGAATTTCATCTTTCCCACTAGATTTGGAAGGCAAGGTGGTGGATATATTCAAAAGTGAATCAACTGCAAAATATATGATGTATGCAGTTTATACTGGCAAATGTTTATTCATAATGGGACAGGTGTTTATATCAAGATCGCAATCTTGATTAAAGTAAAGATATTACCCTTTGGTTTTTCTAAAACCTTTTTTCTCCAATAAATCAGTCGATAAAACTAAGCGAGATCACTTCTTTACCGTGTATAATACATTTAGCATATTAATATTTGACAAAATTAAAATTTCCTATGCGAAAAGGATATGCTCTTTAAAAAAATTTCATTTCATTAAACGATTCTTGGTTACGCGGTCGATGATACAAATTATATAAATCAGGGTTGCAACCTCGATATTAAAACCAACACTTTTATATTATATATATATAATATTATATTATTTTTATATCAAGATCACAACTTTGATTACTGAAGTTGCTATTACTGCCCACGCAACCCATGTTAGTTTAACTAACTAAATTTTCAATTCGAAACCACTTCCCCAGGTAGCGGAGTGTCTGTTCTATTAAGGTGGATTTGGGCTGTATAGTGGATACTTTATGTCTAAATAAATACCATATAAGCTTCACCTGCAGGCAAGGTTATGTAAAATACACTAGCTAGTATATAACTGAAAATTGTGTGTAGCGTGTGGTAAGTTGACTCTGTGGTTATAATCACAAATTCTGAAGCAGACATGCCTAGATTCAAGCTATATCTGCAGAAATTTCTGGAGAATACATTCATAATTCACAATAAGGTTGAAAGCGATCCCCTGGATAAATCGAATTTTCTATATTGTACAATGTTTATTTTATACTGAAATTCATATATATATATATATATATATATATATATATATATATATATATATATATATATATAATTGGATTGGTGTTTATATCAAAATTGCAACATTTATTGTTAGAAAAGATATAAAAATCGGAATATACTTTCTTTGGGTTAGCTTTTTTCTATTTTGACGATGATTTAATTTAAAACAGTTTTACTTTAAATATGTATGGCTTGTGATAGTCTTAAATTTGTGGAGTGTTGAGTTAAATACTGTTTGTTGCGAAGAACTAATATATATGCAAGTATGTATTAGGTTTTGCGAACCTAGTAACAAATTAGTTCAGTTGTGACCAGAAGGATAAACCAAAGGCAGCATGAACGGAAAGTATAATCTCATGCACATTCGTTTCGTGCTTACTGGCGACTCATCAGTAGGAGCCGGTATTACGCCCTTTAACCACTATATATTTGGTAGAAGAATGTGGAATAATAGGACGGTACAATCTCCTAGACGAATGTGTAAACCTGTAATAGTGAAGCTAACATAATCTGAAGTCAACGACAATACGACTTCAATGCTAACTCACACTATATAATATATATACCGAGTCTGTAAAGGATACTAACACTATGGCCATTGTGTTAGTAACTGATACCTTTTTTGAAATCGATGAGTACCGGATACTAACACTATGGTTTCCGAGTCGGTACATGATACCAACCTGATGGATATAAATTTATGCTAAAGTTCACCCAAATTGAGAATTACAACAATTTCCGAACACCTGTTACTCCAGTTAAACCATACACTCTGGCCTTCATCGATATCAGTTATCACATTTCGCGGTAAGCATGACATCATTCAATTCAATATATTACAGTTAAATACTGTTTGTTGCGAAGAACTAATATATATGCAAGTATGTTATATGTATGTTATATGTAAATTCTGTTTTGATAAGGCAAATATTTTCCTTTTGTAGCCTGTATTGTTTTTACGCTCTGACCTGTTTTGCTGCGAACAAGTGTTTTCGATAAAATTTTGAGTTTCCTTTGACTCTTATCCTGAGGTTTTTGATTATAATTTCTTTTATCTCGATCATTGAAATTTAAGGCAATGAATTGGCGTGAAGAAGAGTTGTAGAAACGTTTCGACGCTATTTCGTAACGTGTGTTTTGGCTGGAATACAACATGTTGAGTACAACGACATCAGACGCTAAAGTTATAGACTTTTCCTTATAAACATTATATATATTATTATATATATTAAACATTCTGTGCATTGTGCTTTAGGTTAGCTATTGGTAACAATGGGTGTTTCTGGCAGGAATGTCGATACATTGGCCTTCAGAATTAATTATTATGCTGCCGCTACAATAGAAACACAAAATCTGTTTTTTTCCAGTTGAAATGTTAAGAAAAGTAAGCATCGGTAACAAAAAATTTAAAAAAGACAACGTGGAATTGTCTTATGGTCATCAAAGTCTGAGAGGCGTCTAAAGCATAGAGTATGCTGGTCTACATCAGAACGAAGAGTGTTACCTGGGTATCTTAAGAAACTTTTGTTTTCATTCACGAATGATAGAGGCAGTTATTTTAATCACGTTTAGGAAAGTTAGTACTAATTAAATTTTATTTAACCACTAGTAAAAGCAAGTAAAACTACTAGCAGAAACACGCAAGGCTATGTTGTTTGACGGCTTTAGGCTTCAAAAATTAGTGTTCGACGCCAGCTCGCAGACGCTATTTAAATAATTGTTATCAACTTTAATACAACTAATGATTGCTCAATTTTTCAAATTAAATAAATTTGGGATAACTGAGCAATAGCATTTATATATTAGGTGTTGCGCACCTAGTAACAAATTAGTTCAATCATGAAGAGAAGGATAAACCAAAGACAGCATTAACGGAAAGTATTATCTCGTGCACATTCGTTTTGTGCTTACTGGAGACTCATCAGTAGGAGCCAGTATTACGCCCTTTAACCAATATATATTTTGCGTTAGAGCTGTTGGAAAATAGACGCTACAATCCCCTAGATGAACATGTAAACTTGCAGTAAAGGATCTAACACCATATAAAGTCTCGACCCTGCGACTTCAACGCAAAGTCTGTAAAGAATACCAACGCTATGGTTATGGTGTCATTACCCGATACCAAAATTATAGCACCGAAAAGGTACATGGTACTAACACTGGTTGCGAGTCGTTACATGGTACCAACACGATGGATTTCAATTTATGATGAAGTACACCAAAATTGAGAATTACAACTATGTCTGAACACCTGTTACTCAAGTAAATCCATACACTCTGGCCTTGATCGGCATCAGTTATCGCATTTCGTGGTAATCATGACACCATTCAATTAAATATATAACATTTAGATACTGTTTGTGGCGGAGAACTAATATATGTGCAATTATGTATTAGGTGTTGCGAACCTAGTAACATATTAGTACAGTTGTGACCAGAAGGATAAACCAAAGACAGCACGAACGGAAAGCATAATCATGTGCACATTCGTTTCGTGCTTACTGGCGACTTATCAGTAGCAGCCGGTATTACGCCCTTTATCCACTATATATTTTGGTGAAGAATTTGGGAAAATAGGACGCTACATAATTAAATGTGGGATAAATGAGCAATATAAATTGCGTGGCCTACATTACAGTCAAGTACAATGTATGTGAGACAAATTGCGCCGAGAGGCGCATTTATGATGTTCCATACCATTTTTTAACTTGCGGTTTTGTTTACGATAGTCGATTTTCCATCGTGCTCTGATGATTATCATGGGGTGTGTGTGTGAATGACGTTAGGTTTGTTATTCTGTGCAATTGGTTGAAAAACATTTGATTGATGCTTATCTTTAGTCTGCAAACTTGATTTATATAATTGTGAGTAATACCCTGGTTATCAATGACTTGTTAAATGAGAGCAGTTTTTTTGTGAAATTTTTTGCATACAATCAAAAGCATTGATCACACTAGCGCATAAATGGCTCCAATATAACCTCGGACCATACCATCCTATTATTCAAGAGACTACTCTGTTATTTTCATTTATGCATGTATTGGCATTTATTCTGTATTTGGCTTAAACAGGGCGATGCAGAAAATGACGCAACAGGAACTCCTCGCACGTTAACTATAGGATATTATGCTGATTTTGACGATGATTATTGCATGCGAAGCGTGCCCGCAGTAAAACGAGCTGTGCTTGAGGCACGGGATCACCTCATCAAACTGGGCCATCGGTTAGTGGAATTCCGCGTTCCACGGCCGGCTGATGCCTATGAAATGACCGTCGAGGCGTTGCATTTGGATGGTGGAAAATTGTTTTGTAAAATGATGGAGGATGAGCCATTGCCGACAAATATGCGCTTAGGCCTTACAATGCTATCTTTTCCCAGATTGGTACGCTGGACTGTTGCAAAAGTCATGGAAAAAAAAGTCGGAAAACCAGTTGGTGTCACATTGCGCGCAACTATCGAAAAGAATAGCAGAGAGAAAATAGTTTGTCTTACTCAGGTACGCCGACGTTATTCTTAAATATGTATGCTAAATACGTAAATGTATAATAACACTGTAATATTGCTAATTAAATGCATTAATAATCTATATCCTATCTAAGTAAAGAATTTTTACGTACATGAATAAATTCTTTCGTTTGAGTAATTAACTGTCTGTTCGATCGGCCTACGTCAGTTTATTGACTATTTGCACATGTATATTTTAAAATAAGATTTGACCAAATTCTGAACGAAACCGGTCTACTGGAGGAAATTCCGTTTTACATTATACGATGTTTAATATATACTAAGATATATATATATATATATATATATATATATATATATATATATATATATATGTATTTAATGGGATTGATTTTATAGTAAAATCGCAACCTTGATTTATATAGATGTTATTAAATGTTATAAAAATCTTAATATACTTCCTTTGGGTTAGCTTTTTTTCAGTTTTGGCGACGATTTAAATTAAGATGATTTTACTGTAAATATTCCTGAATTGTGCTAGTCTTAAATCTGTTGAGAGCTGCAAGTTTATATATAAATTCTATTTCAGTAGGGAACATATTTTCCTTTTGCAGCCTGTATTTTTTACACGCTATAACCTGTTTTGATGGGAATACGTGTTGACACTAAGGTTTTAGATTTCTTTGAGTCTTATCTTGAGGTTTTTTTTATTTTATTGTATGGTATCTTGATCATCATTAACGCTGACCTCAAATATTATTTACTAGCATACATGAGCAAGTTGTCAATAAACTTACGTTCGTTTAACTATATAAATTTTTATTTCAATATCACTTCCCCATTTAACGTGGTTTTTGTTCTATAATGAAAAATTGGAGATGGTTAGTTGAAACTTTATCGCTAAAGTGATGCTATACAGGCTCTACATAAAGGAAAAGCTAACCAGGAAACATTAGTTAGTTTATAACTGAAAATTTGTGTAGTGTGCGGCAGGGTGGCTCATTGGTTAGAGCACCAGATTCCGAAGCAGACATGCCCAGGTTCGAGCCCTGTCCGTGGCAAATTCTGGACAGTACGTGATGAGTTCCCAATAAGGATGAAACCGTTCTACTGGATGAATTGCCTTTTCCACACTATAAAATACGTAGCTTATAATGACAAATTTATGTACAAAATGGGTCAGGTGTTTAGGTGAATATCGATCTGATGATTAATTAATCAAATAAAACGTTTCTTATTTTCAGGCTTATGTTTAATATGGTGTTGTTTGCATGTAGACCAATTGCTTGTAAACATGAACTTTCGATTTAAGAACAATTTTCATATTCTGTTAACGGCAGATGCAGCAAAGCTAATAGGTAAAATTATCTCGCTAGAAGCCGATCCATTCCGTGTTTCGCTGATCCCTATATAGCCCAATTTGTCGAAGTCTGGCAACTAGGCCTTGTTCAGTACAAATTTATTCTCCGGTTCCGAATTAACCATAACGACCGTGTGAAGGCATTTAATTTCAGATCGTATTTGTCAGAACAGTTAATGGCTTTTTGGAGTTCTCTTTTATTTTCCACTAACAGTAGTATTTTGACTGTATTCGAGATCGTTTGGCCAGCCAAGCATTAACATGTGCAGAATGGAGTCGGCTTCAATAGCGAATTTCAGTTGTTTAACTGAAAAATTGGCTTCTATGGGTAAGGGCAGCCTGAGGTACATTTTGAGCATATTGGTGAGAAATCTGTTCCAGATAATTAAGTGGTAGTGTCGCCTACTGAAGTCCGCTATATTTTCCTTCGAGCACATAAATCCTTCCACAGTACGTTGCGAAATGCCATTAGCGAGATCGATTGTGTATGCTTTCGACGTTCAACAAGAATATGCTTTTAATTATTATGTACTAATTACCCAGGTAATGCTTGTTTGAGGTCATTGTAACTATGTTGCGTATGTTGATCGGAGATAGGAGTCGGCTTTCTGTTAAAGCACACTTTGATCATGCCGTGTTGCTTTTTAAAATATTTGTTAAGCCACAGACGGCTTTTTTGTGCTCAGGTTGTATCTAAACGACAGGGTTTGAATCTAACTGCTCTTAACATTATTTTTTGTCTAAAATTGTTTCTTAAAGATGTCCCGCCTACAGCCATCAACGAATTAATTCACGCAGTATCTTAAGTAGAGCATTATGGTCGGCTTCTGTCTGGATTTTCAGACTAATAGCATTCAAAGTGCTGTTTGTAATTAATCCAGCCCTGGGTAAATAAAAATCCATCTATTTCAGTAGTGAATCGCTGATTGGAAAGTAAATTACACGCGTAATGTTATTTTTATTAAACTTTAGAGATTACTAATTATGGGTGACACTGTCTGCACAACTCTTTATTTTGATGACTAAAGTCGTTTTCATATACGTAAATACAAAACAGCCACAAGGAATTGTTGATTAGATGCGAAATTTATGAACTGACCTGTTCTATGTGATCACTTTGTGTTGTGCTGTGATAGTAGTTGTTTTCAAATAACTTCTCTTATCGTTGACTAAACCACATTCTTAGAAGGCCGCTTTCACATCTTGCTAACCAGGTATTCTAGAATGGCTGAATTCCGCGCTCTTGCTGCTGGATTCATTTAATTTCGAGGCACATGAGTCGGAAAATGCAAAATTAATCTTGCGGAATAGAAGTGTCAGTGGCGAGGCCTGGTTATGACTGCGTTTTAGGTAAAAGCTTTTCTAGAAACCGTTGCGTTGAGAATTTTAATATTCTTTAATGTTAGCTATGCTTCAAGTGCGATGCTGATCTCATGCCAGCTCGGTTATATCTTTTTTAGACATATTTTAGCTGTTGGCTCGCACAGATTATTGTGCTGTTTGATTTAACCTGCAGAGTTTGCCTGGTTTGCTTATTGCTCATATGATTGTATTAACAAAACTATTAAGGTGCGATTCGTTTTTGTTCTTCATTTTATTCCGAGGCAACGTAAGTTTATTCCATTGGAAGTTCTATCTATTGCAGCTGGTACTGATTTCATGACTGAATGATTATAGCAGAATTAAATGTCGTGGATATATATATATATATATATATATATATATATATATATATATATATATTCATTGTACCCTTCCTATGTGCAAAAACAAAAAGAAATTTTATCAGATACAAGAAACATTTCTTTCGCATTAACTCCTCAGGTATCTACTAATGAGCATATCTTTATATATAAATTAGAAGGCAAAACAAGATAGAAATATGTAAAC